>WOVY01003389.1:0-517640 GCA_013436015.1 Rhipicephalus annulatus
TCGCAGAAGCCGCGGCCCTCTCTTGTCTCGACTCGCTGGCCATTTACGTACACACCGTGCTTACTCGAATAGTCCGCAAACTCGCCACTGACCCATTTCGTCGCGTCTGAAGATGGCGTGGTGCCTTGACACAACGACGGAACGCACACGTATGCTGCAGCCACAGCAGCGCCCGACCACTTCCTCGTCTCTTTCGAGCACCAGACGGCAGGGCAGGGGACCTGTAGGGTCGACGACTTGAGTCTTTGGCTCACTCAGGGCCGCCATGGCTTCCGGGAACCTACTGGAAAACGCACGCACTATAGAGGCGCTCCTCTTTTTGTCCCACGTGTCAGCAGAAATTAGCAGCATGTACCCCCCCAGTGAGATTTTTAACAAGAAAACGAAGACGTGATTTTAAACGTTCGCTGCAATGTAAGCATAGCTGGGAGCAACACTTATTAGGGAAAGACTTTCTGAATAGTTACAGTTATATATTATTTTCAATTACTCTACTTCTTTTTTTTCTGAAGTAAGCATGTAAAAAGGGGCACTGTCATCGGTAGTGATGGCCATTAGGTGTTGTGTGTCTCTGAGACCCTGGTTATGTTTCGCTGGGTTCTGTCTGCTTGCGAAAGGTAAAGTAACTTTAATGCAGGAAAATGAACCCCCCATATAACCTGGCTTCTCATTTACCACAACATAATTATGGAGTGCAATTTAAAAGGATGTGTTATGCCATGAGAACATATAAGTACTCAAAATGTTGTTCGCCTACTCTAAGCATATTTGATGAGATTGGAACGCTAAATATTTCTTTTTTGAAGTTTTTTGTGTAAAATGATGGTGCTATGTGAAGTTACCGATTAGAGTTTCCTTTAGGTACTGATGCGATGAACAAAGGCGCGCTTCCTTAACATATGCGGGCTAACCCAATGCGCTGATTATTTTTATGTGACTTTACTTTCAAGAAACCTCACCAAGTGCCCCGAATCGATATCCTCGTTGCTCAATGTTGTGCAAACATTACTCCCGTATTCAGAAATGCTCCTTGACTTGAACTTGACTTGCCATCGCCTTCAATGCAGCACAAATTCGTTTCGAACGTGCGGCCTTAGGCTATGCCTAAGGCAGCACGAATGCGTACCAGACGTGCTGCACTGACGGCGGTGGCAAGTCAAGTTCAAGTCAAAGAACGTTTCAGATTACTGGGGTTAGTGTAAGACCCGACGTTAACGACAACTAACACGCTGTATGCAGCTTACAAAACTCACTGAGCTCGTATCATGATCTCCTCGTGGAAGAATGCGGGCACTGCATCAGTCTGCTGGGCGAGGCGGGGGTTCTCGAAAAGAATAGGCACTTACGTCACACGCACAAGTGACCCAAATTTGCCTGTGTGATTTCAGAATTGGCAAGCAATTTATAAAGGTGGTTTTCTCAAGCAACTAAATTACTTACGGGTGTATACTTTGGTGCATATTACCACAGTTCCAAAGAGAACGCATGATCAAATTTTTATGGAAATCAGTGAATACCCATAAATTCCCGGAGTATCCATTTAGGCTGTTCTATGAGCGTAAGGAAAGTGGGGCTCTGGTGTTGTTTCCCTAATTATTGTTCTTTGTATTACATGCATTTTTTTCACTTCCATGTTCTGTCTCTTCCTTCGGAGCGAAGCAATGACACGCCCATTTATTTATTGATTTTGCTGTGTTCAAGCTTCAGCCTCAAAAGCGTGAGTCCCCATTATCTTTATTTATTTGGTTAAAATCACGTGCGGGACTCGAATGGCTCATTTTATTCTAGAGCTTACACGGTAACCAGTGACAACACTAAAAGTTTCGATGACTGTGCATAAAAGACGATAGGTTTCGTTCCGCAGTCGTCAGAAAAACTGGGGAATCCTTAAGCTTCGCCTATAAGCGTTGAACGCAATAGAAATATCCTATTCATACAGGGTGCACTTCAACCACTTAGTGCATACTGTTCATGGTACGGCGTTACTCGAGAAATTTATTGCGGATATCATTGCGCTGTAATCATTAAAGTGGCTCTGTCTCAGCGAATCAGTCACATAGGCTGTATTTTGTGTAATGGGTAGCATGCTAAAACCACCAGCAATCATACGTGTGAAACCTTTTCAAGCTTGCTATGCACCCAATACGTGGTCCTTAAGGGTAACTCTAGTGCAATTTGGACAATACCGAGATAATTTTGTTTTCAAATAGTATTGACCGCCCTGCAAAAGCTAGGGTGGTTCATTTTGCCCTGGCACTCCTCAATGATTTCAATTAAACAATAAACGGCGAGTCAAAACAGAAACCGACACAGGGAGCTGCTTCGTCATGCATAGTGGGTGTCGGATGACGTCACCAAAATCTATTGCCATTGACGCCACGAGATCCGCTACCCCCCCTTTCCCCGCTACAGCTAGGCAGAGTGCAAACACGGCTCTCTTGCTTTTTCTGACGGGCAAAAACCAAGTTTACGATGTCATCCGACGCGGTACTAAGATGTGCCAGCTCGTCTGAACTTACCCGTGAAGTTCAGCGATGATTGCAGCTACTATCTGATTACGGAAGCATCGCTTTTTAGATTTTTACCCTCCAGTGCATGAAGCATCTGCCTTGCCCCAAATCGATTTCCTCGTTGCTCAATATTGTAAGACGTGACGTCAACGACGACTAACACACTGTATCTACCTGACAAACCCGAACTGTGCTCGCGTTGTCGTTGCTTCGTAAAAGAAAGTGCGCGCTTCATCCGTCAGCAGCAAAAAGCGGGTTTCATGAAAAAGATTAGGCCCTTACGTCACATACCCAGGGTGGCTCGCGTTTAAAGCTAGATTCGAGAATAGGCTACCAATTTTAGTAATTCTTTTATGAAAAAGTAAACGACTTACGGTAGTACAATTTGGCGCATATCACCACGATACCGACGAGAACATGTTCAAAGTTTTATGAAAATGGCTGCATGCCATAAGAAACGTTGGAGTTCTCCTTTAAGGGAATACGAGCAATAACGTGTGTGCCTTTTGTAATTGGTGGCCGACTTTAACCAACGAAAACGTTGTGATATTCACATGTTCTGAAGCCCAATGAGAATGTACGTTTGTACCACACAATAATGCAATCATAATCATGTATTTTGGGGCCTGTGTAAAGGACATTTGTTTGTAAAGCATGAGCATTATTTTCGCTTTATATCCAAGCAGCTTCCCTTCCGCGTCCCAGTGGTTGAGGGCAGTTACTCGGTCATAGGTCTCTAGCCAAGTCTCCGGTACTTCAAACAATTACACATGAAAATCGGTGGTTCCATTGGCTGCTGCATCACAATAGTGGGCTGCGGTGCAGCATCGTCATCGTTGCCGCTGTTATGCCTGTGAGTCCACAGTGAACGTCCATGCCTCGGAAAAAGGAAATCTGTGTCAAGGCCAGCACGCGAGCCCGTCTGACGCGTTGAACAACTCAACGGCGTCATCACGCGACGGCGCCTTTCTGTCGCAAACGTGCAGTGAGTCACCTCAGCCAGCGAGCCCGTCAAGCAAGCAACCGGCGCCTTCCTGTATGTCGGGTCTGACGCAATGCCTGGCGACGTCACTCGTCCTTGGGGCAGTGACCTGCAGCGCAGCCTCTCCAGATTCGATGAGAAAGAATGACGCGGCCCAGCGGCGACCCCATTGGGGGAGTCTGACCTCACGAGCAGCGGCGCTTGTGGTTGGACATTTGGTTTCTCGAAGAATCCACCCGGTGCATATAAAAGAAGCCCTGTGGCGCGTCGCGAGCAGCAGACCTATTTGAGAGCAGACATGTGTGTCAGAGAAGAGGGCTATGTGATAAAGAGTTGAGCTGTGTGTCAGAAAAGAGAGCTATGTGATAGAGAGTTGAGCTATGTGAGCAGGAGAGTTATATGTTAACAGCAGACATGTGTGTCGCAGTTTAGCTGTGTGTTAGGAGTTGAGCTATGTGTTAGCAGCAGACCTATTTGAGAGCAGACCTATGTGTTAGAGAGGAAAGCTCGGCTCTTCGGGTCTCTAAGCTGTCGGCCGAATTTGTAACGCCTCTGTATATATGCTGTACATAAACCTTGTTTAACTCACCGTCGTCTCGTCCGCTCGTCGATCAGCTCTGCGCAGAAGCAGTCGCGAGCTGAGAAACCTACGCTACCAAACGGCTGGTGACCTTCCCGGCGGAGTTCGAAGCAGCGGCGCCTTCGGGACCGTGTTGGTGTCGCCGTTTCTTGAAACAGTGGTTGCAGCGGTGAGATTTCGATGCACCTTTCGTAACGTCGTCAGAGGCGTGCTTCGCAACACCGCAGTCGAGGTCATCACCTTGGTCGTCCGAGCCTTGTCTTATAGAGATCCGTATTCCGGAGGTAAACCCTGCTGCCTGCGGTTTGTTCAGTGCTCATGGCTGGTGATGGCGTATTCTTCACAACGTGGGCTGGGTTCACGGCTCGAGGGGGATGCCCGGTATATGAATGAAGCAGCAACTTCAGGTGTCACGGGGTCGTGATGCGAACAAAGGGAGCAGAGTCCACGTGGAAGAAGAAATTGTTTATTCGGGCCAAACTTCTAGCCATGCAAAAGGAAAAGACACTGGTTTAAGAGAATTTTATTTCCTGATATAACATACTCAGCCTATGTGTACACATAAAAATGGACAATGGTGAACAATGCGTATATACAATGCAAGCTGTTATATACTGCGAAAGAACTTATAGTGTATGCAGCGACGTACAATGCGAAAATTGTACAACAAAAACAGGGCATTCTTGCCATCGAGATGAATAAACTTGAATAAACAGTAAGGCCATATGAACAAACAAGGGCAGGTCATTCACAGTAAATGGTGATGTGTTGCATCACCTGTGAGGACAATTTGCTTTCGCGCTCAAGAACAATACTGCAAAAAAGGACATGTTTCTAAGGAAGAAAAAAATACACACTGTAATGTCACAGTGGAACAAGCTCTAGCCCACCTCCTCAAAAGGGGAGGAAAGGCATGGACACTGTTGTTTTTACGATATTAAATCACGTGGACCAACGTCGGCGGAAAGCCTCCTCTCCAAGCACGACGAGTTCTGTGTTAAGATGCATAAGCATTATGTTTCTCAGCCGATGTAGTAGGGGAACATGGGTCTCTGGGGGCGTCCCCTCAGATGGGCCAGTCCCCTTCGTTTTCATAAGACGAAGGCTCAGATAGCCATTAAGAGTACGACAAAGTTATCCCTGTGGCGAGACTTTCATTGCATTCTTGTTTGGAACATTTTAGTAACCATGTGCCAAAAGGTGCGTGCTACTATACATTCATAGAAGACATGGTTCAGTGTTTCGACGCGACCGCATTGCGGGCATGTGGCGGAGGGAGCCACGCCCCACGCCACAAGGCGGTCGGCCGTTGGTAAAGCCTCTCATTCCTTAAGCCAGTTTAGGTCACGGACCTCGGAGGCGAGAGACGTGTTTGTAAAAGTCCAACGTCTTTTCGCCCGGCATTTCCGGCGTTGTTCTTCAGATAGGCTTTTAAATTCTATTAATTCACTCATGTCGGTGGGGGACATTTTTATAAGTTCTTGAACTTGAAAGTCGTTTCGCCATTGTTGCAAAGATTTTATAACATGTGCGTAATACGCCGGTGGCTGTTGGGCAGCTGGTCCCGTGTCGTTTGCCAAACCGAAAAATCTTCTAGAGGTTCCTAGCAGATACACTAGGAGTTGCCTGCCTCGATACGATCAGTTCTCTAAGAGTGCCTAGGTGTTTTTGAGAGCCAAAAGTCGGCACATTACATCAAGGTTGGGAACACTGAGACCTCTCCATTTTACTGGTAGGCGTACCAAGGCTCTGGCAACAGCTTCGGCGTGGCCATCCCAAAAAAAGGAGCCGCACGCAGTAGCCACTCTCAGCAGAACCCGACGAGGTGGTCGAGTGATTCTGGCTGCATAAAACAGTGGCGCTGTTATGCTGGATTTAATTAGATAAGCTCTTTCAGTAAAAGGTAGTTGTAACGTTTTGGCAACTTCAATGCGTCTGTTCACTTTGTGTTGGATTTCTTTCTCTGTAGTGCGGGCTACCTCGCCAGTCGAGATGAAAGTTACACCTAAGACTTTAATGCCTTGGACGATTTGGACGCCATCAGGGAACTCTTCAATGTGCATTCCAAAGCACAATGCCTTGCTTTTTCCGGGATTAGGACGTGCTCCCGACAGGTAACTATATGAGTGGAATATTCGCAGAAAAGCTCTGTAGCTATCTATGTTCCGAATAAACAGCGAGTTGTCATCGGCGTATGCCGCTACTTTCACTTCGCCCAAGCTTGGGAGAGGAAAACCGCGTATCGAAGTGCAGTTCTGAATTTGCTTCAATAATGGATCTATGCATAATACAAAGAGAATTGCGGAGAGGGGACAGCCTTGTCGAATGCCCCTACTTACTGAGATGGGTTCAGATGTATAGCCATTCACTACTAATGACGTTTCTAAGTCTGTAGAGTAAGCGGAGGATGTTGGTTAAGTGCGCTGGGAAGCCATAACACTCAAGCACAGCAAAGAGATAGTTCCATTCTACGCGATCAAAAGCTTTTCCTTGATCCACGGAAACAAAAATGCCAGTAATTTGTGTTCATGTAGCGTACGTGAAAAGATGGTGAATCAGCGCAAGCGAGGAATAGATCGTATTACCTGGGAGACAGCATGTTTGCATGTCGCTAACTATTTCCGGTATATTGGTAGTTATGCGGTTTGCAAGAATGGCTGTCAAAATCTTATAATCCGAGTTAAGTAGGGAAATGGGCCTCCACACTTTTGGATCGGACGGCTCTTCCTCGCTTTTAAGTAAGAGTATAACTCTGCTCTCTCGAAACGTATTCGGTCCGATTCCGTCAGCAAGAAGCCCATTTAGCATTGTCAAGAGGTGGACTTGTATTGTTTCAAGGAAGGTTTTGTAGAAACTCAAAGGTATCCCGTCAGGGCCGGCGGCGGCGGTTGCGTTCATGTGCTGAAGCACAAAGCGTAATTCACCCAGCGTCACTGGGCTGCACAGACCATCGCGTAGCTCCTCCGGTACGCGGGAAATTCCCGCGCAAAACTCGTTAACTATGGTGGTGTAGTTCACGTCGCTCGCGTTCTCCGCCCTGAAAAGATTCGAAAAATGTGTTTCAAGGCCCTCATTATGTCTTCTGCTCTTGTAGACTGTTCGCCGTTCGGCAACTGAACGAAAGGAACATGCATTTGTTCACCCAAGGAGCCGTTGCGAACACTTCGAAGAACCGCTGGACCAGAAATTGGTCGTCCGTTGATAAAAGACTGCGCAGGCAAACTAAGACGTAGCAAAGGTTCGTACCGCGACTCTAACTGATTCAGATAGTCGTGCATTGCGAACGTCAGCGTCTTTCCTCTGCGTACAATGCGCGCTTTTTGTAGCCTGTCGTTTATATCTGTCGTCAGGCGCGCTTTCTTTTCGTGCCTCGCTTTGATAAGCTCGGCGCGCCAACTGTGTTTCAGCGCGTCCCAGCTGCGGTGTTCAGGCGGCCTATTGCACGCTTGCTCTAAAGCATTGCGCAGTATTGCTTCACTTTCCGAGTCGTGCACGAGTGTTGTGTCCGTTTTCCAACGGTTTCTAAAGCTAGTGGACTGTTCAAAGAAAAGTTTTACAGACACTGGAAAGTGGTTTGTAATGCATGGAGCGTGCGGTGGGAAATGTAGGACTTCGCAGCTTTGGAGATGTGTGGCTAGCACTTCAGGAAAATAGTAACGATCTAGCCTGGTCATGTTGGAACCCCGTTGCCATGTTGCAACGAAGTCATTTCCGTGAGTGTCAACCCATGCATCCCTGAGCTTGAAGTTGCGGATTTAGTTGTCGCAATGCGCTAACTCCGCTATATTGCCTGCTTTCTCGACGTGCGCGCGCATCTCTGTCGGTGTCCTCAAAACAGTTAAAATCTCTACTAAGAAATTGGGGTAGCTGTCAAACATAAATGAGTCGAGTGAATTGGAAAAATCGGCCGTGCTCCCACGTTCAGCTGGGGCATATATTACTAGCGCCCTTAGTCGTCTGCCATGAAAGTCAAAGTCTACTGCTATTGTGCGACCGTCAAAACCATAAACACAATGTGCTCCTCGACGTAACGCTTATGTCAAAAAACTACTCCAACTCCGCACATGTTTGAATTGGTCAGCGAAAAAAAGGCTTCGACTCCAAAATGCGAGCAAAACGATTGCACATCATAAGGGGTTCTAAAGTTACATTCCTGTAAGAAGAGGATACCGACATGACGTGACCTTGTGAAGTGCATGACTTCTCTCTGCTTATCTTGGCGTCTGAAACCCTTGACGTTTAAGGAGAGAAAATGAACCGTAGCCATTTTGAAAACGGTGTGTGCGCGCAAACTTCAGCAAAACCCCTTTCAGAGGGTGGGGCAAGCGCTCAACGAGTGAACACAACTAAAAAGAAAAATTCTCTGACATCGTCAGAGCATTAGCGAGTTTTTGGAGCTTACTACTGTCCGGAGAGCCCTCAGAGTCTGTGGTCGGTGGGTGGACACGTTTCGTGGCTGGACGGTCAACTTCCATGGCGCTGGCACCGACACTCGCACCAGCGGCCGCACCTGCAATCTGGTAAATGGGGTTAGACAGGCTTAGTTTACGGGTCTGGGCAGAGGATTTGCTGGCGCGGGCGCTCGGCGTTGTCAGTGGCATAATCAGCGTCGTGATCTTGGCTGGGCCGATGACCGGAAATTCTGCACGTCCCGTCGTTCGGGTGCCGCGTCCTATCGAAGCTCTCGGCGCCTCGGTGCTGCTGGTGGCGCCAACTATGTCGGAACTGTAGCCCTCATGGTCTCTGATGAATACGGGCCAACTGGCTTCGACTTTGGATGAGCTGTGGTCTTCATAGGCGTCCGGCGAGAAGTCGCTGGTCTCGGACGGGGCGTGTAGGGTTGACGAGGCTTTGTCAGACATGGGAGGCAGGTCTCCTGCGTCTGGTGGTTCAACATGGGCGTCAGTGTCACTTGTATCAGTGTCGCTCACAGGCTCGAGCGCCGGATAATCATCTTGCAATGCGGGCGTGAGGTCGGTGCACGATTGTTCTTCGGTTGCCGCTGCTGCAGCCGCTGCGAAGGACTTCGGGCGTACGCAGTCAGCGGTTGCCTGGCTGCCCGAGCACTTGCGGCACGGTTCTGCGCATCCCTCTGTGGCATGTCCAAAGACGTTGCAGCGCGTGCAATAAGGTGTGGCACAATCTTTGGTGATGTGGCCAGCATTCCTTCACTTACAGCACACTTTCTTGAGACCCCGGTAGTCACATATGACACTGTTGCCTTGAGCTGTCAGAAAGTTCGGTATTTGGCTTTTCATTTCCACTCGCGCCACACGGACATCTGTGCCAACTCCAGGGTGGCCCTTGAACACTGGCTCGTGGATATGTTGCACGTTGCCGTAGGCGGAGAGAGCAGTCGCTAGGGTTGCGTCACCTATCCACAGCGGTACCCGAAAGACTGTGACTTGGACTATTTCAGGACCTACGCTGACTAGTGGAACTGACTCGCCGTACAAGAGGATGGCGCCCCGGCTCTTCAGCTTGGTGGCTGCATGGACTTTGCTGCTGCGGCGCCGAACTTTGCACCTCCCATGCGCTGGAGGGACTTGATACCGGCTGGGCCGGTTACTGCTTTGAGGGCATCTATTTACGTCGTCGACGGTGCTCCCTTCTGGAGCACTGAAGTTAAAGCAATGAGATTTCGGCGGTGGCGCTGCAAAAGCCATCACACTTCCGTCCTGGCCCTGGCTTCCACAACTTGCACTGTGGTGCCCGGGCGTTGGCTCACGATGAAGGCCTGGACAGAGCCGGGAGGTTGTCCAGGGGTTGGCCTGATGCTCGATGAGATGGGGTCGATGACTGGCAGCGTGCCTGGTCGCGAGAATCCCGGCACCAGGTAAGCGGCGAACGCCGCGTCGGCCGTCGATACACTGACAAGGGTACCATCGAACATTCAAGCGTTATCGCTAGCGGCGACGTAGGTTCCATAATAATCTGAAAGGTTCACGAAGTGGGCGTAGCCTTAACAAAACGATCTACTACAGCCTCGAAACTTATCACACCGTAGGCGCGGTTTGCGCTGAACATAGTGTAACATGGCGATAACAAAACTTGAGGAAAGGAACGCGGCCACAATAAACGCATTTCCAAGCAGACGCATAGCAGACGCGGTAGAACAGTTTCTTGCCATGGAAACTGCCTGGGTTCGGTCCTCACTCAAACTCGAAAAATTTTAATTATTTATTCAATCGCATCGCTCTCGATGTTTCAGTCACGCACAACATGAGAATTTTTCATTCACAACCGACGACGCTACACAGACGCTGACACTGAATTTTCTGCAAAACGAGGTCTTTATTGCTGCCGCATTAATCGGTGGTCGACTCTGTATGTCAACAACAGTTGTCGACTTCATGCTCAACGAATGTTCTTACCGCTGCCATTGTACACCCTAAATTGTGGCACACCAATGCCGCGCTTCCCATTATTGCCGCAGTCTTCTTCACCGTCAAAACTACGTCACAATATAATTAGTAAACTGGTGTTTAAGGTAAAGAAGGTGACTTTGCGTTTTACTCCTTGTCACCTTCGTAACATGCACGCGTCGTCTCCGCGGGCACGCACACCTTACTTCATTAGTTTTCAAAGATAACGGCCAGATGGCACTCGTGTCTAACGTTCCTCGATGCGCTCGTTCGCCTTCGCTTCCCGGATTGAAACTCCCGAACGCAGCACTTCCAGAATACAATTCACCGATTTTCTCGCGCAGAACGATAAATAAGCCTTTTTGTTCACTCTCTCCCCACACAAGGCTATCGTCTTTGGACGACATTTGCAGGGAAATTTGCAGATACGGGGCCATTTTTCCCTCTCCTCTCGACTTCGACTCAGCACGCGTTCGCACGTGGCGAGACCAAACATCATTGACACCCTCCTCTTTTCCTCTCTTTTTCCCATTCACTCCTCTCTCCAACTACTCATCTCTGTGTGGAGTTGTTGAGGTGACCTTCTAAGAAAGAGAGACAATTACGACGCCACACAACCTTTGTCACACTTTTCACTTCCCTTTCTTTTAAAGCCAAGGCGCTGCGCCGTGCTCCATACCGGGCTGCAGATGATGATGATGATGCCTTTACTACGGCTCTTGACCACTCAGGGGGATCGGCCAAGAATTGCGGATATGAAATTTAAGGCCTTTCGAATGATACCTAATCCTAACAGAAGGAGTATAAGCACACGTAAATACAGAAAGAGTGCAATATTTTTTCCCATTTCGACCAGACGGAATAATATATATCTCGAATTGAAATTACATTATATTGAACACGTTTAAAATATTGTTTAGAATAGGCTTAATAATAATATAATACCAAATGTGCAAATTAAAATTTAGAGGCACATTCGTTCTGTTTCGCGAAGATAACTGCAAACGGCATTAAAGGCATTCCTGTGGATGTAGCCCAGAACCGAAGCTACAAAGGGGAGTATATTCTCAATGGTGAAGGGCAGCCCAAGGTTAGCAAACGGAATGACAAGGAGACGTTTTCTTAATAGAGTGTAACGGCGACGTGACAAAAATTAATGGTCTATTGATTCGAGATCTCTACAAAAGCTGCATACGGGAGATATTCCCAGACCAGCCCTGTGTGAATATAGATTCTAAGGGGGCACACGACATCGCAGTCTTGTTAACATGTCTTCCAGTTGTCTAGTATGACACCAGCCGTATTTCCATCAATATTGAAATCTCAAAATTCAGTGCATGGTGTTACTTATTCTATGGCATCAGCCCTGAGTGCATATTTTCGATATATTATTGCCGTTATACTGGACAGCACCGGAAGCACAGAAAGTATTGGGACAATTAATGCCATTCGAGCTAATGAGTCCGTTTTTCATTTAACCTTAACCCGCAATGTCCAGGTACCGATAACAATTTTAAGAGCTTAAGCTGTGGATTAATCAGCCTAAGGAATGTCCTTAAGGCATCTGATTGAGGTGAAACTGTCAATAACGTACATACGGACAGGGAGTTTGTAACTAATTTAGCAGCGTGGGTGTCCAAAGTTAGTTTTCGTAGTGCTAAAACAATTACCAAAAGTTCAGCTTCAAAAATAGGTGTAAACTCTGGTAGTCTTTCTGAAAACGACCAGTTTAGTGAAGAAGAGTAAATACCTACTCCTGCCTTCTCATCTATTACTGAAGCATCAGTGGCTATTACATTATTTGTTTCCACGTGTGCAGGGTAATCTTGCAAGCGGCCATTTAGGACCCGGTATAATTGAAATTTAGGCTTAAAGGGAAAAATCTCATCATAATTTTTATGATATTTTGATTTGGCTCGTTTGCTGCTGGTATATCTCAAATTTTTACGTTTATTCCGTCTAGTTGCTTCTGAACAAAATTAATTTGTGGTGTATGAAAACGTGGCCATAGAGCCGAAAAAAAGAGTCTGGGTCGTTGATAAATACACATTCTGATCTTCTTGCCGAATAGCTATAAAATTTAGGATAAGCCTGAACCGTCAGGATACGGAATTGACAAGGCAAGGTTGCTAAGCGCGCCTCTTTGTACAAAACATTGTTCGCAACAAACTTAGGGAGCCCTAGGCATAGTCGCAGGGCCTCACGCTCCAAAACAATCAAAGGTTTGAGCTTATAAGCTGGGCCACCTGAGAATAACACAGAATTTAGGCGCCTTCTTCTTCTTGTAACCACTACCACCACCACCTTTTAAAGCCACTTCCAGGAGGCGAAGACGCGGACCATCTTCCTCCATGACGCAGGCCATCGAAAACCGACGCCTTGTACGGTCCCTCTATAATTAAAAAGTAGCGCAAACTCTTCCTGTCAGCGTCGTTTTCTTCTCGGGCGTCACTTTCGGCCGCCATTATCGGGCGAGATTCGCAAGGCGCGCCCAGCCTGCGTGCGGCGCGTCGAAGCGTTTGCTGCTACTTGCTTTGAAAGGCGACTATTGTGGACGCAGATTCACCTAGCTGTTGGTACGTAAGATGCGTAATTAAACATAGTTTTAGGGGCGAAGCTCCTTAAAGCGGCACCCGTTTGTCCCTCATAGTAGTGCGTAACATGTCTTACGCTTTCACCTGGGAGGTGGTGCCGGTGGGCCATTTCTCCTGTGCGTTGTTGAACAATGAAAAATTCGCAGCGCGCGCGCTAACTAAAAGCCGAATTCTCCTGTCTCTCATTCCCCATTAGCAGCCATTGGCATCTGCATTGAGCACTTTCTGACAAGAAAGGGCTGCTACGTTATACTCGCTGGGCGTAACCACCTTGTTTTTAAAAAGGTTTAGTGAGCGTAAGGCCACAGTGCCATGAATACAGTGAACTAGTATATACCATGAACTCGAGGTGGTTAAAGGTGGGAAGTACACAACACGCAAGCCGTAAGAAAGTGTGCGTGTGCAACCTCTCGTTTAGTCCGTGGAATGTCCGATGGATGTCGGTTTTTATATGAGGAATATATGATGAAAAGATGTGAGATGGCGGTACTTGGAGTGTTGAATAGGTGGACGAATGGACACACAGACAGATGCATGGACGACGCACGGATGGCTGCATGGATGGATGGATGCAGGGGCGGATGCATGGAGAAACTCAGGAATGGACGCACGGATGGACGTGCGTACGCACGAACAGACGCATACACGGACGGGCGGATGGACGCATGGACAGTCACACAGACGGACGCATGGACAGACGGAAGCAAGAACGAATGGACGGACGGATGCTTCGCCCCACTCTCCATCATTCACCCCGTGAATATGCTGCCAATCCTTATGCTGCCAAAATGGCAGCATAAGGAGTGTTTCTTTGTAACAGTAACAGACAACTCAGCATCAAACCGCAAGTAGGTAATACCGACTATGCCAAGCAGTTGTGCACGCCAAAAAATATACCAGCAATGCGTTTATGGGAGCTAGAAATACCCCGTGGTAATGCTGCCATGGCGAAGCTCCTTATGGCGTGGCTTGTGTGTCCCTCGTTGTAGTGCGTAACCACCGGGGGCACATACCAAAAAGAGCGGTTCTTAGAATGTCCGCTGGGTGGTGGTACTTCTATATGATGTATGCATGATTAAAAAGATGTGATATGGTAGTACTTGAAGTGTTCATTAGATAGACGGACGGACGGATGGACATACAGATGGACGGACGGACTGATGGACGGACGGACAGACAGACAGACAGACAGACATACATAGGGGGTGGACGCACGGACGAATGGACGGATGGACAGACGGGGGACGGCCGCACGAATAGACAGACGGACGGACGCACTGATGATCACAGGGATGGACGGACACACAGACGGACGCACGGACGCACACAAGCAAAAACGAATGGACGGATGGAAGCACGGACGGACTGACGAACGCTTCGCCCCACCAAGCATCATTCATTCCATGGATATGCTGTGATTTTGGGTTAGGCGGTACCTTATCTCTCGGCTTCTGTTATATAGGGTGTCCCACATAAGTTGAGCCAAGAATTTAAAAGTCACAGGCACTTCGGAAGTGAATTGAAACAAACGCATACTACTCACACTAGCCTGTAGGTACTCAGGCTATCATTATTTCTCTCCACCCTAATTATAATAATTTTTAATTAGTTATTTCATTAATTATGGCCTACAAATCAAAAATTTGAATACTGAGATGTAGAGCACTTTCAGAAACCACTGACTGAATTGTTTCCTGTACGATACGTCTCGCGCTGTTATTTTTTCCACGTTGCAAAGAAAGCCCGCGAAACGTGAAAAGAAGCTGTGTGACGGACCGCGAGCGCACTGCTATAGTGGTGCTATAGGTTTTTTTTTTACAACGCAGAAAAAATAACAGCGCCAGACGTATCGTACAAAAAAACAATCTTGTCGGTGGTTTCTGAAGTGCTCTACATATCAGCGTTCATATTTTAGGTTTTCAGGCCATAATTAAAAAATAGGTAATCAAAATATTTATTTATACAGGGAGAAATAAAAAATTGCCTGAGTACCTACAGGCTAGTGCGAGTAATACGCGTTAGGTTCAATTGACCACTATAGTGTTTTTCATTTTCAAATTCTTCGCTCAAGTTATGTGGAACGCCCTGTCTATTCTGGCATCGGCGTGTCAAGGCTTATAAAATGTCCCATTGCCGCACCTTACGTGCGGACTAATTCGCAGGACTTGGAACCCGTTGTGACAACGTGAAAAAACCCTAGCATTCTGAGATTCTACTTGAGTCGTCAGTGAAACATACGTCACTCGCACAGGAAAACAAGAGGCAGAAATTGTTAAAAGCAATCTAAGAAGTCTTTACAGCTACCATTTTGATATTCGGATAGTGGGGTGTTTGTTTACATGTGCGTTTTGGAAATTCAATTGTCACATGAACTTATGTACATGCAATAAGGCGGCGGTACTTACTTGTTAAATATCCTTCGCATAGATTTTTTTCTCACGCACTCATTTTTCCCCTCGGGTAAATGTTTTTGTTTCATAGCGCAGGCCTCATGCACCTAGCACCGAGACTCTTTCAGTGTACTGAGTCTATACGATGTTATGTATTCCTATTGCTAAAAGACGCTCTCTTGCTGAAAAGAGAGCATGAATGTTTTTTTTCGTTAGTCGGCTAATGGTGAGCTGACGAATCGCATTCGTGACTAACTGGGTGAAAACAGCTGACAAGTCCTTCCTTCAGTAATAGAGCCAAAGAGCAAATAACTTTATTGCTATAGATCACACCGCTTCAATTATTTGAAACAAAGCAAACAAATTATTGTAGGGAATCGAAACCACTTTTTCTCGTTAACAAGTTTTCATATGAAATAAAAACATTGCAACAAAACAATCTTTGTAAAATACATCAATGCACATTTGTAAATGTTATATAAAAGTAAAGGCACTCCTTCGCAATCACAACTACACACATACAACAACATAAGGAGGAAACCGCATTGGGCTTTAGCTCCTTGCGGCCAGCTCTCTCACGAATGACTGGCTTGAACTGATCATCCGCGAAGTGTTTCTGAAAAATACAGATATTCTCTATTGCACCTTCTGCTAGTTGCTTAACAAAATACGGGCAAAGTATGAAGTGAAATATTTTGATTCCTGCGTAAAGAAAAGTGCACACAGCAACAGTATGGTCTACTTGCTCTGGAGAGGCTTGTGCTTATTTACAACGCAAAAGTTCACATAAAACGCGCAAAAATATGAAATCGCATCAAATAGCAACAATACAGCAACTGTTTTACAAGAATTTGTATTCATCACAGAAAATCGGTTACAAAAAGACTTAGAAATGCAGAGAAACTTTAGAGTATAAAATCAACAACACAAAAAAAACAGATCACTTTCATCCGCCTATATATATATATATATATATATATATATATATATATATATATATATATATATATATATATATATAGTTAAAAATGAGAAATAGAGAACAAACATGCACCAAGTGTATATATATATATACATATATATATACATTAATACATTTATATATATATATATATATATATATATATATATATATATATATATATATATATATATATATATATATATATATATATATATATATATAGTTACAAAATGAGAAATAGAGAACAAACATGCACCAAGACTACCAGTACGAGACCCTCGTTAATGAATTAGGGAAATAAGTGTATACTTAAGGGCTTGTTTTTTACGTGTTCTGCCACAATAATATTGAGATATCACAGCCAATAATTCTAATCTAACAGACAATAAAAGACAAAAAAAGAATTGCGAACCTTGTCCTCACTTCATCGGCAGCGTAATATATCTGAAGTTCTCGAGAAGTTGTTCTTGCAAACATCGTTCAAAAGAGCAATGACTTTTTGAAATTGCGCTGGCAAAAGATTATGAAAGAATAGCTTCCCTACCAGCAGTGGCCGATGACCGATGATTGGAAACAGCTTGGATTCTTACCGGCTACCGTTATCATTTACCAATGCCCGGACAGCATGAACGAAAAAGGCATTGCCCACAAGCAAAATATGGGGGAGATGGTCGCGAAACCCTCAAATCTTTTTTATAGTGTGCGTTTCTCTTAGTTGTTGGCCCTTCGCAATAATTAGAACAAAACAAATCTTTTGGAAAGTACCTGTGATATTTACATGGAGGCCAAGGGCTTTTCTGGCACATACCATGGTTGCTGGCCAATGCTCACTGAATTTGTCTGGTCATCAAGCATACTTTTGTGTATTATTTACTATTAGACGGACATTTGTGGCACGTGAACGCGTACAAGCCAACGTTTTTAGAGCAGTTCTAGAAACGTTGGTACAAGCTGTAAAGAAGTGAAGCGGCTATAGCGGATGTGTCCGTTTATTTGGTGCAGTTTATCGTGAAGTCAGACGAACAGCTACCAAATAGCCAAAGACGGTCATTTTGTTTCCTTCAATTATTTAGTTTGCACTGGAGTACCTCTTTTTTTTCATCCAAAGGACCAGAAATGTACCAGCAAGTGCACAGTGTGGCGTTATAATTGCTAACTTTTTACTGCGTACACGCAGCTGGGCCCGTGCACAGCCCTACTGCGCTAAAGAAAAATAGTTCACGAAGGCATCCAGAGAGGCAATTTTCAGGGGCGGATTCACAAAACTCACTTACAAAAACATTTTCGCACAAGAGAAATTTTGTTGCGTAAGTCGATTCACGAAACAAATAAAAACATCGTAAACGGCCATCGTTGTCACATCGGCCGCTGCAATAAAGCGCACTGTGACTTCCCGGGAACATGTCAGTGATGGGGATGCAGTTGCTATATTTGCTTACGTCTCCAAAAGTGCTCGTAAGTGAATTCCCGAAGCAAAATTTTGCGTAAAAACAGCATGGCCAATAGAAAATCCTAAGAGTGGTCCGGACCACTCTCAGAAAAAATGTGGCTACTTAAAACCTGCCGGCGCAGCGGTATACTATGGTGCCCTGGCTGGTTTTTAGTTAATTCACGCCCATGAAGGGCTGCCTGATAACTGCTGGTGCGTTTTTATTTATTTCGGCGCTTTGAGTTTCGTGTGTTGTGCTCCTTGTACTGAGTGGATGATATTGACAACCACTATTGCCTAATAAGTTCTAAGTCAAAGTAATTGAAGAATACTATTGGGCGTCAATGGCGTAAAATGATGCATGTAAAGATTTGTGGTTGGATGAAAACCAATGTGCTACGTGAATGGTCGGTGCAATCGAACGCGGCACGGCATAGGATCAACCTTATTTGTTATGTTGTTGTGTTGCGCCCCATCTCATCCATTTAAAAGTATGACTCTAGATCCTTGCCTCATTGGTGGAAATTACCACCAAAGAGGTTAATGGGAGCACATTCCTTGCACGCTATTGCAAATAATAATGAGAGGAACTTTTCAGTGAGTGGTTCATAAAGCTTGTGCTCTTGTGTACTTTGATTGCCTCTCACTGTCAAATGGGTGCGATCTCTGAAATACAGCTGTCGATACACTTTGGGGCAATCTCGAATGGCGCGTACTTTGTAAACCGAAGCGTATTAGGGGTGTGCGTGATTACGCAAATAACTACAAACAAATTAACCATTTTCGCCTTCACTGTTCAGAAACCGATATTGAACGTGATACTATGGCAAGCAGTCGGGATGAAATGACCCTAATAACTTTAAATGACACCGTAAATATGCAAACTCTCACGATTCTGGAGCAAACCTTGGCTGAATTCGTCCCTGCGACAATTATCGGCCGTTTAACTTGGCGCACGAAAATCATTCAAAGGTAGAGCGAGCCACTCACATGTATTTTGTGGGATGCAGCAACCACTTGACCTGGGAATAATTGCGTTGCGAAAGCGAATCCCCCGTCACATGCTCTGATCGAAGCAGTCGACAAACACGAGCAGACGACGGCTTAGCCGACAGGTGCAGCTTACATGTGATTGGTTGTGAAGCAATGCCCTCCACATCAGCTCACTCCGTGACGTTACCAAAACACTTCTTTCATATAGCACGCCTGTTGTGTTCGTCATATTATCCCCCTCTCACATAAGAGCAAATTTAGTCACGCCATGAAAATGCGCAAGTACTTTCTAAGAGCTATTTTACAGTTTTTCTTTGCTCCATGGAGTCTCTTTCGAGTGTCCAGTGTGAACGGACGAGTTTTTCTGAGCGCTTGCGTCGGCGAAAGACGCGGCGGCGTCTCTGTCGTCTTCGAATGATTGCTGTCAGAGTATTGCTTCAATCCTCCCGCATTGTACACCCTTCAACAGATGTCATCGAGAGGATTCTACCGAGCCCTGTTTTGACCTGATAGGCTCATTTGTCACCCTTTTAAAAGAATTTTTTTCGACCGGGCATCCGCCCTTGCCAACGGAACGACATCATGCCGGAAGTGTTGGTGGTGGACGGCGCAGTTATTTCCCAAGAAGATGCTGACGCGCCTGGGTGGCCGACTGCTTTAGGCAAGAACAAGCGTTCTGCCCGACAACAAGCGTCTGCTTCTTCTCAAAGTGGAGGAACGGCTGGCCATCGCACGGCCACGGCGCATGGCGTCGTTCGGCGTCTTCCAGTCGCATCAAGGCTTTCCCTATTGCCGAGAAGCCATATTCGAGTAATAGTCCGATCGATAGGAGGCCTGGATCTCAAGAAGGTTAGCCTGATTCGTCTAGCCCAAGGCCTGGAGACTGCAGCAAAACTGTCCCCGGAAGAAACACTGGAGGATATCGTCTGCCCGAACATAACTCAGAATATCGTTGTGGTCTTTAGGTCAGCGTCCTGCAACGCGGGTGCCTACGTGGCGCTGCTACTCATCCGCCTTGGCTCGACTGAGTATCACGTTTTGGCCTATACACGGCCGCTTCTGACGATACCTGCAAAGGTGTCATCCGAAGCGTCGACGTGGACATCGATGAGCGACAGTTGGCGGCGATGATCGTCAACCAGCGCAACCCTAAAGCCATGGAGGTGAATCGCATCAAGGAAATGACTACCGTCGTCGTTCTCTTCAGTGGTCTCAAGGTACCCAACTGTGTTATGTGTGGTTCGAGCATGCTACGGTGTACTTTTTACAGGAGACGGACTAACGTTTGTTATGGAAGTGTAGCTCTCGGCCATCATGCCGATTTCTGCCCGACACCGACGAAGAAAGTGTGCCGCGGGTGTGCTGTCAATGATCCTGTGAACGATCACCAATGCCAGCCGACATGTACCTTACGCGGGGGGCACATCTAACGGCCGACAAGTCCTGCCAGCATAGATTTCAAGCCCCCTACTTGGTAAGGCGACAAAGACGACGTAGAAAGGCCGCCAAGAAACGCAAGCAGTACCAAAAGGGTCTGACGTCACGCGACTCGAGCGTGGCACCAACGTCGAGGTTGTGCTCTCCCTCGCGAGCTGTTAAGAAGAGTCGCAGCCGCTCGAAAGGACGCTCTCGTTCCAATAGGCGCGCCACCTCAAAGGGGCGTTCCCACTCCAAAGGACGCTCCCACTCTAGGCTACGCTTCCATGAAGCTCTCAAGACCTGGGCGGATCGTGCCAAGCCAAGCCTGGTGCAGCAGCCAGCACCAATAACGCACGCGGCACTGCCAGAGCAAAAAGAAGACTTTAGGATTGCATTCTTACTTCAAGAAAATGCTAGCTCAAAAGCGCAGCTTCAGCAGGTGAGGGTCGAGTTTGAAGCCCTCAAAAATACAGCACAGGCCCCGCTGCGGTCTTCGGCAGTAGAGCCGCGGCCGACTAAGAGAAAGATAGGTGCGGAAGGTGTGGTAGCGGCGGCTTCCGACTTAGACGTCTTGGGAGCAATCAAAGATTTACAAAAGGCGGTAGCACGGCAGGCGGAATGCTTTGACCTCGTAGCATGTAAAGTTGCCATGATCGAAAGTAGACTCGCTCCAGGCGGGAACTCTTTTGTACCGGTGACGCCTGTTTCACTTTTTCCCTCTGCGTGCCCCGGTACGTCAATGGATCAGGCTCCCGTCGATATGGACGTGCCATTAAGTCGGCAAACCAGTAGCAGCAGTCATGGCTCCCAGCGCAACTGAGTTCATCATTTGTCAGTGGAACTGTGCGGGGATCAGGAAGCGTAAGGTCTCTCTCCAGCTGTGCATTGCTTCATTGGCAGTTCAGCCGCATGTGATTGCTTTAAAAGAAACCATTGATGCGGCGGTTGCCTTGCCCGGCTATCGATCTATATCGTTTAGCGGAGAGGGTCAACGTGGTCTGGCTGTCTTGGTTTCGAACAAACGTGCGTTTTTAGAGCACACGCTTGCGCTCGGCAACTCTACTTTGGAGGCTCAGCTGGTTGATAATATTCCGAATAATTGACCTAATTGCAGCATATTCGTACTGAATGCTTACAGTAGCCCTCGAAATCACAAGCAGATGTTCTACTCGGTGGTCGCAAAGGCGGCTACCCTTGCAGGCAAGTCACCGCTCGTAGCTATCGGTGATTTTAACCCACCTAACCCAGCCTGGGGTTATCCAAAGGCTACTGTTAAAGGGAAAAACCTTGTTAAAGCTATGACGGACTGTTCTTTGGAGCTGGTCACGGACCCTCATTTCCCAACCCGGTTGGGCAATTCCGTTTCAAGAGACACCACTCCGGGTCTGGCATTCATCAAAAATGCGGGAAATATTCAGTGCGTTAACTTGCAGGAAAGCCTGGGAAGTGATCTCTTCATTCTCGCAGTCACGCAGGAAACCCGGGCGGCTCCACCTAAAGAGTACAGGTTGACGGATTGGGACGAGTTCAGGAAGCACCGGAAAGCTGATGAGACCGAATATGCCCCGTTAGAAGAACTCTTTTCTCGACTCGTGGAGGATGAACTCATCGACACCAAGGCTGTCCAAACCGACTTACAGATAGATACGATGGAGTCGAGTCTTGCGCATTTATTGGAGGCTAAAAAATTGCTGGTTGAGAGATGGTGCACACAAAAGCTCAATAGGAGGCTCCGCAAACGCGTAGCTCTCCTTAATAAAGATATTGAAGAATATTTTCCGGAGCTTTTTAGGCAGCAGTGGAACGAGGTTTGCTCAAAAAATAGATGGGATGATGCGCACCAGAGGTAAATAGAACCTGTAGAAGGTAATACTCAATCCGACAAACTCCAAAAGTAATCAGAGGTTGGCAGTCGACCGCTCAGTTCAACCACAGTGGAACAGTGGAGTCACTGACACCACTTTACTTAAGCATTAGGCAGAGCGATGCCTTCCGCTTGGGCCCTCCGGGGACTGGGATCACCTGGTCTACCAGAGAAGGCCGCTCGAGGAAATCGTCTTGCCCTTTACGAACCTTGAGATCAAAGAGGTGCTTCATGCGCTTGATAGCCGCTCAGCCCCTGGTCCAGACGGCGTTACAAACAGGTTGCTGTGCAATCTCGACGGAAAGTCAATCGCAAAGTTAACCGAGGAGGTCAATATCTTCTGGGCAGTAGGTCGCGTACCTGAGGCCTGGCGTACCGACTCGGTAATACTTATTCCAATTCAATTAGTGCTTGAGTATTGTTATCGCACAGCCTATCCATCCTTCAACTGTCCACTTCTCTGTTTCTACTGTGTCAGTGTATTTTTTTAATGTATACTTTGCTCGGATAGGTGTTTGATAATGTAATTGTGTACTGTGCAAGGGACTTATCATCTATGAAGTTTTAGTCAGACTAGAAATAAAAGTATTTATTCTAATTTATATGTACCTATAGCATGCATTTGATTATAATTTTCTAGGTTCGTCTATGCTTTGTTTAGCCCTACAAAGGTACTGGTATATGCTAATATTGAAGCTGGCACCTTAAAATAGTTTGTTAGTGGAAGTAACAATGTGTTTATAACCAATAATACTATTCTCAGATGAGCTGTGAAAACTCTATGGAAAGGTATTTACATTTTTTGAACTGTGTGAAGTTAAATGTTCTTATGTTCTTTTATTGGGGGCGTTGTTTCGTGCAAACGACCCATAATTACTTTGTAGTGGCATAGTATTAGTTGTGATTTTACACATATGTGCTGAGCAAGTCGCAGTTGAGGCCAGCAGCAAGACATACATGCAGTGCACCTCACATAATTTATGTAGAGTCTTTGCCGACCAGTGAACTGAATTTTTTTCAAACAGACTAACAGATAGCTGTATGGGAACTGTGTTGATGTGCTAACTTTGAATTCTTTTTGAGGAGTGTTTTCGGGAAACGAAATGTGGTCTATAGCTGTCAATATAAACACTGTTTGCACCAAGGAACTTAGTAGCTTAGAATTGTATTATTCATATATTGTCTAGAATGTCTTTGTGCTGTGCCAACTTTTTAGCCCAAGTGTCTTAACATGCTTTGTTAGTGTGTTGTGAATGAGACAAGCTATGTAAATAAACAGAGTAGTATTGCAGACATGTATGAAATATTGTTGCACAGCCCTTTTCTTTAGCATGGCATTGTGAAGGGCTTTATTCTTGTGTTTCCTATAAAAAGTGCTTGTCAATGGGCAGCAGCACAATCTATGCATCAAGCTTTTCCGAGATGGTTCTCGAAACACCGAGTTCAGACATAACAGTGCTGGTTGATTTCTCTCGTAAGTTACTTTCTGTATATTTAAATTCAGTATATTAGAATTCTTGTTTTAGAGCCATTCATCTTAATGTTTTCACCTCAGTGTATGTATGTATGTATGTATGTATGTATGTATGTATGTATGTATGTATGTATGTATGTATGTATCTTTTAAATGAGAATCCGTTTATTATTGATGAGTAAGTTTGGTGATGATTTGGCTGATTTTGTTTCTAGCTCTTTTTATTCTGAGCCATTATTCGTTTCAATTTGTTTTGCTGCATAAAAATATATGTAACCTTACACAAAATATGTGCATTCG
Source organism: Rhipicephalus annulatus (assembly GCA_013436015.1). Lineage (NCBI taxonomy): Eukaryota > Metazoa > Arthropoda > Arachnida > Ixodida > Ixodidae > Rhipicephalus > Rhipicephalus annulatus. The sequence continues at coordinate 23,865 of WOVY01003389.1, forward strand.
AAGAAGTTGTTCTATTTGCCAACGTACAGTCATGAGCAAGAAATTGGATAAAATGTAACCAACCAGCGAAGATTAGTTTTGAGCATAGCTGCTCTACGTGGCATATCTTGTACACATTGCGTTGGTCGAATATGTCAATTTCAACATATCAGTTTTAATCAGAAAAAATAAGCTATCACTCCTGGTTGTATATGTGTGTGATATCTATGCGTAATGTATTACCGGTTGGAAATTACTATTAAGGTCACAAACCTAGTCAAGCTGAATACATGAATTTTGTTCATGCACCTTTCATCTGTACTGGAACTGTTGTTATTAAAAATGAACCTCGATTTAAAAATTTATTTTAGTAACCAAAAGCAGAGTATCTCTGTATGACACAAATGAAATTGCCATTGTTCTGTTCCACTCTGGACAATAGGGGAACCTCTCAGCAGAACTTCATTAGCTGCTATACTTCAATTTAACCATTGACAGTGACATTACACTGAAACGCACAGCATCACAAATAGCGGGAGAGAAGACACAAACTAATCACTCTGTTTGTGTCTTCTCCAACTGTCTGAGCTCTTTTGCCTTGCTTCATGTAATGATTGAAACCAAATTAGCACGAAAACGTGTCAAGACAAAGGCAGTCAACTTGGCCGCAAGCAATTAGCTCAGTGCATATCTAGATTTTCTTCAAAACACTGTGATGGCTGATGGTTGGTCGAATATCAAAACACGTGAAAAGTAATATACCAGGTATGGTATTGGTATTTTAGCACTTAGAACTTTTGCAATAAGAGAGTACGGAGGGGAAAATCATGAACCCTAAATTATGTAATTTTTGAAGGAGCACTGCACAGCACTTTTGGGTAAAAAAGGGAATTAAAGAATACAGCGCGAAAGCCACGTTCTCAAGAAATTAGTACCCGCCACCACGCATAATCTGAGGCCAGGCAACCTAATTAAAGAATTACTCGGTGACACTGCGAACTGAACCCAGTACCTCTTAGATTGTAGCTGAGCGTTGTAACCTCTCGTCCACTGCAACAGTGCCTACACTCACCCTATTGCTGATAAATCATCAATGCTTAGAATGATGCCAAATGCAAAAACGCCCAGTGAAACTTCGTCAAGAGTAGAAAAATAATTAGAATGAGTTTGCCCAAGGTTACTAGAAGATAGAAACCACCACGTGCGGTTGTATAAGCGTGCACGATTTATCTTTTACATTACTGTCATGATGTTGGGATAGCTGGCTCTAACGCACGATACCTTCTCATAGTTTGCCAAATATAAATGAAAAATAAAAATATATCGGCCTGTGACAATGCTATTGAACTATTATGGATTCACTGTCACTAGTGTCACTTTCACTAGATGAATACTCAGTTTGTTCCCATTATAAATATTTAAAAAAGATTTGCCTCATTAACTTACAACTCTCCTAATTAGCATATATTCTCACATCTAAAGATATTCAACGTTCATCTCGCTTTCTCTCTGGCTTTCGCTCCCATAAAACGCGTACTCCGTTTTTTTATGCTCCCCAAGCATACGACGCTGCTTAGCGGAAACTTTCCCTGACGTCTTCTGGGCCAGAAAATTGTCTTTATTGTCTATCGATTTCAGGCTTCGGCGGAGACGAAACGAGAGTCTCTCCGTCTCTTTTTTTTTTGTCCTTCAAGCACGTGTGATAACGTCTCTCGACTTCTAGACTCGTATACACGTCCCTTGCTTTGTTTGATGACTAAAACACCACTGGACCAAATCACTGCAGCGTCTTTTGTGAAAAGCATTAGCACTGAAACACTTCCTGATGAGTCTCCCTTTTATTACGTAAACACAGGTCTAACCATAAGCATATGCACGTTCTCGCATTACGGCTTTATAAAAAATGCTGCGGTGCATAAAACCTGCAAAATTCTGCTCACAAATTCATTGAATTACTGCTGTTCTACATTTCTGCACAATTCTTTCGCATGCACAAAAGTCACTCTTGTGTCTTGTAATAAGAATATTGTATGAAAGGCAACCTTTTGCGTCTAGGTAGAAGCCCCGCCGTGGTAATCTAGTGGCTAAGGTACTCGGCTGCTGACCCGCAGGTTGCGGGATCGAATCCCAGCTGCAGCGGCTACACTTTCGATGGAGGCGGAAATGTTGTAGGCCCGTGTGCTCAGATTTGGGTACACGTTAAAGAACCCCAGGTGGTCGAAATTTCCGGAGCCCTCGACTACAGCGTCTCTCATAATCAAATGGTGGTTTTGGGACGTTAAACCCCACATATCAATCAATCAATCAACGTCTAGGTAGAAAACACCCTTACGTTCACCACTATACCGTGCTCGATTACACCAGATCAGTTGAGCAGCAGCGCAGCTTCAATAAATTATAAGGTAACTGGTCGCGTTAAACGGGGGAAGATATTTGAGGCACATTTTCAAACATTGCATGCATCGATTTACGCGTGGTTTCATTGATGCGGTTCACCTGGAGTGTTGTTTACTTGTACTTGGCGAGATAGTGCATAGAATATTGCTTAAGGCCATCGAGCAATTTCTTTTTCCGCTACAGTCGTTGATGAAAGGTGAGTTCTTGGCTTTGCACAGCACACCAAGACGTCTATTACAACATGCATACGCAGCATCCCATAAGTACTGTAGCAGACACTCGTGGAACTGAAACTTAGATGCAGCAAATCATGGGCTATCACCGTATACTCTCAATGCTAGGTGCTTTGCGTGCTACCTATATATTATCGGCACACACTTCTTTCTTTCCTTGTCCTTTAATCGGATATCGATTGTCCTCCTCGCCCTCTAAAGTGCCGAATAGGTTGAATTTGTACCCACGCTATAGTAATCCCTCCAGATAAGAGAATTCTTGGCAAAAAAAATGCGTAGCCAAGAAAAAGCTTTGTGAATTCGGCCCCAGAAGCCCACAAACTGCAACGGCTGTTAAGCGCATACGTAATAGTACAAAAAGTTATTAAAAGTACTGCGATTCATCTAGGTTTAAGCCAGTTTACACGCATGCACCGTTTATGCTCGTCTCCACCTTCCACCGCGTGTATGAGTGCGTGCCGTCTGCGCCTTGTTCGCAAGTCGGGTGGATGTGACTGCGGTGCAGTGACGAGCTTTTTATTCAAGTTGAAATAAAAATTGAGTAAATATCAGCAGTACCTGTATTTGGCCTTGTTATCTCAGTGCCATATGTGTATTGGTGGTCAGGCTTACGGTGGCAAAAATGGGCATGTGTTAAGAAGCGGGTGCTGCGTAGTTCTAGCTGTAGTCGTAGCTTGCCTTAGCGAGATTGCACATGACGTAGTTTTCTCATGTTACAAGTAAAAACCGGACATATTGAAAACATTCTTCGGTACAGTTTTCGAGCACCGATTCAATTCGGCCTATTTTTTTAAATGAGCAATACACTGTTTTCGGGGAAAACTTGAAATTAACTCCAACGGCCTGGCCTGGTCCGAAGGACAGTCACCCAGCTGCCGGTTGTGTATGTTGACGCGCGGTACGTGGCCATTTCTTCTTCGTTCCTGGTAATAGTGCCTGTGGCTGACGACGAGTGCATCTCGCCAACGCTCCATGCGATCTAGGGTTGACACCAGTGCTTTATTAATTAATTTAAAATTACTAACTTGTACGTGCGGTCATACTTATAAGGTAAAAAAGATACGAAGGCTGGTCCCGAATGCGACAAAGTCATGAGATGGTCTACCTTCCAAATTCAGCCACGGATGTATGCCTTTTTTTACGTAAAGCTTTGACTAAATAAGGTTCTTCGGTATTGTTGGGTTTAATTCAGTGAAAAGGCGCTTATGAAAAAACAGTTCTGATCTAATTTTAGCCTCAGCAACCTCGAGATTTCATTTATCTATATTGAGATAGTTGTTATTTCAGATGTTAGCGCAGTTTGAAAGTTGTTGTTGGTCCGTAATATACGCAACGTTAGCGAGCCATGCTATTCTCAATGTAATGCATTTTAAGGATTTTCATTGTATAATCTGTCGTCACCTAAATGTATTATTAGTAACGTGTAACTGTGCCATTCTTTTTGAATGGAGCGAGTGCCACTCGTCAGACTATTTCAAAAATGCACCAAAACATTATTTTTGCAGTTGTCCAACAAGAACTTAAATTTAAGCCAACAAATGCTGTTTATGAGAAATGAATCGGGCCTAAATACTTACAGGGTTTTGTGAATTTTAATCACAATTTTCTACAACGAAGACACAGCTTTTGCCAGCCCTACAAGTCCTGTGCAGAATGTGCAATGAATGTTTTGATGAACTGATGCTGCTTTGTTATGGCAAGATTATCTTTCTGTTGGCCCCACAACCACTGCATATAGTGCAGGCTTTTTCAAAGCTTTTAAACATGTAATAAATGTATCAACTTCCTATATAATGTATGACTTTTTTTACAGATAAGCTATTTCAGAAAATGTCATTAGTGCTGAATACACCGTGCACAGAAAACTCCATCCCATTGTATCTATTGTGCTTTCAAAGAAGTACTGCTAGGACGCAGAGAACAATTTTTTCTTTAAAAGCCTGCAAATGTGCTGCTGCTTCTGCTTGGCAAGCATCAACAGAAAACAAATAAATTGGTTTATTGATTTGGCTTTTATTGGCAACATAATCATCACTTTATGTTATGTAGACTTCTCTATGCTGTGATATTGTGGTTGCCGTTCTTTATAAAACGTTTCACGTGGACCATAATATCTCACATACTGCATCACTGATGTTTGTTTGGAACCTTGACCTACTAATACAATTTTTTTTCAGTTTGTATATGCTGCCTCCCTGAAAAAAAGCCCACGTCTGCCGTCTGGAGCAAGACTGAGCATTGGAACAGTTTCACTGCCACCATATGTTCACCACTTCAATGTTGTATAATCTTATTTCCTGTTCTATCAGCTTGCCGACTTGTGGGAGCTGACAACCAGAGCACATAACCAATTTCATTATTTAACAGTCGCTTTCATCGTTTAACAGGTGCACGGCTAAACGGCAGGACAGCCAATAATAAACATCGACAACAAACTACACGGGAAAAATAACTTTCGTAAATAAAGGTGCATTGACTACCCCAGTAACGTTTATAAGTATAAAAGTACGTACATACAAAAAACTAGGACACAAAACAGTGCTACTGTGCCAATGCTGCTTCCAAGATACTATCAGGAAAAAATTACAATTTTTCCATTCGAGAGAATATATGTTCTGGAAAAAGGCGCGAAGATAGGTGTATTTTTTTTTCTTTAGTATTGATGGGGTTCTTGCATAACCATGCGTGCTACTTCAGCCATAAAAATGCATCTTGCAGTCGAACAACTCTTTACTTCCTTTCAGAGCAGATGCTGTCATCCTTATAATCATGTATAACCAATGGCTTCCCAACAAATGTTCCTGCTGTGTGTGTTGTTGGAAATTGGTGAAAATGATTGCCTAAGAGACGGCTTTCTGAAAAAGAGGACCTCACAATGTTTTTTTATTTTACAGATGAGACATACCCTATTCAACAAAACTGACGCATCTGTTTTGGTAGTAACAAAAGGATGGCTCATGTTTACTTCAGATAAAGAGGGTGTACCTATTCAAAGAAGGCATGCCACAAGCCCAAGCAGCACTACAAAATAGCAAGTTTTCAAGAAAGAATGGGATAATGGCGTATTGCCTTCTATATATTATGTGTTAAATAAATCTGAAGCACCCGAAATTTTCCCTTGTTACTTCTCGAGGGTGTGGGGGAGCATGCAAAATTTAGAAAAAAGTAGCCGGGCATCAAATTGTAGCTAAGATAAAAAACTAAAATGAATGTGCCAAAAAATGCATTGACCAAAATGCTTGGCTCCCATGTCAAGAACATGCTTGGCATTCCAACACAGTGCTAACCATAGAAAGGGGTGTTTTCAATGATTTCCCGAGCACGGCATTCCTTTGCTTGGCCAATGGTAGGCTTATCACACTTCAAAATCACATACTTCTCTTTGCCACCAATAGCTTTCCAAGCATGGATATCTTGGCCACTGATGATTTACCAAGCTTGGCCCAAGCAAGTTTTGCTGGTAGGGTTGCAATGATGCTTTCTGTGGTGTGCTGCCAGGTTTTGGTTTGATAATCAGCCATTGTGTTCCTACTTTCCGTGGCAATTTTGTAATGTTACATCGGCGCGCCTCCCAGTTCGTCTCGTATATATATCGACACATACAAGAGAAATCTGGTGTAGACTATTGTAGTATCGTGCGGTGGACGCGCCGCACGGAAAACACAGGGCACGGCGCTGAAGCGCCAGCCGACACGAGGTACGCAGCCGCCGGTATCCAAGCAAGAACTCATTTATTTCATACAATGCCGCCCATCTATACACAGGGTAGCGCTCCCTGAGGTCGAAAATATTTTACATGAAACCGAAACTGGCAACCATGAACAGAAATCGAAACACACCACATCATACCCCCCCCCCCCCCCTAGATTGAAAATGACGTGGCTCTAAGATCCTTATACAATGATTAATGACACACGCACAAGTAACTTTTATAACCCTATACAATTTTAGAAGAATGTTATGACACATAGAACTGTATTCACAACCTAACATCCCCGCCCCCTATTGTCGTAATGTAACCAATTGAAGAAGAGAGAAGCAGCATGAGAAGGAGAAAAAAACATGGCTATGTAAAGAGAACACCATGGCTGAAAGCACTTATACAGCCAGCATACAACAAAAAAAAAATCACAGCACAACAGTGCATCCCTTATACCCTTATACAATAAATAAATGTACAGCTTACACACAACAACACACACGTGTGGTACAGATTCCAACATACCAGTAAGAAAGAACAATTTAGGACACGAAGTCCTTAAACCTGGACGATTTCTAACGCGAACGCTTAGAACGCCGAAGCTCATTGCACTCTGAAGTGCTCCCTTGCGGAGCAGCAAGTTCGGTATGTGAGGATGAGCCTGCTGGCTCGCTTACGCGCCGCTCAGGCCCCGCTGAGAGCATTGAGGAGTCCGACGACTCGCTTAATCGTCCCTCAGCTGTAGCTGGGGACGAAGAACCCTGACGTGAAATATGGGAACCTGAAGGTTCGGAAGTATGTCCATTAGCGTTAGAAAAGATACTGGCATCGAGACTGGGCTCGTCAGTGAAGTATTATTACGGAGCCCGAGACGAGTCCGAGGACTCTGAAGCGTGCTCGTTGCATGGTAAAACTTCATGGAGGCTGGGCACCACAGCCAGATTTGAAACCAGTGCCTGAATACCGTTTTCTCCAGGGACAGATGGTGATACTCACGGAATAGGAATAGAAACCAATCGTGAAACCGAGGGAAAGTATTGCGAGTTGTTCTGCAAAGGTATTGAAGAGTGCAAGTGTGAAGATACATGGTTTCTATTCGGAATACACGATTACGAGTTTAGAAGCATTCCAAACCGATCCATCACTGAGCTTAAATGTCTGGCATCCCACTGCAGACATAACAGTAAACGGACCTCTACACTTGAGTTTTTTCCCTGGATCACGAGCTTTGACTTTTTGACCAACCTGAATGACCAGAAATTTGGCTCCTCCCTTCTGAGAGACATAATTCTTTATGTTCTGCCTATGAAAAAACTCGGGTCCTTATGATATTGTCCGAAATTGACTGAAATCTATAAGGCAATGGCAGATCAGTTAGGTCAACCACTGCGCGAGGTTGATGCTTATGAAGCAACATCGCGGGAGACGAATCCGTAGTTGCATGAGCAGAATAACGGTAAGTACTCAAGTATTCCGCAATTGCCTTCTTTAGAGGATGTTGTTCTAGTTGGGCTAGTCGAATGTACTCTTTGTGGACCCTGTTGAACCGCTCAACCTGTCCATTGGCTTGAGGATAGTAGTTGGAAGAACAGAGGTGTTGAATACCTCATTCGGAAAGAAAAGTTTCAAACTGACGAGACTTAAACTAGGGACCGTTGTCTCTTACTAACCATGCCGGAAAACCTTCACGGCAGAAGACTAAAGTCAAGAAGGTGATGACTGATCAGACATAACGTCTCGAACGAAACAAATCTGAGGCTATTTGGAGTAGTAGCCAACTAAAGTGACTGCAAAGCAACAATCTGAGGAAACATTTGAAAAAGGACCAATAATTCCCATGCCTAACTTCTCCCACGGTCTCTCAGGAAAAGAAATCCCACCCTCGTCACCAAAATTTACTATCATGCGGCGGACGCCCCGCACGGAGAACACAGGGCACGGCGCTGAAGCGCCGGCCGATACGAGGTACGCAGCAGCCGGTAGCCAAGCAGGAACTCATTTATTATATACAATGCCACGCAAATATACACAAGGTAGCGCCTCTTGAGGGCGAAAATACTTTAAATGAAACCGAAACTGGCAACCACAACTACATCACCGCGAACGTGTTAATAATGCACGTTAATATTGTGCTCTATAAACCCTTAGCTGACAGTCTCCTCTGTATGTGTGTTCGCCACCCGAGTTTTATTTGGCACTACACAAGTCAATTCAAGACGACACAAACATAAATTTTAGCATTGTATACTTTTAGGTAGTTTTCAATCTCAGAAATTATACCTATTTGGGTCACATTAGCTCTCGTTGTGAAGTCTGTATTTAATTTTTTTTTTCACAAAAGGTATCATCAACATGAATAGTAAATTTAGTGTTGTCATTTTTTTTACAATTGCTCCTACGCCAATTATGACTTGAAAACTTCCCAAAACGCTTCCTTGGTGCCTGCCACTTTCGGCCTTTTTTGCACCGACTGTTTCGTATGAAAACTAGAATCTGAGATCATAATTTTAAATAGTATAACTACGAAAAGCATCTTAAATTCCAATTGCCTTAAAGCCTTAAACTTTCACTTTCTAAACGAATCATGTAGCTGACTATAGTATTTCGGAGAAACCTTGAAAGTAAACCCAGACAACACTCGACGACCTGAGGTCGTCCTCATATGGTACAAACGTCCTCGGCAGTTTCAGGACGTCCTCATTTGGTCCTCTAGTCGACACTTGCAGGATTATCCCCAAAATGCCCCTTTGAGACCTTTTTAAGGACGAAGAATTGTCCTGATATCGTCTGCTCGAGGACGTTTTGAGGATATGCATGTTTCGTAGGTGCATGCAGCTTTCGCAATTCGTGTTTGGTTAATTTTCTGGCTGTTAACGAATAAGTCCACGGGATTTCGTATGCCTACTTTCGAGTCATAATAGTAAAGTACTTCTCGATCATTAAAATGAGATAGTTACACGAGGAAGCACTTCAAGCCAACACGAGAAAGACGTGTTCTTTTATTTATTATTTATTTATTTACTTTGTAAGTGATCGTAGGCCAAACTTTCTGCCTGCACGTTTTCGTTGGTCGTGATCTACCGCCGACGTGCATACGGAATTATATCGCACTGACTGTGGTCTGACCCGTTTCCCCAATGAACGCACGTGCGGCAGACCAAGTTTGGTGCGAGTATAAACGGTGTCGGCTCCAAAATGAATGCAGGCGTGAAAAGTGTGAATAGCGAGCACGTTATTCTCGAGTGTCCAGTGTTGCAATGCCGCACGGTCCCATCGAGCAGACGACAACTGACCATGCTGACGACTGGGCTGGCCTAGGTTATCGTGAATAGAGCAGCATTGGAACTAGAACGCTGTGGGAAAACGAATGGGCGACTGAAGTTGTGGTGGTGCTAACAAAAAAAAAAGCAGTACCTTAATGCGGTCACCATGCGCAGTCAAGGTGCTTTTAAATCTGGATGTCTACGACACTGTTTACCCATTTTAAAGTGACGCAACTATCATCATCATCATTATGGGCCTGCAGTAAGTCAAGTCGAGTCATTGGTCGAGTCAACATTCCAATACAACACTTCTCGCCATAGAGGAAGCTTCTCGCAGAAGCCCTCAAAGAATCGTAAGCATGCCAGGTGAGTGTCTTCTGTTAAATTTTCATATTGAAGTTGTAAGCCGCAAAGGTAAATAAATAAAAAAAGAGAGGACAGTTGATTTTCAGCCTCGCGCTGTATATCTTTACTGCTTATTCATGTATGTATGTACAAACCAACTGACTAGCCTAACAACGTGTTCTGGTGGTGGGTGTTCTTTGGTCTAGCCACCATTCTACTGTGCTCTGTGCTGTTCAAGATGGCTGAGAGCGCGGATCGCAAATTTCGGCGTGAAATTAATCGGCGCGTCAATGCTAGTTTTCAGCTTATTGACAGTGAGGCCGATGTCATAAATGACACGCGGTACGTTGACCGAGATTCCCGCAACGCCGAAAGAGAGAGCGACTTGCCCTCCGAGGCTTGTGCGGTCGACCTCGAAGACGGCCATCGTCGCCTTTGTGTTCATGACAGAGAACGGCCTTCGGCACACTCCTCGATCGTTCCAGAAACGGATGTGCCCCAAGGACACGTTTTGATTTCTGGCGACGCGTGCTACCCCAGCGGCTGCAGTGTTTCTGTGCCTCACGATCACACAGACTTCGAACGGCGTGCCTTCCATGACAGCAGCGCTGCGGCTTCGACTTCGGCGACCTCGCAGGTGAGGCAGAGGGATTCTTTCGAATTGGCACCGACTGGGAGTAACGAAGAGCAAGTTTGTGAACGCGGCAGTGTGGACAGCTTGCTGGCCTTTCGTGAGAGACTGCAAGCGTGGGCCTTACAATCTCGCGCATCGCACACTTCAGTTACATCGCTCTTGAGAGTACTACAGTCCCACGAATGCTTCAGCGCGCTCCCTTCAACTGCAAGGGCATTGTTACAGACGCCCAAGAAGTGCCTGGAAGTGTTGCAGCTGGCCGGCGGGAAATACCATCATTTCGGCCTCAGTGCAGGCCTACAGCGAGTGCTGCAAGATTGTGCAGAACTACCAAGAATTTTGAAGCTTAGCTTCAACATTGACGGTCTGCCGGTTTCAAAAAGTTCACGGGGCCAATTTTGGTGCATACTGGGACGCATAAGTAATTTGGAGGACAAAGCACCATTTATAGTGGGTGTTTTTTTCGGAAGCAGCAAGCCCAACAACGCGAATGATTTTTTGCGACCATTTGTTTGTGACATAAATGCTGCTATCACAACAGGGATTACCATTGGAGAAACTGCAATTCCTGTTAGCTTGTATGCCCTCATATGTGATGCACCAGCAAAGGCATTTGTATTATATGTCAGAAGCCACACAGGCTATTACAGCTGCACCAAATGTGACGTAAAAGGTGTCTACTGTGAGGGCAGGGTGTGCTTCCCAAACGTCAATGCTCGCAAGCGAACAGATGACAGCTTTCGCTTATTTTGCTTATTTGCAATTTCGGAACAATGTACTAACTGTAGTTGCTTTATCAAGTGTAAATACCTGATGTCTCAGAAAAATTGAAGCGAAGGTGCCACAATTAATACTTTTAATTCATAAACAACTGTTGTCGCCTATTTAGTGTAGAGAACATGCCTCTTGATCACAGTGGAAATGAGGACTGTGTGTCACTTTGATGGCGATGAGCACGCTTTTACCCCATAAATGAAGAGTTATATTTTAAACATTTTTTTTTGCTTTCGTTGGGAAAGTGATAGTGGCATCACTTTGCTGCAAAAACTATGGCAACTGTTATATGTATGGTCTGGTCACACATTGTTTCAGTGCTTAAAACATTAAAGTATCTGTTTCTGCTTATTCTATTTTTCACAAATTCACTTAATAACCTAACTTTCAACAATTTTTCTGAACTTATTCCAAGTTTTTGTTGAAAACTAGGTTGTAAATATATGGGTACACTGAATCACAGCACGCAATGAAGGTGCTTCATCTCAGTGTCAACTCTGCATGCGTATTCAGGTCCTAAAAAGGCATCACTGAGCATGCTAACAAAATAACTGAAGCCATGTAGGCACAAATTTCTAAAACCGACAATAATGTGCAGAGAAGCCATAAACAACTGTGTGCTTGTTTTGCTGTGTTTAGTAGCACTTCTCATTTTCAATGTTATCTCAGCTTTTGCCATTTTATATGTTGCAATTCAGCGCTATTACTTCATGAACACGTCTTTACAGAATACGTGCGTCAACTCATGCGAATTTCGCAAACTATCCTGATGAGGCTAGAGCAGCTGGGACGACAGGTTGATGCCATGCAGCAGCACCTTTTCAACACAACAGTGAGGCTTCAAGATGAGACAAATGATGATGTGGTTTTGACACCGGTCAAGGATATTGACCGATTTCTAAGTCTTGAGGGGAGACTTGCTGCTGATGGCAACATTAAGCTAAAGCTTGTACGTCATTCATTATATTTTTCTATAATTTTTTTTTCTAGTCACTGCATTAAGCTACTCTTCTAAAAAAAATAATGACCTCAAAACTGTACAGATACAGCAGCTTGCTGGCCTTGGTGGCTCAACTTTTGGGGCAGCAGCCAGGAGGATGCTGGAGCTTCTGCTAAGCCTTGAGGTTGCTGTGCAGTTCAGCTGGGCAGGCCAAAAAGGCAAAAGGAAGTTTGTGGATCTAGGTGTCACAGATGTCATTTGCAGTGAGTAATTTGTTTCACAACACCATGTGCTGCAAGAGCCGTGTTTGAGTACAGACATTTCTAAGTCTGTTATCCACATTATCTTTCATTTGAAGTCAATAGCAAAAGAACAATCTTTTCATGAAAGCATTAAATTTTTTAGGATGCTTGCTAATTAAAATTATGTGCTTAAACATGGAAAATTTTTAGCATGAAATATCTGTTGTCAGTAAGAAACCCTGCAGCTTCTTCAAGCACACTAGTATACTTGCATGGCACACATACGCAAGCATTCACTACTTGCAGAAGTTATTATCAGGTAGCACTACTAGGCATTCTTAACTGTAGTGGAAATCTTATGTACAGATGAAAACTAACAGATGGAAGCTCATAGTGATCACTGAGGATCTCTAAACAGGAATAAGTACCTAAGACAAGCTGGTCAACATTTTCATACATGGACGTATTTTCGTCAAAGGCGCCTCATCATTCTTTGCATGCTAGGTTTCAAAAAAGTTACAATGATGTCTTCTTCGTGGTGTTCTTCTTGTAATGCAACACATAGTGTCAATGTCAGTACTCTTGAAATTAACATGGGGAAGGATGGCAAGGACCTTTAATGATGATGTGCCCACCTATCAAAATGTCGATCATGCTGACTAGAGGTACTTCTTCAAACAACCTATGTAGCATTATATTAATGTATTATGTTTGTGTAATTCCTGTTTTATGAACTTTGTACTTTTTCAGAGGCCGTGAGGCGAAATTTTCCGGAAACAAAAAAAAATGACATCGAGTGTGTGATTAAAGTGTGGCTTCGGCATGCTGGGGAAAAGCTCCAGAAGCAGCGCTTAAGAACTTCTCGCACTCACCATGAGGGTGAGTTTTATTATCTGTGCTGTTGAAGCTATCATAACATATGATACTTTTGCTGTTATAGTTTAAATAATTTTCTTGCCTTACTCGAATTTTGATGTGTATGCAAGCATGAACTATATAAATCATTTTCACCATTATATAATGGCTAGTTCGTACCTGCACATTATGGTAATATAATTTTCATTTTATGCTTTCAAATCTGGCATGCTGTTATTGTCTTAATATTCTTATTGATACTCTAAATTCACTTGTGCTTCAAGATATGCTGCTTTCTATTACTACAGAATGTCTTCAAAGTGTCGCGTTGTCAAGCCCATCGGATGAAGACCTCTGAAGGCACAGGGCAAGAAGTCTCATCTAGTGAAAACTGCCAAGTTTCATTCCTGAAAATAAACATGTTTTCTGTGCATTGCTGTTTTTATTGCTATACTTGAAGAAATTGTTACTGAAACCTCACAGGCAGTGCTTTAAAGAGTGTGCATGTTCAGGCACTTTTGATTGATCAGTTGTCATTTCAGCGCTCCAAAAGAAGAATTAGAGCAACTTTTCGTAAGGTCTGATGAGTGCCTAGGTCTTGTATGCTTCGTCCTCAAAAAGTACTAGACTCATCATAATGTGCTCTTTTCTGGATGCCCTGAGGACGATCTGAGGCCGGACAAACGGACTGGTTTAGGACCACTTGAGGTTCATTTGAGGGCTTCCTCAGGTCATACTTTCGTACGGTGTAGGTCATCCTCAGGACAACCTCAGGTTGTCGGAGCGTTGTCTGGGAACCGTGTGATAATTTTTAACTGTAACAGACATTAAGTACAGCAAAAGCTTGTTAATTCGACACATGCTATTTCAGAAAATTGGATAATTGTCTGGCCCGGCCAGAGTATGTATTAATAGCGGCCGAACTTTAATTGATTTGGTGAAATTTGTACGCAACCCGCTTAATTCAGACGTTCCTAGAGCGCATCAAGCGTGAAGCATGCAAAGATGTGACGCAAAGGTACGAAAACGAGTTTCGTGGACAGCCGAAATCAGTACGGCCTCTCACAAAGCTATGGTCACCACTCACAATCGCAAAGTTGCTACGTAACAAGGTATTGAATCAGAGGATACTTCTGAATGAAACATAGGGGTCTAGAGCCACGATCACATTGTGAACGAAGTCCCAAATTACGAAAATTGTGGGTTTTGGAACCAAACAAGCAACTTCGCAAGTATAATGGTGCCAGCCTGGGGAAAGTGCGGACTTGGGCAGCCTTTTTTGTATCTTTCGTCCTGTCTGTTTTTCTGTTTTCGTGTTTTTTTCTGGTAATTGTATTCCTATATTTTTTTTCTTCACCGCTATTTCCCTTTCCTGCTGTTTATTTTTCTTCCAACTTTTTCCATTCCTCTCCCTAGTTTGCGTTTTTCTAACTGCATGCTAACACGTTATCGCATTCCCGGAGGAAGGGCATGGTAGCGTGAATTGAATTGTATCCCATTCACGAACCAAGTAACTCTTGCACCGCGAAACCCTCTGTCACGTTACTTGCCTCAGATTTGGACTTCTCGGTGCGCCCTTTGTTTGATCATGACTTTAACACGTGATCATTGAAACACAATTATACGTTTTCTTCATAAAGTCTGAGTTTATAGTTTGCGTCTTGTCCGCGTTACTTGGCCGTGTGTTATTCTTTTGCGCACCACCTCACTAAGAAGATTTTTCCTTATAATGCAAAAAAAGTTTGTCTTTTGTGAAATCGTCTGCGTGATACGCAATGCCACAAATCTGCGAAAGCTTGTTGCGTTAAAATTACGTGTGCACAATAAACAGTGCACTACTATAAGGGGTAGTTTTCTCAGCTTTGCTGGACAGTGTCTCCTACGGAGCATAATTCAAGGAAGATTCCCGACAATCATTCTGGCGGCGGCTTTTCTTGCAGTTGGCGACATGGACGCATGTGCCTTTAGTAAATATTTTCCGTTATAATATATGCATGTTGAGCCGTTTATATGCGCATGTGCACCTCTCTCTGATTGTGTGTGTGTGTGTGTATGGAGAAATAAACATGATTAGAAGCGGATGAGAGCATTCACATGTGGGCAGTCATCTAGTCCAGAAAACTGTGCATTATCTCCCTGTTAAGGTCAATCAAGTAGCGGGGAAGCCTCAAAGATGCATAAACACGCATCTTTGCTCGATTCGACTGCCTCGCATTGTTTGCAAGACACCACAATTGTTTGAACTTATACCATGCTACAAGTTAGGCGACGCTGATGAATTGGGGACTAAATTACAATGCATTTTTAGTTCTGCCTCGAGCCCCCCCGACAAAAACACTTCTACGCGCTCATTGAATCATGGCAGCCAAATAGACCGGATTCGAGATTCAATTCGTTTTCTATAGAAAAGATAATTTTTTTAAAGTCTGAAACATCACGCGATTGGTCGATAAAGCGTTTCTTATTTGGTTCCCGCCTGCGCCACTGTAAATTTAAGGTCAAGCAAACCTCAGTAAAAGCATATGCCAGAGTGGTATAACAATCTATAGCCCCTACTGAGCGATAGTTTTTTTCTGCAATGTCCAAGTGCAAGGTGCGAAAGTGTTGCACAAGCGGCCCCCAACGCAAAAAGCCTCGAGTTCATAGTCGCAAGTAGCGAGAACAACACCTTCTCAGTAGAAAAATAGAAAAAAATATGTTACGAAGTTTTATTATATATAATTACACGACTGCTGCAATGAATAAAAATGTTCCCTCAGGTTCGTTTTTTCAGTGGGCAGGCAACAATGACCACTGCCCAAAGTGGAGGCGCTCAGCCCCCTTTACTATTCAAGTAGGGGGGCCAGCACACCCTTTGCCCCCACTAGAAGATACACCTATGTAGACAATATTTTGTTATCTAATCTTACTCAAACTTTTATTTGAGAAAGATTTACTCTTTTAAGAACATCATTATTTTACAGTGCTATCGAAATATTACTTTGCGCGTAGATAGTAGAACAAAAATTTAAAGAATGGCAACAAGCTCTTTCAGACTGCTCTACAAAGGTTTTTCCAGAGGCATCCGTATTTCACATTTTACAATTCTTACACTGAACAATGAAGAGCTGTCAGCATCGGTGATTTAGCAATGCTCTCAACAGATCTATTCACTATATCACATCATCCAGCTTTTAAATGCAAAGCATTTCTTTGCGTGTTGCGAGCTCTTTTGGAGTATATCTGCGTATCTATGTATATCTATCTATATCTAGCTGCCTATGTCTCTGTGTTCTCATGAATGCCCCCTGAACTTGGGGTTAACCAAAATTAGAATAGGAGGTTAAGATGGTTTTACGAATATGAGGTGCTGTTAATTGCATAAATAATGTCCCAATTCTATCCCATACATCATCAAACACTTTCCAAAAACAGTGGCAAATAGATTATATATTTTATATCTCCTCTGAAACGGCAAGAATACAAATCCTTAATTTTTACGCTTGAGCGTTAAGAAAAAGCCAACCTAGGCAACGTTTACCGGATGAATGCAAATAATAAATGTCAGTGTCCCAGCAGGAATCAGACCCAAGCATTCTGCATGGCAATCAAGTATTCTGCCAGAGCCACGCCAGGTATCTGATGTACTTTGGAAATAGACCCTAATGTCGACAAACGTTAATTCTGGTTGCAGTACAGGCTATCAACCTAAACAGTAAATGTGCACTCCTATGATACAGCAGTCATGTAGTCAATGCCAATTGTAACTAGGCATCATCCGGAGAGGTTAATTTGTGTAGCAGTGTTGAAGGCTACCATCCTCTTGAGACCCAGTGCAAAAACCAGCCCTTCACATCAGCTTACCGCTTCTGGTCTTGCTAATAAGGCCTACACTAGAACACGCAAGCATCATATGGGACTTTTATCAAAAAGGATTAATTAAAAACATCGAGCAGGTACAAAGAATGGCGGCTAGATTTATTCTTTCAAAATATTCTCGTAAAGATTCTGTAACACAGATGCTGCAAGAATTAAATTTACAGCCCCTCGTGGACCGTCGTCGCATAGCCAGACTTAAATTCTTGTTTCTGCTTTCCCAAAATACGTTTAACCTTGATGCAGAGCAGTACCCCATTTCCCGTCAAGTGCAGAGCCTACGAAGTGACCACCTCAGAAAATATCTAGTTCCTCAATGTCGTGTGAACACATATGTATACACTTTTTTCTCTAGAACAATAAAAGACTGCAATGTATTACCCAATGCTATAGGTGATTCTCAAACTGCAGAACATTTTGAAAACAATGTTACGAAATATTTTCTAAGTGAATCTTCGTAAACGGCGATTGCCGTTTTTGGTGTGTGTGCCTGTCATCTTTTGACTATGAATTTATTTGCTGTAACTTGTCTCATGTACGTTGTAGGATGTATTATTGGGAAGTGTATTTTGTGATGTATGTGATGTATCATGTAAGTCGTAGAACGTAGTATAGTGATGTATTTCCTTTTGTATTCGCTATGCATTTCTTTTTTACGCATGACATGACAGTTTTTTACGTATGACAGTTTCCCTACCCCACCCCTGTAATGGCCCAATCAGCCAACAGTACCTGGAAATAATAAAAAAAAATATGCATGCGGCTCTTGGCATCATTACCGAGATGAAAACAAATGCTAAGATAAAACGTATGCATCTGTTTTATGTATGTGTGTGTGTGTGGATTTGTACACACATTGAATACCATTTCATAACGACTCCCTCAATAAAAAAAATTAAAACACACCTTGCATCCACGTCCTTCGCATAACCGATTTTCAAGATACGTGGGATCTGCCCAATTTTTAATAGCAGATAATTCACAGATTTACGTGATGACGCGACACGGAAGTTGAACGTTTCGAAAAAATTAATATCCCCTACCCACCTACTGAACGATGATCACGAGCATTGCCAACATGTATATGCAGCAGAAAACTCATTCGCTTAGAGAGCATACATAGACATCTATAGTTGTGAAACGTTTATTCAGATTTGGGCGTACAAAACGTGCTTGGTCGGGAACGACCAAAGACACGTAACTTTTGAATGGCCTGAAGTCTCCGCGTCCGGAAGTGAAGGGGTGTAAATAAAAAAGAGATAGGGGAGACATGGCATAAAGTGCTGGTTGCATATAAAGCCGGCTATTGAGTGTTCAGTCCATGGTGGTCCGCAGGTATTTCTTTCCAGAAGGCACATCGTACTGCTTGATGCCCGTCGGGAACAACTGGGGGATCTCCTCATCGGTGACAGAAGGGAGCACCATGCAGGGGGTCCCTTTCTGCATTGAAAGCAATTGACTACGTGACACAAGCGATTACACCGGACCAACAGTATAAACAAGAAAACTGAAGGCATCTAGGTAGCACAATTTTGATTTGTTTGAAATCAGGTAACAAATGCATGAAACACCATTAAAAAAGAAATCTCGGAGGTGGAAATAAATCCGCTACACTGACCAATTTTAATAAATATAGCCTTTATTATACTGCATAGGACTGCCTCGTTGAGCAACCAAATATATTCTCACTATATTATGTAGTTGTCCGCTGAAGCGCGGACTACATTGGCATTTCTGAATAGTGAACTTGAGGCAGTGATATTTACTAATACAGACCAACCTATTGATAAGGATCCCAGATATAACAACTTATCGGTTATAACGACCGTATTTCGGTGCACTTGTCATTTTTCTATGATACCCTTCGAAACCGAGTTCACATATATCGCACATTTTTCAAAGTATCCTACTTATAAAACGAACTTTTCCAACACTATCAGGGTAAAAATATGGCGCCACTGAAGCAATAAAAAATGTTAAAAAGTGCATTCTAAATTATATAGGTGCACACTCGGGTGTACCCCATTGCAGGTTATATGCGACGAAGATATCGTAGACCGCGGAGAGCACCGTACGCCGTTGCAAGCTAGGTCGCTCACTTTCCAGATGTTTCTTAACATGCAGAACAGAAGTGAGTGCCTTAATGGATGAGCATAGGAAAAAAGTGATGGCAAGGTGACCGATGCCAATGGATGGCCATTGACTCATCGTCGGCAACCTCATCAAAGTCACTTGCAGAGAGCTGCTCAGCCGAGTGACTGTGGTACAAGCACGTCATGCTGCTGCTTGCAAGTTCGCCACCGCTGCGTCGTGCGAGACCGCTGGCGCACGTTGCTCACAACATTCTTTGTGTTAACGAACAGGCTACTCGCTGTACCCAGGCATAATCTTGAGTGAAGCTTACGCGAAGAATGCACAAACGTGTGCACATATTGAACTGCAAGCGAACTGGCATATGACTGAAAGCCGAGTAGACGACGTACTGAGTGTAACTAGCCAGGGGTGATTGGTTCGACGTGGCAGTACCGCGCTTCAGTGGAATCACAGTAAAATCAGGGCAATGACGCGAGTTTCTATCGCGAACGTTGTTGAATTCATGCGTCAGCAAAAGAGCGTCGTTTAACAAGCGTAAAGGCCTAACTTGTCAGCTGAGGACCTTGCTCGCACTTTTGAATAAAAATACACAGAAAAA
This sequence comes from Rhipicephalus annulatus, assembly GCA_013436015.1. Classification (NCBI taxonomy): domain Eukaryota; kingdom Metazoa; phylum Arthropoda; class Arachnida; order Ixodida; family Ixodidae; genus Rhipicephalus; species Rhipicephalus annulatus. The sequence goes on from WOVY01003389.1 coordinate 43,774, forward strand.
AAAAGGTTCGGCCACTAAGGGGAGGTTTTTGCGGGGCGGCTCTATATACAACGAACTAGCAATAGAAAAACCATTTATTGCGGCACTTTCAAGTTAGTTATAAATGGGTTAGGCTGTAGAGATGAGAAAAAATTCATTATTCAAATAATAAACACACTAGTACTACCCTGTCTGTGCGAGCATCCAGACATGCCGGCCAGAAAACATTCTAAAGCACTATCCTTCTTGACTGACATAACCTAGGTTTCTGATCAGTAATTTTCAGTTTTACTACTGTACACACACCTGAACTAAAAAAAATTTCGAAATAAAAAAAATCGCTGTTGTGGCTTCCAGCGGATATGTTGCCCTGTGAAGCAGATGGCGCGGGTTCGGCACTCAATTTTATGAGCTCAAAAAGTGACAATATTGTCACGGAGTCGTGACGTGGCCGAAGACAAGTGACTTCGTGTTGGGATTGAACTGTTTATTTGGGCGAACCTGTGCCCGGTAAACGGAAAGTCCAATTTCAGCAGCAGTATTACACAGATAGCAGTCTCGGACTGATAGCGGCGAACGGAGCGTCGGCCTTCGATCAACAACTGACAAGCGGCGAAGCGCATCGGCATTTATACTCTTGCCATCGAATGTTCTAGCGTTATCGCTGGCAGTGGCGTAGGTTCCAGAACAATCTGTACCGTTCGCACAGTGGGCGTGATCTTATCGAAATGATCTACTACAGTCCGGAACTTTCTAGAAAACTGCAGGCGCGGTTCGCGCTGATAATCGTGTGGTGTTTTGGGACGATAACAAAAACTTAGGAAATGGAACGTGGCATTGCCCCTCTGAAAAAAGGCATCGTCCCGATGCTTTAACTAAAGATGAAAGGACAATAATAATGCAAGAAAGTACAATGAATAGACTACGATACAACATTAATACAAAAAAACACTAGTTCAGTTTGTTAACGCGCATGAAACGGCTTGAGGCGCGCAACATGGACGACTTCAGGTCGCGATCGGCGTCGTTGAGAGTTTGCGATGCCGTCGGGTACAATCTCGTAATCAAGTGAGCCGAGCCGTCGAACCACCCTGTACGGTCCGAAGTACCGTCGCAGAAGCTTTTCACTTAGTCCACGTCGGCGTATCGGCGTCCACACCCAAACACGTTCACCGGGCCGGTATTCCACGAAGAGTCGTCGAAGGTTGTAACGGTGGCTGTCGGTCGTCTGTTGATTCTTGATACGGAGATGCGCAAGTTGTCGGGCTTCTTCGGCGCGTTGAAGGTACTCGCTCACATCGAGGTTTTCTTCATCGGTGACGTTGGGTAACATGGCATCGAGCGTCGTTGCCGGGCTCCTTCCGTAGACCAATTTGTATGGAGATATCTGCGTCGTCTCCTGCACCGCCGTGTTGTATGCGAAGGTCACATACGGAAGAATGGCGTCCCACGTCTTGTGTTCGACATCGACGTACATTGACAGCATGTGGGCGATCGTCTTGTTAAGCCGCTTGGTGAGGCCGTTCGTCTGTGGGTGGTACGCTGTCGTCCGGCGGTGGTTTGTTTGGCTGTATGCCAAGATTGCTTGAGTTAAGTCGGCAGTGAATGCCGTTCCTCTGTCGGTGATAAGGACCTCCGGGGCGCCATGACGTAGGAAGATATTTTCGACGAAGAATATAGCTACCTCGAATGCACTGTCTTTTGGAAGGGCTTTTGTCTCGGCGTAGCGGGTGAGGTAGTCGGTAGCTACCACGATCCACTTGTTTCCGAAAGCCGACGTCGGGAACGGCCCCAGTAGGTCCATACCAATCTGCTGGAAAGGTCGGCAAGGTGGATCAATTGGCTGCAGAAGTCCCGCTGGCCTTGTCGGCGGTGTCTTGCGTCGCTGACAGTCCCGGCATGTTCTCACATAACGAGTGACATCGGTGGTAAGACGTGGCCAGTAGTACCTTTCTTGTATCCTCGCGAGCGTGCGAGAAACACCGAGGTGTCCTGCCGTCGGGTCGTCGTGCAGGGCCTGCAGGAGTTCTGGTTGCAGAGCTGAAGGCACCACAAGGAGGTACTTAGCTCAAAGCAGTGAAAAGTTTTTCTTTTGTAGAAGACCGTTTCGTAGAAAGAACGACGCAAGTGCGCGCTTGAATACCTTCCGGGACTTCGGCGGTCCTGCCTTCGAGGTATTCTATTAGGGCCTTAAGTTCCGGGTCGGCCCTCTGTCGTTCAGCGAAGTCGTTGGTAGTTATCGTTCCTAAGAAGTAGTCGTCATCCGTGTCGCCGGGTAGCGGTTGGTTGACAGGCGCACGAGAGAGACAGTCGGCGTCGGAGTGTTTTTTGCCGGACTTGTAAATGACAGTAATGTCATATTCTTGAAGTCTCAGGCTCCATCGTGCGAGGCGACCTGAGGGGTCTTTCAAGGTGGCTAGCCAACAGAATGCGTAATGGTCGCTCACAACTTTGAAGGGCCTGCCGTAGAGGTAGGGGCGAAATTTCGACGTAGCTCAGATGATGGCGAGGCACTCCTTTTCTGTTGTGGATTACTTTGCTTCTGCTTTGGATAGCGATCGGCTGGCGTAACTAATAACCCTTTCAAGTCCGTCAGCCTTCTGCACAAGAACGGCGCCAAGACCTACGCTGCTTCCGTCAATATGTATTTCTGTCTCAGCGAATTCGTCGAAAAGGGCAAGTAACGGAGGTGTCTGGAGGCGATGTTTAAGCTCCTGGAAAGCGTGTTCCTGCAGTGTTTCCCACTTAAACTCCACGTCGGCCTTGGTAAGGTTAGTGAGCGGATCGGCGATGCGGGCGAAGTTTTTCACAAACCGCCTATAATAGGCACACAGGCCCAGAAATCGGCACACGGCTTTCTTGTCAGTGGGCGGCGGGAAGTCTGCGATGGCGGATGTTTTCCGTGGATCGGGACGAACTCCAGACTTGCTGATAACGTGCCCCGGAAACAAGAGCTCCTCATACGCAAATCTGCACTTTTCTGGCTTCAGTGTGAGTCCGGACGTCTTGATAGCTTGAAGTACAGCTTCAAGGCGCCGAAGATGCTCGTCGAAACTCGAGGAAAAAACGACGACGTCGTCTAAGTACACAAGGCAAGTCTGCCACTTCAATCCTGCCAGTACTGTATCCATAACGCGTTGAAACGTTGCAGGCGCTGAGCAAAGGCCGAAGGGCATCACCTTAAACTCGAAGAAACCGTCCGGTGTTATAAACGCCGTCTTTTCTCGGTCTCTTTCGTCGATTTCGATTTGCCAATAGCCAGTCTTGAGGTCCATTGACGAAAAGTACTTGGCGTTATGGAGCCGATCAAGTGCGTCATCTATTCGTGGGAGGGGATACACGTCCTTTGCGATTTTGTTCAGGCGGCAATAATCGACGCAGAAACGTAGGGTCCCATCCTTTTTCTTCACCAACACCACGGGGGATGCCCATGGACTCTTGGACGGCTAGATATGTCATCCCGCAGCATTTCATCAACTTGTCTCTTCATGGCCTCACGTTCTCGCGTCGAAACCCTGTTTGGACTCTGACGGAGTGGTCTGGCATTTTCTTCGGTTATGATGCGATGTTTCGTGATTGGGATCTGCCGAATTTTCGATGACGACGAAAAGCAACCTTCGTATTGCAGGAGCAGGGCCTTGAGCTGTTCTTGCTTATAGTTCAGAAGTCTGGGATTGACGTCGAAAGCTATGGGAGGGGCTTGGTTCCTCTGAGCAGGTTCCACAGAATCGGCGAGGTCGAAGCCACCAATGCTTTCGCCAATTTCTTCGATGTATGCGACCGTTGTTCCTTTGTTCACATGTTTGTACTCATTGCTGAAATTCGCGAGCATAACCGTTGCTTTGCCTCCCCGCAGCTCTGCAATTCCTCTTGCGACGCAAATATTTCGGGTGACCAACAGATGCTGACTGCCTTCAACGACGCCTTCCAAGTCAGGTGATTTAGGAGCGCCGACTGAAATAATGACACTTGAGCGAGGCGAAATGGTGACTTGTTCTTCCAGCACATTCAAGGCATGGTGTCCTGACGGCGTGCGCGGCGGTAGTGCTTCTGTGGATAACGTTATCGACTTTGTTTTTAGGTTGACGACAGCACCATGGAGGCATAAGAAGTCCATGCCAAGGATGACATCTCTCGATCAACGCTGTAGGACTACCAAGTCTGTAGGATAAATACGGCCGTTAATGGTGACTCTCGCTGTGCAGATTCCTGCAGGTGTTACGAGGTGACCTTCAGCTGTGCGGATTTCAGGGCCTTTCCAAGCTGTCCCAACTTTCTTTAACTTCGCGGCGAACGACCCACTGATGACAGAATAGTCGGCTCCAGTATCGACGAGAGCGGTCACACTGTGGCCGTCGATAAAAACGTCGAGGTCGCTAGTTCGCCGTCTCGCATTACAGTTAGGGCGTGGCGTCGGGTCACGGCTGCGTCGGCTTGTTTCGCTGCTTCCATGTTGCGTCGTCAGGCCATCTTCGGTAAGTGAGCTTTCGCCATCAGGGCTTTGCCTGGTTGGCGTTGTGTTCCGAAAGCTCCGTTGCGGCGTCGTCGTCGTTGGAGGATCTTCGGTAGTTCGTCGCACAGCAACCGCACCTCCACCGGTTGCTGCCTTTAGTTTCCCGGATACGGGCTAGGAGACCGGCCCCGCGTTGGGCCAGAGTACTGCCGGTGGTGCGGTGACGTGCGGCGGCTGGGCGACGGCGAATGCGAAGGGCTTCGTGGTGTCCACCGAGTTGCTGTCAGGTAGTCAGCGATGTCACGTGGTCATTCTCCTGGCTGTGGACGCGGTGCATTAACGGCGAAGCCACGCAGTCCCATCTGTCGGTACTGGCAACGGCGGTATGTGTGTCCGGCCTCGCCGCAGTGGTAGCACAGCGGGCGATGGTCAGGGGTGCGCCAGACGTCAGTCTTCCTCGGTGCACTGCGCTGGGCCGCTGGCGAATGGTATGACGTTGGTGGGGGTGGTGGCGGCGGTGGCGTCTGTCGACGAAAGTGGGACGGGGCGGCTTTTTGGCATGGACGGGGAGGAGCGTTGTGGCGCAGTGCAGCGGCGTAGCTCATAGCTTCCGGCTCGGGCAGCGGTGCGTGGGGAAGTTGAAGCGATTGCCGAACTTCTTCTCGCACAATGTCGGCGATTGAATCCACTTGAGGCTGCGCCGAAGGCAACAGCTTGCGCAGCTCTTCCCGCACGATCGCTCGGATCGTTTCACGCAGGTCTCCGGAGTTACTGGCTTGAGCAGCAGCGCAGTCTGCAGTCAGGCGACAATTATACTGTCTAGTGCGCATGTCCAGTGTCTTTTCAATAGTGGTCGCTTCGGCTACAAATTCTTGCACGGTTTTCGATGGGTGTCTCATCAGTCCCGCAAAGAGCTCCTGTTTGACCCCTCGCATAAGGAAACGAACTTTTTTCTCCTCAGGCATGTCTGGGTCAGCGTGACGGAATAGTCGGGTCATTTCTTCTGTGAAAATGGCGACATTTTCATTTGGTAGCTGCACCCGAGTCTCTAATAAAGCAGCAGCCCTGTCTTTGCGAGCGACGCTCGCGAACGTTTGCAGGAATGCGCCGCAGAAAACATCCCACGTTCGGAGCGTGGACTCCCGATTTTCAAGCCAAGTCCTTGCGGTGTCTTCCAAATAGAAGAACACACGACGCAGCTTTTCGTCATGGTCCAAGTGATTGAGGGCGGCCACACGGTCGTATGTTTCTAGCCAGGACTCCGGGTCTTCGAACGATGACCCATGGAAAATTGGTGGTTCTTTGGGTTGATGCATGACGATCGTGGGCTGGGACGCTGCGGTTGTCATCGTCGCTGCAGTCGCGGTCATGGCCTTCATCTTCCGTGCCTTGTGTGGTAGAAGCCCGTACTCCGGTGGTAGCCCTTGCTGTCGGCGGCTTGTTCGCTGCTCCTGGTTGGCGTCGGTGTCTTCTCCGCGACATGGGCTGGGTTCACGGCTTGACGGGGGCGTCCGGTACATGAACGAAGCAGCACCTCCACCAGATGTCACGGAGTCGTGACGTGGCCGAAGACAAGAGACTTCGTGTTAGGATTGAACTGTTTATTTGGGCGAACCTACGCCCGGTAAAGGGAAAGTCCAATTTCAGCAGCAGTCTTGCACAGATAGCAGTCTCGGACTGATAGCGGCGAACGGAGCGTCGGCCTTCGATCAACAACTGACAAGCGGGGAAGCGCGTCGGCATTTATACTCTTGCCGTCGAATGTTCTAGCGTTATCGCTGGCGGTGGCGTAGGTTCCAGAACAATCTGTACAGTTCGCACAGTGGGCGTGATCTTATCGAAATGATCTACTACAGTCCGGAACCTTCTAGAAAACTGCAGGCGCGGTTTGCGCTGATAATCGTGCAGTGTTTTGGGACGATAACAAAAACTTGGGAAATGGAACGTGGCAATATCGAGTACTTGGATTTAAGTGCACGTAAAGTAAGCGCAGGTAGGTATATTTTAGAATATCTTCACCCACCCTGTTATTGTGTCTGGTTAAAATAGCAGCTGATGGCTGAGAATTAATTTTTTTTAAAATCACTGACGACTAAGACACTCCCTTACTCGAAATTTCCACATAGCAGGCTACTATTGTTGGCGACACTGAGCCTGTGCACTGACCGCTACTCGAGCAGTTTGTTTAGCAGCAGCGGCACACAAAACACACCAACCTACTGTGTTAGAGCCTCGCATCTTCCAAACATTGTATCGGTAACAGTGCATTGTGGTGCAAAAAGGCCGCAGTTGCTAGAGTGTAAAAGAACGCAAACACGTCACCTTAGTGGAAGCTGTAGCCCTGCAATCTGTGTCATGTGCTCACTCCCTGTCATGCTTAACCGCTCACAATGTTACAGAACGCACGACACGAAACTCGCAAATAAACCTGTAACATTTGAGCTCTTCAGATAAAATTGGTGTATGCAAAGTTTGTAAGAAAAAAAAAACATTACGAAAGAATCATAAAGACCCAGTTAATGAAATCTAGAGTTGAACGAAAACTGATCGGGATAATCTTGGTCAAAAGATATAAGTAAGACGGACAAAAAACACTAGAAAAACAGATGTTTCGGCTCCTGTAGGGTTCTTCCAACCCCTGTATGGGAGCCGAAACGTCTGTTATTCATAAAGTGTTTTTTGGCCAGCGTCTTACTTTTACTTTTTGATGAACAAATCAGTTGCAATATGTTCTGGGATTTAGTTCTACTAACTTATCTCACTAATACCATCAAGGAATGCGATCTCAACAGACATTTGACTTCTGGAGACATTGTACCACCTATAGGTGATTGAACCTGCATAATAACAGCGGGTAGAACCAATGTCGCATCCTGTGTCGGCATGAACAAAAGTTCGCTCACTCACCTTCCATCCAGCCGGAGTAGCCACTTTGCGGGTCTCAGTCACCAACAGAGAATCTGTAGCACGCAGAACCTCACTGTAATAGAAAAAATAACTAAAATAAGGACTGCACATGTGGAAAGAGACTTCTGAATGAACAATTTAGTTACACCTGCTTTCCGTAATCTATTGTGCGAATAGTTTGATCCGCTGTTCGGAGCGGTTTCTCGTACCTATCTTTATTCTGATCACCCTCGCTTATCAACACTCCTCTTAACAGTTTTCTGCTAAACATACTACGCAATTATAAGTTTAAAACGCAAAGGCATCCAAATAACAGACACTTCTCAGTGGAAAATTTCTACCTCTGCCAAAGACAAGCCAAAATTTTGGCACCCTCTGAGTTCAGGAATAAGAGCAGTGCTAAAACGTGCCTAACATTATAAAACGGCTTGTAACTGAGCATCATTGAAGCAGGTGCTATGAATGAGCGAAAGGCCCTTTCAAAGTGAGAAGTGTTATCTGTGACACTGTCTGTTTTCTGGAATGCGCTCATAATATATGTGTCTAAATATACTGCATATAGAACTTTTGTGGAGACAAAATGATGATTACTAATAGATGCCTTGTATTAAGAAGGCGGTTTTATTAGGAAAATGCTAGCAATAATGACGATCATACAGTGACTATACTCTGTTTCACAGATCACCTGCAAGGCTGCAGAGGCTAGTGAAACTTCTTCCAGTCCATGTGTTTGCATTAGGAAAAATAGTCCAATGCTGTTACTACTCAAAATAAGGTTTCTTTTTTGTTTGTACACGGCATTGAATGACTATGTTTCGTACCTTACAAGTAATCCGAGCCTGCTGTACGGTTCTTACTACACGGCTGGATGGGTTAACGTCTTTATCTCTTCGTTCTTCGGTGTTTTGTTTTGCAGCTGGTTGGGACGCGTCATGCGGAGGCAGATGCTCAGAACATGCAAGTGTTTACAACAAGAGCAGACTACGATATTCGCGAAGTGATTCGCATTGCAGACCTAACAACTGTCATAGCATCCGCAGCGTTGCACCTGATGTGTGAAGCTGAGTATAGTCATTGAGCACTGTGTCAAAAATCTGTTAGTTGCCTTATAAAGTTAAGTTTAGTGTGCCCATGGTGATTAGCACGTTGAATTAGCAAAGTCTCTAAAAATTATGCCACCGCTTAGATCGAAAGAATGCAAGCACCCACAGAACCGTTTAACAAAAATTGCACCCTTCTCTAAACACAAGAAATACAACTATAAGGCTATAAAGTGCCGCATGTGGCTGTTCACTTAGAGGCGATGTTGTTGCTAGACATCACCGAATGGCTAGCAAGATTCAAACGCCTTGTAATGACACATGGAGTTCATTATCTGTCATTTCCCTTGATCGTTTCAGACACCTACACTTCCAATGAAACACGAGTAAATGCCTTTCACGATTATGAAAAGTGAAGCTAGCAAACTTCCAGTACAGAGTCACAAGTTTTAATTTTTATTACTTTGATAAAGCTGGCGTGGATACGAATATTTCACCCTTTTGCAAGCAATAAGGTAAGAAACAATTGTCTCGCCACCATTGCCCCCTCCCCTCGTGACGTTTCCCAAGATTGGTGCTTCGTAATCTGGGCTTGCTTTCATTGATGTCGTAACTATTGTGATCTTGCGTTCGTCCATAGGGTACAAACAACAGTTCTACTATTTTAAATGCTCTGCGAAAATTTATCTAAGACTCCCAAATTTTATCACTTAAGATTTGCCAGCCACAGGTTACAATATTGATTTTCGATATCTTTCTTGTTTTGATCAATGAATTAACAAATTTGGTTACAATTTGGTCGCATAGGTTCAATTAAGGACATTTGCTTTTTGAACACTCCAGTTCTTTACGATTATCTCTTGTATGGCTTTCAAATATAGAAAGTGGTCCAAAATATTATCCTCACAAGGATGCAGATCCACCTGATCAATCTAATTCTTGATCAATCTTATCTGCTGGCATCCGCTATAGTCAGAGGTGCAACATGAGGGTGCAACGCCCGCTAGTATCGGAAATAATGATAACGTCCATAAAACTATGAATCCCCCGACATCGAGTAGAAGATATCACCATGGCAAATAATGACGAGTCAATAGATGGACCACCTACACCTGCATAGTGCCACACACACCTCTTTCTATCTATGTTTCACAGTGCTAGCTCATTGCATGCATTCAGAATGGCTTATGCAAAGCACGCCAGAATGTCCGAGACCATTTCAGATTATTCTACGATCATCTGGTAGCCCTGAGCGCGCAAACACGAACAACGAAGTTCATTCTCGAAAAAAAAAACGTAGCCACCAGTGCAGAGATGAGAATGCCTTCCAGCATTTTGGAGCAGCCATAAGAGCAGGCAAAATCTGAATGAAGCAGCTACCACTGTGTTTGGAGCACTCACAGGCTTACCTTGACACAAACACAGAGAAAAAAAATGAAGCTTTAATTTCATATAATGTTCAGTCAGTTTACATAATCATTTATACAGAAGCAAAAAGTCCGTAAAGTAACCATAAAAGATAAACAAAAGTAGAATTATGTACAGTTGCGGCAACATAAGATAGTGAAAGATATTGAACCAACAAGCTAGCCATAGCATAAAACTCAAAGCAGCGCACATGCTTGCAAACACACATACACACACAGACACATTCAATGATGCCAGAAACTTGCCGTGAATGCGGCTAACTATATACACACTAAATATAGTACGCATTAACCACAATGTGCTCAAGTGTGCATAGGGTTCCCTTCAAGGACAGAGAGGGGGGGCGCCGAAGCTTCTTCACAGCACCCCTTCACGATCATGTCAATGTATGGGGCTAACTTTGCAAATGAATGCAAATGAGTACTGCGCACAGTCCTCATTCGCATTCTTTTAAACGCATCATCACCACTAAGAAAGGAAAATTACAGTGCCACAGCAAATACTGCCTAAGTGCCCACGTCGAAGTCATTTCTCTCTTTTTAGACAATGTCCAGAAATGATTGGCATTTTCATATGACCGTTCGATGGCAGGGGGGGGGGGGGGGGCGACACCGAAGAGTATTTTGAAACTACTCCAGAGTCCGGTATACACAGCGACCGACATATCCAGGAACCGACATGATTGACTATCCGTGATAAATTTGTATCACGATGATGCTACTTAGCCGAAACCGACACAGGTTTTTCAGACACTGTATGGTCCCTGGGAGCCAATGGTCTACTGGCTAGTTGCATGCAGCGCCTAACGTACTTGATGTACACACTGTGCTGAGGCGCTTGCGCCCACTCCGAGAAAGACCATGCACAGATGCGACAAGAAGCCTGTTGCGTTAGGTAGCTTTCACACTTGGGAAGTGAAAAAGACTGCCAGAGTGGCCGAAAAACCACAACTGCGCCCGCTGATGTTCACATTTGTTCTGCCCTATTCCGTCGCCGTTGCTGTCACTAACTTGACAATTGATTTGATTTTGCCTGCATTGTGAGAACTAAAGTTCTTATTCTGTTATTGATACAAAGTAATGAAAAGAAACAGCTCAAGTGCTTTCAAACCTTGTTTCAGGAGATAAACGAGCAAAAATTTGAGCAAATGTACTGGCAGCGGCGGCGCGGTTTCAAACCGGCTGTACACAAAACAGACAAGTTGGGACATGCTGACTCGCTGCTGCTATGCCGTCCACTTCCAGAGTTCCCGACGGTCCGTAATCCAAATCAGGCTCTCGATGAATGAGTCCTCGTTGAGGTCATCAAGCTTCTTTGCCCTGCACGATAGTTCATGATTTAAGCCAATGCAAGCTACCGTAGACCATATAGTGCCACCGACGCTTGTGCCGCCGTGTTGAATCTGCAGCCGCTGGTTAGGCCGCGATTTGACCTAGTGCAGCCAAGGCTGTGAAGCGGAAACCGGATCCGGTTTCACGTGGTGGAAAAAATCGGTCTCTGACCGATTCTTGCGTGCCGGCCACACGGCGTGCTTTTCCAGCCGCTTGGGCAGCGAATCGAGCTAGTTTCCCCGAGAGCTTCGCCAGTTTCACTCTTTTTGAGTCCAAGTGTGAACACGCTCCTAACGCAATGATGCAAGCTTTAAGAAAGCGATGCTGTAGGGGTCTTGGCAGCAGACAGAGGCACATTTTGGGCTGTCGCCTTAAGAAAGGTGTACATGTATACGCCTGCTCTCTCGGGGTGCTTGCAATCACAACGCTCAACTCTGCGACAGCGTGCCATTTAGTTTCTGAAAAGAGGTGGACGCTGAACACGATCCCACACAATGATTGAGGCGGCAGCGATCGGCGCCTCAGAACTCTCAGGTGTAGCCGCCAGCGATTAAAAGCATGCAGTAGGCTTAAAGCGGCGCTATGCCACGCACGTATGCTTTTTGTTGGCAATAAGTTATGCTGGCGCGCTTTGTGGTAGTCGCCACATCACCTTTGTTCTTTGCCAATGTGACATCCTACTGCATTCCATGGACTCCTGTTCCTGAAACAAGCACCAAGACACTCGCTATCTTTGTTTCCATCATAGTGTTATCACGGGAGTCATGTTATGATTCGACTGCATATATTTCACGGCGAAACATCAGAAAGGGCTTATTCGGTAGGTCACGATAGAATGAGCATCTGTCGATCACCCTGACGAGAGGTGTCAGAAGTGGTTCCGAAATAGCTAAGTAGTGCTTCAACGGCACCGTAAAGAAGCGAACGACTGGCCGCTGCGTCTATGAGAGCAAGCCGTATCGGCGACAACGCTTCAGAATGACGGGAATCAAGCCTCCTAAGCCCTTCAACTTCTAGAATGCAGTGAACTGGCCCTCCTAAAAGGAAGAATTTGATGACTATAGATTCGTGTCCAGGCTACATCAGAAAACAGACGAAGTTCAAGTAAGGAATCTTCTATATACTATGGGCAGAAGATTGAGGAAGATTCTTGGGTCGCTAAACGTACAAGATGAAGAAATAGAGGACTTCAAGCTTATTAAGTCTAAATTTAACGACTACTTTGTCCACACCAAGAACATAGTCTATGAAAGTGCGCGCTTTATTCTACGCCGCCAAGAACTGGGAGAACAGTAGACCAATTCGCAAACGAGCTTAGCAAGTTAGCAGACCGATGCGAGTTCGAAGGCATGAAGAAACCCCTAATAAGAAAACCACTGCGTAGTCAAACTACGGGACCAGGTTCTTTCGGAAGAACTACAATTGAACCCCAAGCTAACGATGGTCTCCGCTTTGGCAAGAGGGCGTACGAGCAAAACCGTGAAGCAACAGCAAGCAGAGCTAAAAGAGCATGAGGGCACAGTCCCAGAAGCTTGAATCACCACATTAAAGCCAAAAAAAAAATACCACTGCAAAGAGCACATTTACTCGCTGTCAGAAGCCCGCTTATCAAAATAGCTGTAGCTATTGTGCTGGACCATTTCACCCGAGAAACAAGTGTCCAGCGCAAAAATAAAGATACAGATTTTGTCGGAAGTTGGGCCACTATGAAAACTCATGCTGAAAAAAAGCAAATCTGCCATCGAGACACAAATATCGATGGCATCGCTGAAGCTGATAGCAAGTTTATTGGCACAGTCGAGCGGTGTGCAAACATACAATGTAAGCATTTTGTCATGGTAAAGATAAACAACCAGACGCTTCACATGAAAGTAGATATGGGAGCCTAGGTGACAGTCATCGGTGAAAATTGTCCTTTTCTTCTGCCTCCCCTAGAAAGTGCAGCCAATCGTAAAGGACCACACAATACTAGCATCCATACGATTAGAAAGTTTGACGCTAAAATATTTTTTAAAGACAGCTGTTCACAACAAACCATTTACTTCGTTCAGAACTTGCGCACACCCTTGTTGGGATTCCCAACTATCGAAGCTTTGGGCATTGTTCGCTTCCTAGACGAGTTAGACACTGCCGACGATATAGCAAGCAAGTATCCCAAGATATACAGAGGCATGGGTACCATATCCTGAGAACAAGCCATACGCCTTGTGCCCACATGCAATCCCATACACTCTTTTAACACCGCGACGGGTTCCTATTGCTATGAAAGAATACGTCAAAGAAGAACTGGACAGGCTAGAACCAGAAGGAATGATTCAGAAGGTAGAAGAACTGACAGAAAGGTGCGTGCCTATAGTTCCTGTAATGAAGCCGTCTAGTGCAGTAAAGATCTACGTTGACTTAACTCGATTGAATCAGTTCGTCAGACGGGAGCGTCATAAACTGCCAACAATTGAGCAAGTTATGGGAAGCTTTCGAAAATCCGAAGTCTTCTTTAAACTGGACGCACATTCTCGTTTATACCAGATAAAGCTTTCTGAGGAATGTCAAAGGCTCACAACGTTCATTACGCCGTACGGGCGGTACTGCAGGTTCACCCGCACCAGAACTTTTTCAAAGAAAGTTTTCGCAAGTCCTACAAGGTCTAGACGGCGCACTGAACTACATGAATGACATTGTGATGTACGGCAAGAACCAAATAGAACACTGCAAGAACCAAATAGAACACGACAAGCAGCTTTACAATTTCCTCGAACTACTTCAACAAGCAGCCGTAACTCTCAACAGAGAAAAAAGTTTCTCAGTTGAACAGGTCGCATTCTTGGGAATGATCTTCGATGCCAACGATGTGTGTCAAGACCCCAAAAAACAAGAGCATTTGCCGGAATCCCCAAACATCACCGAGGTTCAATCCTTGTTAGGCATGATGAACCGTCTCGCAAAGTTTTACCCGATTCAGCTTCAATGTCTGCTCCTTTACGCAGCCTCCTCAAGGGAGACCGCGACTGGTCTTGGGGACCTCAACAAGAGGCAGCTTTTGAAAATATCAAGACTACTCTCAGCTCAGATGCCTGGCAAGGTACAAGCCCTGGTACTCGACCATTGTATCAGTGGACGCGGCAACTGTGTGTGGGTGTGGACACCAATGCACCGACATGGACTTAGCGGGAAAACGTTTTCGAGGGTACTTCAAGCCATACAAGACTCTTCAATGCCTCGGCGCCCTGGACTACGAGGTTATCCCCTACGGCAGTATGAAATAGCAACGGCGCCGTGTGCGACCTGAAGTCATCCATGTCGTGCACTTCAAGGTGTTTCATGCGCGTTATTGAGCCAGAGAACTAATTTTTGCTTTTTTATTGCGCCCCACCGCAGTGGTCTAGTGGCTAAGGTACTCGGCTGCTGACCCGCAGGTCGCGGGATCGAATCCCGGCGGCGGCTGCATTTCCGATGTAGGCGAAAATGCTGCAGGCCCATGTGCTCAGATTTGGGAGCATGTTGAAGAACCCCAGGTGGTCGAAATTACCAGAGCCCTCCACTATGGAGTCTCAATCATGTGGTGGTTTTTTGGATGTTTGTGGTAAAAAACGCTGCCCTGGAGAGTGTGCGTCATGCTTTGACGTAGAAAATCGGTGTGCAGGGTTGATTTAGTATATCAAGATGCGCGGGAATCATCATGATGGTGATAGCGGTAAAACTATGAGCGCGCCTATGCGCGTGCTCGTGCGCGTACCACGTGAAAAGCTCCCGAGCCACGGGGACAGCTCGGCTAACCCCAGAGAGCAAGGACAAGTTCGGGCCACGCCCCGGCTGCTCGTTCTGACCCTCCGTGTCCGGGCCTCGTCTCGGCGTTGAAGTCCTCGGGTGCGTCCTGGACTGAGAATCGCCCCACCTCGCCCCCACGTTGTTCTGAAGTGGCATTCGTCACGGCCAGCTGCTCTTCTGGTCTTTGAGCGAAACGCTGGTCCCAGGTCTGTTCGCGGCAGTCGGCGATACGCTGTTCTCGGTGGTGTACAGGCAAGCCCAGGCGTTGACCACTGTACTGGGATGCCCCTGGCGATTATCTTCCACACCGAGCCCCGCCTCGGTACGAACTCCGCAAGCACAAGGCGCACCGCCTCCTGACCACCAGAGAGATCAAGGTCAAGCGCAACGTTCACTGCCCCAAGAGTAGAATGCGAGTGGACGAACAAGAATATTAACTCCCTTTCGCGTAGGACCGTGAACGCGTGTATATATGTGTGAGTTTATGTTGTGTGTATCCCTTTGTCCGTCTTCGTAAAAGTCTCTCCTTGTCCTCGAACGTCCTCTGTCCTCATCTGGCTAACCTGCGCCCACAGTTGCCCACAATGTTAAACCCTACAAATCAATCAATGCTTTCAATTACTTTCTTGCATATACCAACTTCTGGTTGTACTTTTTCGTTCGGGTATTGAACTTGCATATTTGTTTAAGGCAAGAATTTTGCAGAGGTTGGCAATGCCACACACACCTTTATTTCTATGTTTTACGTTGCCGGTCTAATGCACGTGTTGACGATGCCGTACGTAAACCACGCGGTAATGTCCAAGAGCTTTTCAGATTATTTCATGGTCATCTGGTAGGCCAGAGTACGCAAATGCGATCAGTGGAGTGCGTTCTCGAACAGAGTTATCGCTGGGTGTTTCTCAGTATCGTTATAATTTCTTTTTTTTTTCTTTTTAATTGAGCACTATTTGGCAGTCTTAAGTACTTACGCTTTGATGTTTTTGGGTGTGCTTATGCTATGTGCATTTTAATTGTGTGTTTTTATGTGACTATTGCCCTGCTCCTTTTGCAACAAATCATACTATTTTACTCTTTTTAAGGCTTTCTTAGTATTATTCTTTGTATTTTATTCCTACATCAGATTACCAGCACAATATTATTGTTTACTCTTTTTCCACTCATGTATTTACTTTTTTTAGATGTTTTCTTATTTTGTGATGCTCCCCTTACTCAACGCTCCCGATGAGGCCTCTAAGGTACTTTTCAATAAATAAAAAATGCAGACACCAATAATAATGCTCGAATGTTTGCTAGTGCATGTGTTATTGTCTAGATGCTTTGCCAGAGACAAGTTTATGAATGCGCTACCATTTCCAGTGTGTATAGCTGTACTTTGGCCTTCAGTTTTCTGGACACAAGTTTGGCCAAAAAAAGAGTCACTTCTTTAACACTCAGACTGCTGCCTTCATCGATGTCACGACTACATGACGATTATGGCTAGGTTCCCGATATAGCCACAGACAACATCAGTTCAGATAGAGGCAGGTCTGCAAATGATATTCTCATGTTAGACTGAAATTGCATGCAGTGGTTCCATGAAAGGAAATCGAGAACAATAAGGGTGACACTATACCACAAGTGGGTCAAAATTCACATGCACACCAACTAGCTTACAATTTGTTAAAAACACCTATAAAACAAATTAAAACAAAAATTATGTTTTCAGTGTTCATAGTTCACGCTCCTCTTCATGTTGCACTCATGTACACCTATGGTATGTAGTCGAGAGTTCGACGGAATGCCGTCTGGTCAGGTAAAGGCATTGTTGAAAAAAACAGGTCACTGACCAATGTCAAATAAAAACAAAGACGTTTCGGGATCCGTACGGATCCCTTGTTCACAATGGGATGACGGCTGAGCAACAGGTTCTTATGTAATGTTGAGCGCATGACGCAAAGTCCGGGAGTACACGTGGTTTAGTGTGCCAGATGATCTATTGATTGTGTTACTTGTCGTCTGAATGATTAGTGATTCGAGGTTCAGTCTGGTTGTAAAATTCTTCTCCGTGGCCATGATGCATGCGTTGTCCCAGCTTATCTCGTGGCCCGTCTTCTCGGCATGCTCTGCGAGTGCATTTGTCACTGTGTGGCCCTTGGCGACGTCATTCTTGTGTTGCATCAGACGTCTGCAGTAATTTCCACTCGTGCCAATGTACACCGATTCGCAATCGGCGCATGGTATCTTGTAGACCACGCCTGGAAAGTGTTGCCGAGGGAGAGGATCCTTCACATTTAGCAACTCAGCCTTAAGCTTGCTTGCTGGAACATGCGCGATCTGTACACCACGTTTTCTGAATAGACGGGCTAGGGCTTCGCTTATATTTCGAATATAAGGAATCGATGCACGCTTTTTCGTAGACGATGTGTTATGCATGGCTTGACTAATTGACTGCAGTTTATGCATGACGGATTTAGTTGTTTTTCTAATAAAAATCTTGGGGTATCCATTCCTGATCAGGTCATCTTCAATGGTTCGGAGCTCCTCCTGCAGGCTTCCTTCATCGGAACAAGTGCGAACCGCTCGTTGAACTAAAGACCGAATCACTGAGCGTTTGTGGGCTACCGGGTGGACTGACTCATAGTCGAGGTAACTACCGGAGTGCGTTGGCTTTCGGTACACAGCGAAGGCGAGGCCTGTGGGAGTACGTTTTACAACTGCATCCAAGAAAGGGAGGCAACCGTCTTTTTCTTCTTCCACAGTAAACTTGATGGACGTCTCGATGCCATTTAGGCAGTCAAGGAAAGCTTGGACGTCTTTCTTCTTTATCACGCAGAAGCAGTCGTCGACGTATCTCAGAAAAAACCTTGGGTCTTGGCTGAAATGTTCGCAATGCTTTCTGCTCAATTGCTTCCATTGTGATATTAGCAGTTGTGACCGAAATCGACGCTCCCATTGCGGTACCGAAAACTTGCCTGTAGAATTCACCCTTGTACGAGAAGTAAGTGTTGGATAGGCAAAACCGTAACAAGGTGCACAGCTCGGTGACGTCGAACTGTGTGCGATCGGCCAATGTCGTGTCCTTGTGAAGCAATTGTCTGGAAGTGTCTACAGCAAGGTCGACGGGAACACTTGTGAAGAGGGAGCAGACATCAAATGAAACCAGTACTTCGTCGACATCCACAGTGATACTCTTCATTTTGCTTATGAAGTCATTGGTGTTCCGGAGGTTAGTTTCAGTCTTGCCTGCAAGGGGAGCCAGGATGCCGTGAAGATACTTTGAGAGGCTGTACAGGGGTGACCTAGTGAAATCTACTATGGGTCTGAGAGGCGTTCCGCTTTTGTGAATCTTCGGTAAACCGTATATCGCTGGAGCAGAACCATTGGTGCACAGCAGCTGGAAGTATAACCTTTTTGCTGATGCAGGAAGCGTCTGAAAAATACTAGATAGCGTCTTTTGCAGGCCAGTTTGGACTTTCGAGGTAGGATCCTTGTTATTCTTGGCGTACGTTGTACAGTCTCCCACTATGTCCGTCATCTTCGACTCATACGTCGACCGGTCAAGCACAACCGTCACGTTGCCTTTGTCCGCAGGAAGTACAGCAATCTTCTTGTTTTTGTGCAATGCCTTAATCGCTTTTTCCTCGGCTTCCGAGAGGACTTGCTGGCAGCCAGACTTGCGAATCCTCGATAGTATACCTACTGCTCTCGTACGGACTTCATCTCGTTCACTTTCCCCAAGTAGACCAATAGCGTTTTCGACAGCACACACGATCTTGCGAGTGTCCGGCTGCTTTGCTTGGTTGAAGTTGAGACCACGGCTCAAAACTTTGCATTCCGCAGGAGTTAGCTCGTATGACGACAAGTTCCTGACCTCGAACATGGGTCCTCTGGTTTTCCTGCCTTTTTCTAGCAAAGCATTCAGCTTGCGCTCTTGTGACGTTTCCTGCTTTTCTGTTCGTCGTCGCGATGCTTGGTTCGCAACGAGATGTATTTCAGGGAGTAACTCAGGCATGATGAATTCCAGCTGGCGTGTTGTGAAGAAAATGTCAGTCTCAAGGCGCTTCACAGTCTGCTTGCAGTCTTCTATCCGTGCTTGAAGAAGCTGCCGTTCAGCTTTCGAAATGACTTGATGACCGAATGCCGATTTCACGGGGTGCTTTAACTGCAAAGATTTTGGGATGAGTTGCTTGGACTTACAGGTTATGTTGAAACGCAGGTGCGTCTTGAAGGCTGCCAGTCGTGTAGATGCACTCAAGAAGTGACGAATCCTGGTGATAGCCGATTGTCCATACTTGTGGCGGATGCTCACGTAGTCGAGAGTTCGACGGAATGCCGTCTGGTCAGGTAAAGGCATTGTTGAAAAAACAGGTCACTGACCAATGTCAAATAAAAACAAAGACGTTTCGGGATCCGTACGGATCCCTTGTTCACAATGGGATGACGGCTGAGCAACAGGTTCTTATGTAATGTTGAGCGCATGACGCAAAGTCCGGGAGTACACGTGGTTTAGTGTGCCAGATGATCTATTGATTGTGTTACTTGTCGTCTGAATGATTAGTGATTCGAGGTTCAGTCTGGTTGTAAAATTCTTCTCCGTGGCCATGATGCATGCGTTGTCCCAGCTTATCTCGTGGCCCGTCTTCTCGGCATGCTCTGCGAGTGCATTTGTCACTGTGTGGCCCTTGGCGACGTCATTCTTGTGTTGCATCAGACGTCTGCAGTAATTTCCACTCGTGCCAATGTACACCGATTCGCAATCGGCGCATGGTATCTTGTAGACCACGCCTGGAAAGTGTTGCCGAGGGAGAGGATCCTTCACATTTAGCAACTCAGCCTTAAGCTTGCTTGCTGGAACATGCGCGATCTGTACACCACGTTTTCTGAATAGACGGGCTAGGGCTTCGCTTATATTTCGAATATAAGGAATCGATGCACGCTTTTTCGTAGACGATGTGTTATGCATGGCTTGACTAATTGACTGCAGTTTATGCATGACGGATTTAGTTGTTTTTCTAATAAAAATCTTGGGGTATCCATTCCTGATCAGGTCATCTTCAATGGTTCGGAGCTCCTCCTGCAGGCTTCCTTCATCGGAACAAGTGCGAACCGCTCGTTGAACTAAAGACCGAATCACTGAGCGTTTGTGGGCTACCGGGTGGACTGACTCATAGTCGAGGTATCTACCGGAGTGCGTTGGCTTTCGGTACACAGCGAAGGCGAGGCCTGTGGGAGTACGTTTTACAACTGCATCCAAGAAAGGGAGGCAACCGTCTTTTTCTTCTTCCACAGTAAACTTGATGGACGTCTCGATGCCATTTAGGCAGTCAAGGAAAGCTTGGACGTCTTTCTTCTTTATCACGCAGAAGCAGTCGTCGACGTATCTCAGAAAAACCTTGGGTCTTGGCTGAAATGTTCGCAATGCTTTCTGCTCAATTGCTTCCATTGTGATATTAGCAGTTGTGACCGAAATCGACGCTCCCATTGCGGTACCGAAAACTTGCCTGTAGAATTCACCCTTGTACGAGAAGTAAGTGTTGGATAGGCAAAACCGTAACAAGGTGCACAGCTCGGTGACGTCGAACGGTGTGCGATCGGCCAATGTCGTGTCCTTGTGAAGCAATTGTCTGGAAGTGTCTACAGCAAGGTCGACGGGAACACTTGTGAAGAGGGAGCAGACATCAAATGAAACCAGTACTTCGTCGACATCCACAGTGATACTCTTCATTTTGCTTATGAAGTCATTGGTGTTCCGGAGGTTAGTTTCAGTCTTGCCTGCAAGGGGAGCCAGGATGCCGTGAAGATACTTTGAGAGGCTGTACAGGGGTGACCTAGTGAAATCTATGGGTCTGAGAGGCGTTCCGCTTTTGTGAATCTTCGGTAAACCGTATATCGCTGGAGCAGAACCATTGGTGCACAGCAGCTGGAAGTATAACCTTTTTGCTGATGCAGGAAGCGTCTGAAAAATACTAGATAGCGTCTTTTGCAGGCCAGTTTGGACTTTCGAGGTAGGATCCTTGTTATTCTTGGCGTACGTTGTACAGTCTCCCACTATGTCCGTCATCTTCGACTCATACGTCGACCGGTCAAGCACAACCGTCCACGTTGCCTTTGTCCGCAGGAAGTACAGCAATCTTCTTGTTTTTGTGCAATGCCTTAATCGCTTTTTTCCTCGGCTTCCGAGAGGACTTGCTGGCAGCCAGACTTGCGAATCCTCGATAGTATACCTACTTGCTCTCGTACGGACTTCGTCTCGTTCACTTTCCCCAAGTAGACCAATAGCGTTTTCGACAGCACACACGACCTTGCGAGTGTCCGGCTGCTTTGCTTGGTTGAAGTTGAGACCACGGCTCAAAACTTTGCATCATCTGGCACACTAAACCACGTGTACTCCCGGACTTTGCGTCATGCGCTCAACATTACATAAGAACCTGTTGCTCAGCCGTCATCCCATTGTGAACAAGGGATCCGTACGGATCCCGAAACGTCTTTGTTTTATTTGACATTGGTCAGTGACCTGTTTTTTCAACAACACCTATGGTATTTATGCCAGATGAAAGCACAAAAAAGTATTTCGTAGCTCCAATGCATACTACCCCGAAAGTAAGTAATTTCTTTGATGGTAATGTTTTTTCTTTAACATAACACGAACTGTCGCAGCTTACTCAAAGTTTCGTCCCGTCGTAGCTGGATACAGCATTGACAGCTTCATTTTCTTGTCGGGGGCCAATGATGAAGACCTGCACGAGATAAAACTGGCCTTTTGTGACTGCATAAAAACACAATCGTCAATTGAGTAATTACATTGTATTGTTTGCGATTTTTTGTGCACAAATTTTGATGGTTTAAACATAGTCATTAACACATATATGGATACTAGAAAATAACAAGGACGGCAACGCTGCAAACCAATAAAAAAATTCAACAAGTCCTTCTCGAATTACAGGACAATTCATTGCATGTAATCAAGAACAAAAATTTTAATAAACTTGAAAAAACATTGCAGCTGCAGAATAAAAAATTGGAACTCAGCAAAGGACGGCAACGCTGCAAACCATAAAAAAATTGAACAAGTCCTTCTCGAATTACAGGACAATTCATTGCATGTAACCAAGAACAAAAATTTTTAATAAACTTGAAAAAACATTGCAGCTGCAGAATAAAAATTGGATCTCAGCATTGCTTTCTATGCACATTTACTACATTGTGGAAAAGGAATTATAGCGCTAGCTGTCCTAGGTTTGCTTTTACAGAGGAAGCAAACAAGGAAAGTGGTCAAAATTGGTGTTCAGAGAGAATGACAAAAAATGGTCAGAACTTGATTTCGCCATTTTGAGTGAGAAATGCCATAGCACACAGTCAGTTAATATGCAACGTACATGTAATCAGACTAACTGTTAGCATAGGCATGTCGTTTCTGTGAAGTTCTACTGCTAGGTGTCGCCGTGTGATCGTCTACCCATAAGGCCGCTTGAAGGTACCGACAGCTATGTGCGACGAATGTGCGTGCGTCACCCGGGATCTGTCGTACAACACAGCGATGTTTTCTGGCTTGTCCAGATTGAGTTAAAGTAGATGTCGCAGCCCAAACTGACACACTTGCTCAGCAATTTCAAGGCTGCATGAGTAGCGAGGTGTTAGTTTCCGTTTCACGTAAGATTGACACATTTTCGATTGGAGATCGTGACGCAGTAAGTTCGTCTTTGTGAATGCATCATTAAAAGCTCTCTGCCTGTTGCCAGTAGCCTCTATTGCGTTGGCGGCAAGCACGCTCACCGTGAACGAATTGATTTTCTATTTGTCGACATGCAGCGAACTTTATCCTAACGACCCGTCACACAGTGACGGGTTGTCACAATTGACTCGGCGCCTGAGCTCCCACACATGCTCCCACAACAACAAGCGAGAATACTAGATTGGCTTGTCTCATCTCGAGATGTTGCCATGGTTGTGAGACTACCTATGGCATGAGCGAGTCTGCTGTGTTTAGAGTTGGTGCAGTTTAACCGTAGGAGACCAATAAGCACCGTTTCGATTAACCAATGCATTTTACTGCACAACACATAGAAATCCAGCCATATGAGCCCGTTTATTTTCCATTATTGAGGCATTTTCATTTAAGAGAGTTTCGTTTAGTGGGAGTCCACTGTATAATGATATCATTTTGATGTGTCGAAGACTCTTGCAGTTATCTGCAATGACAACCGTGAAAAATGCTTCGTATATGGCAATGATATCCGTAACGTTAATGTGCTTTTAGGTAAACGTGCTCGATACGCCGTCACGGCTCATTAAAAAAAGCACAAATGCACGGCTCATTCAAACGCCCGTGAGAGCTCATTGTTTTATCTGAGTAAGCCACTCCAGTGGCGTGAAATTCTCGCATTTCACAGCTCCCCCTGCTCTGCAATGGTTTTCCTCAAGAGAAAACTGAAAACAAAACCTTGCTCACCTTGTTGTGCTTTCCCTCGCAAATAACCATGACAGGTCATCGGTACAGTTTTTTTTTCTTTTTTGCATGATGACAAACAGTGCACACACCAGATAAAAACGCAATAGCAACTGCGAGCACAGCAGCAATTGCCTACCACGCCAAACCAAACACCCGACGAGAGCACCACCACATTTTCATTACGTATGTCCTGTGGAATTCTTCTATAGATACCTACTCCCTACCAGCTGAGGAGGTCTTGCATAACCTTGAAAGACGACGCAATGATGTCTCCTGTGCCGATAATGAAGGGCCATCACCTACAGACGCACCTGCAGTTCACTATCACATGAACTCTAGGTGCATCTGTGTACTCTGATATAACACTTTAATGCAACACTAAAACGAAGCCGCCCTCCCTGTCTGGCTATCTCATCGGTGCACCCATCAGAGAGCGAGGATGCATCCACTTTCCTTTTACACAGGCAAAAGAACATTGGTCCACACCATCGCTCGGTCACGTTCGTCTGGGAATTGTGGAATGCGAGACCCCATTCGCTTGGGTCGTTGCTCAAGGTTACAACTCAGTGAAAACTCGCGGTGAAAGCTCTAGGCATGCAGATTTCATGCTTCACGAAGGGGCAAACCACCAGCCGTATTATGAATACTTTACACAAGTTCCGAGACATAACTATTTATTATATAAGGCAAACGAAAATCTCTACAAGGCTCTTCCGTTAAGCCGTTCTGAATACAGTACTCAAGCGTCAGTTTCCCGTTTAATGGTCATTCACAGGCATTTCTTGCCAGTTTTCTAAAGCTATGCTGTCAGCTAACATGAGGCAACTACTACATAACCACAATCTGTCTAAACGTGCCTTAGAGAATTTCACTAGAAAATATAAGGAGTGCAACACTAAAACGTGCGAGAAACTACATAACAAATGTGCGGGCACCATGACTGATAGCTTGCTTCAGTAATCATTACGTTTTACTACTATATGTATTGTAAATGAATGCAATGCATTTCCAATAATATTATCTGAAGTTTCATGTCCCAAGACCGGCTGATGCATCCGGAATATGTTCTTTTAGCTTAAATGCGTCTATGAAGGGTCACGGAGACTACAGTAGCTGCTTTGTGTTAGTCAAACGCGTGAAACTTCGATAATCTTTCGTCAGCCTACTCTTTTCTCTCTTAACCTTGCTTACCGCACCACTTGCAATATTGAAGCAGCCTAAGCATTTCTGGCAAATAATACAGTAAAAGCTTGTTAATTCGGATTTCATGGGACCGGAAAAACTGTCCGAATTAACCTAATGCAAAATTAACGAATGAACAGGGAAAATAACATTTAAAATCAAGCCGCAGAAGCATACCTTTATTTGTTGAAGTATTTTGTAATTGTCGTCTGCGTTTTCGCGCAGATTTGGGCTGACATCAGAATTTTTCTTAACTGTTCCAAATTACCAATAGCACGCAAGCTGTCGGGAGTGTTCAGGCAAGCGTCCTCTAATATTAACAGCGCCTCTGAGACTTCCCGAGAGGTGCGATGAGGTTGCGGCTGTATCTCGTCGCATAATTTTTCGTCAGAATCGTGGTCTTCATGGGCGCCCGTGACATCATTATTAATCTCTTGATCGGTCAGGAGACCACTCGTGGCGACACCATGATCAATCGCAATGTAGTCCTGAAAGGTCACATCTGTGGGAAGGACAGCATCGAAAGTCAGGCAGTCATCGTCTGTGGACTCTGCTGACACCTCCTCGATGCCATCGTCAGCTACTGCTGCATGCTGGGCCTCACAAAACCGCTGTGCCGAAAACAGTTGGCGATGACTTGCGGCGGAGTGTTCTTCCACACGTGGGCGATGATGTGCACTGCGCCGAGTGAGTCCACTTGATACCAACTTTTCAGCTTGTGAGCATAGGATCATTCGCTCTAGCAGGTGCTTGCGGTACTTCTCAAATAGTGAACGATACTCTGGTCCATCGGCTAAAGAGCAGACGTAGTGTGTGGCGGCAAAAAAACTACTTTGATGCTCTTCAGTTCGACTGTACAGTTATGGGCACTGCAGTTGTCAAGAACCATAATATCTTGCGGTCCTTCGACGTGAAGTGCCGGTCCAGCTGCTGCAGCCAGCCGCGAAAAATGTCTGATGTCATCCATGCCTTCCTGTTCGCTGTGCACTCGACAGGAAGGCTTTTGAGGTTCTTAAAACAACATGGCTTAACCGCCTTCCCGACGACAAGTAGTGGCAAGCGCTCCGTGCCAGTCATATTGGCGGCAAGAAGCACAGTTATCCTTTGCTTGCATTTCTTGCCACCAATGCACGCGTCCCCTTTGAAAGTCACCGTCTTTTCAGGCAGACCTCTGAAAAATAGAGCAGTTTCATCTGCATTGAACACGTCACGTGGTTCATATGCGGCGATGTGCTCCAGCAGCTTCACATTTCTCCACTCGGTCACGCTTTCGTCAACACTGGCCTTTTTGCCGCACACACTCCTAAAGACAAGTTCGTGTCTCTCTCGAAACCTCGCAAACCACCCTTCTGACGCTTTGAACGATTCAATGTTCATCATTGCAGTGTACTTCTCACTTTGCGCCATGATGAGAGGTCCGCTCAAAGGCAGATGCGCGTTGCAACAGTCAGTAATCCACCGGAGCAAAGCTTCTTCGAGCTGAGGATGAGCTGCGGTTCGCAACCGCTTTCTAGAGGCAAATCAAATCTGTCAAATCTGAAGGCTTGTCAAATCTGTTGTTCATTTTTCACGTACATTCCCAACGTGCTCCGCTTCACGTTGTACTTGGTCATAACCTGCTGTTGGGATTCGCCGTTCTTCAGTGCTTCCGAAATTTCCACTTTAGTCGACAAGTTTTTCGCGTCGTAGTTCTGCTGCTTTTTTGGCGTTGCCATCACTGTAGCGCACAATGGTGGTGGCATGCAAATACGGTCACAATGGAAGAAAAAGAGAACTCTGCAAGAAGAGATGGTTCCGACACGACAACACAAGGGAAAAATGGCGTCGGAGGCGCTGAGTGGAGAAGAAAGATGACCCCGACGTTCGGTGACGCTGCGATCGCCCCCACTAGTTGAAGATGGCGATGCCACTCAGGTTTCGGTTTCACTCCAGTGGTGCCAGCGCTGCTTTATGACACTTTTGTGTAGCAGCAGTCGTCAGCATTTGTCCGAATTAAGCGGTGCGGAGCCGAATTCCGACGAAATAACGAAGCTTTGGTCCCATATATTAACACGCACTTTGGCCGGGACTAATAGAGTCATACGAATTATCCGAATTTCCGAATTAACGGGTGTCAAATTAACGAGCTTTTACTGTAACACCAATAACAGTAAAGACTACTTTTCTGCAACATGAACTGCAAGAAGTATACTAAATGAGGGGCGAAAGTCGACACATCATAGAGGTTTACTGCAGGCGAAGTGACATACCTACGCGGCGATGCAATGCATAGCTATCTACTGTTATATCACTTAGAAAGATGCCACAAGTGCTAGTTTCGTGAGCCGATTTGTCTTAGAAATATTCATTACTTGACCATCCGGAAGCAAAAATATTAAAACCAGTATTTTTCGTGCCCTGGAAAAAAAAAGAACAGATACCAAAGTCTACATCTTTTTCTCTGCATTCTAATCTTTTTGATAGTTTCTGCTAAAATTTATTTCACGTGAGCTGTATACGACTCATCCCAGAATTGTAGAGGTCTCCAACAAAATTACATATGCAAAGGCACACCACGGTAATGGTTCAAATTATGGAAGATGCAAAACAATTGTCAAAACAACAACCTAAATTATAAGCCACATATGAACCACACCTCGTGGAACGTAGTTTTTACAGCAAGCGTTTACAAATGCAGATTGCGGTTGCATAAGCTTCCTACTGTAGCATACAAAGCAATGAGTGACTTTTCAACGCTTTTATACGTGAAAGACAAGGCCATCAAACAATATTTTATTTTCCTTGTGATAGCACTGTTGGAAGGTCGCGTAGAGTTAGGACTGCCGAACAGCAGCCTGAGCACGATCAGCAGGCAGCTACCACTGCTTATTGCAAGTGATAACTCTTGTGGTCGTCTCTCCTATTCCAACCTTCCAATCTCATTTATATACCCACACTCTTTCCATGGACACTGGACAGCCATGCGAACTACACCCAACTAACCTGACAGCATATTTTTTGCATCGTCTATCTCAAGGGTTCTCAAGCACGTTGGTGCCAGGGAACCCTGTTAAGCAACCTTAGACGCCAAGGAATCCCCTCTCCTGAAGGAGGGGCGGAGTCTTAGTACAATCTTTTTTTTTTTTTGTAAACCTCCTCACATTCTGTGCGCGCTAGCCTCGCCTATCTTAAAATAGCCGAAATGAGCACGGTGGTAATAAAGGGCCCCAAGATTCAAGCCACCATGCATGCCATTTTCGAAATGACTGGCTGGCTACAAACAGCTGGCGGGATTTATTGTGCAGCTTGCGTGTTTCTGTTATGCACTGATACATGCTTATTGACGCTCAGGCAATAAATAATGGAGCTTTCCTAGACCGATCACACCTTGTGATCACCATCTAAGGTAGTTAAGTTGGCGAGTGCAGAACCGAAGAAACTTATCAATGCCTCGGGGAACCCCGAGGAAGGGCCTGCGGAACCCACTTTGAGAGCCCCTGCTCTACGTCTATCGCATTCCGTAAGTTAGCTTGCCACCAGGACCCCAGCAGGCAGGACCACATCAGGTGTTTCTTCCACTAATTGCAAAAAACAAAAGCTTCGGTTGTACGCCCCATGGTGCTCATTAGACAATGCCCGTCTTATGCAAGCACATTATTGTCTTAGTCAGGAGAGTATGATAACGATACAGCGATGAAATATGTCAATCTATATCACTTACAGCGCGGCAGGTGAGCGGCAGTCCTTCCTTGTCCTTTTCCACCGGGTCCAGCATGCCCAACTTGACGGCGATCTCGCGCTTTTCATCAGCGATGATGGGGTATGGGAAAGGCCCATCAGGCAGCTCACCATAGGCCTCAATGTCCTGCAAATGTGACAGTGTGCTTCACTACGGAATTTAGCAGAGCGTTACAGTGTAGGCTATCATGAATGGGTCGAATAACTTCTATGCAGTCAGACATTCGGAAAACTAACTCGGTAACATCTGTTAATGGGCAAGAAAACATGAATGTCGATTAATCCAATGTTTGCGTGCGGTGACAAACAGTTCAGAGGAATAGCCACTACAATGAAACAAAAGGGATCTGCAGGTGATCATAAGCTCGCGCAATGATGGACACTGGCAAAGCCGACACCCCAGAATTAAGAAAGAATAGAAGAAAACAGCATAAGAAGAGTGCACGTCCTTAAAAGACAGTCCACAATTTACTGCTGCCAGTGGGCTCATCAGAACCTCGAGCATGTGCTCTACAGACAGATGGCAGAACATCCGGCAGAATACACCGTAGCGATAGCTCTTGACACCGATTGTCACTAGAAACTATTTAGGTGGAAAAACATAGAAGTGATGCTGGGTAGACATCTGGTTTACAGTGTCAAATATATATGCATTTCTTGCACTGAAGAGGACCGAAAATAGCCATCAAACAGTGACCTACGGTTTTTGTCTAACTATAGAAAGAAAAAAGGGCAATATTAAGAGATTATGTTCGTGTTTAGACAATAATAATGAGAACTAACAGTCAGTGCCTAGAAAAGTATAGGGAATGTCATTTTGTAGTAACTGTGAAGACAAAAGAGCACGAAAAAATAACTAGCTGCCGGTAAGGTCCGTGAGAAACTCATAGGGACAGACTTGATGCCTCTAGAAAGTATGCGAGAGATTTTTGGTCAACTCTCATCTCCTAATATGAGCAAGTGCAACATCATCCCAACAGGAAAAATAAAGTGTTCCGAACTCACCCTAAGGACTACTAGCGATGCTACCTCCCGACAGCAAGTTATCTTTTCGTTCACTTTTGCTTCTTCACGTTTGCAATATTTTACTTTTAATAACATCCCCTATACTTTTCTGGATAGCATAGTCTGTTCGTTCTCATATTACTGCAAGTAGAAGATACTGTTTCAGAACGTCGAGGTGTATACTATTACGCAACAATTGCTCGCCGGATAAAAATAATAAACCTCATCTGCCACCGTCACTCTCTCTGACCACCTGTAACGCTCGCCCGCTTTTGAATTCCAATCAGTTACTCTTAATGACTACCGACTATCTGGACTTCTCATTACATACCCTACCATTTTTTATTGATTGAGGTAAAATGTCCGCAAAAACTGTTTGCTCTCAGGCCCACTCTGTTTGCCTGAATCTTCACGTCATACGCCTATCTTTTTTCTCACGGCTCACTGTTGCATGTCTGCCCCACATTATGTAGAATCCTTCTCATAGACCTTCCGTCCCACAGGTAATACCTGTAAGACGCAGCTGTTTTACATTTCTCACTTGCAAGGTTATGGACCGAGAATATATGAATGCACTTCACCCCGTCATTCTTCAGTGGACTTCAGTTTTATGGCGACGATCTGCAGTCAATCTTTGCCCCAAGTATAGCTTCTCCATATACTTCTGCCTCTCTGCCTATCGCAAAGCACTGCTTTTCCTAGATTGTCCAATAATCGTTTTCTGTTTATTAACATTTGAAACAGTCATTGTGCTTTGCCTGTCCAATACTTTGATGAACACTCCCATCTCGTGGCACATAATGCAACTTGTTTCAGTAACTTTCGATAAAAACAGCGCCATGTGGGGCATCCATAAATTGCGTAACGCTAGCACTCAAGTGCAATTACTATCACTTAAGCGCTTTGTTAAAAAGAAAACATGATAAACTTATTACAAAATAATTTTCACAGATTTTTGTGAAATTTCCATCTGTTGAGAAGGTGACATCGAGCCAATAACCACCCGCGATATTTAGTGAGCTAAAGTTGCTTTTAGGCATCGTGAACATTTTCTGCTTAGTGTAATATACATTCATGCAATGCACAACTAAATATAGACGCAAGATTTCTACAAGCTGGCAAGCTCATAGTTAAGCACAAGACAGCGATTTGGAATACGGACACCTACCTGAGGAAAACAACCTCATAACTCTCTCGCACACTTGTAATTATTCCCTTGTCTTTCCTACGCTCCGCACTATACAGCCTTGTTGAGACTTGATTCGGCTATATCAATCAATAATGAGGATAACGTCTGACTGCTTTTTTTCAGTGAACTTTATCTCATATGCACTGCATAATCACCTTTAGAATGCAGTTCTCACAGTGCTCCGTCCTTTCCTACTGGCCAAGAACGGATTGCGCTCAGATTATATACACGTTGACAAATTATATAGCTTTTGTGGCGAAACGAGTTCACAGCAAGAGAAGTGTTCTCACAACGTGCGCTCTTGTGGAAAAAAGCAGGTTGGACGCAATGGTTCCGTTCTCAAAATGTAGCACTATCAAGATGTCAGTTACATGCGATAAAAAAAAAATAGTGGCCACCCTTGAGCTGCCTGTAGATCGTAGTTAGTAACAAAAAAGATGAAAGTGATTCATCTTCATAATAAATACCATCTTCCCTACCCATCTTGCCATCCTTTCGTGACCAAGTTCTAAGGCACCATCACGATAGGGTAACTCTGCCTTCTGCAGACATTTCCACTGTCGAGGAGCAGCGGCCTGATTGTGCACCTGTGTACGATGGGTCCCTCGCGGCAAGCTTTGCGAGACTCCTTGTGCCAGGCCTCAGCGAACGCTATCCGGTAAACTTGCAAGTCGCCACGCCATCCGGTAGATGCCGAGGCGCCAGCCTCCATCTTACTATATGTTTTACCCTATCGTCAAATGCATGTGCCTTACACTGCCTGTGAATTTCACTATGCTCATTTGTGATCGAACAGAAGCGGATCTGCACGCTTTAAATATTTCACCAACTGAATGTGTGAATACCTACGCCTTGCGAAAAGACGCTTCTCGAGAACAAGGTCTCTAACACGTCTCCTGTCATTTTCAGCAAAAACCTGTGTGCACGGTGCAAGTCTTGTACTCTTGCAACGACTTCCGATGGGGCCTTCCCAGTCCCACGAAGCACAGTTTCGCTTAACGCGGTCCTGAGCACATCTAGGATCCCCAAAATTGCAATGCTACAGAAGCAGAAGCCACGTCAACGAACAGTGAAAGAACTTTGCCTATTGACGCAGTCACCCACTTGAAAAGAGAAACAACCTATGACCCATTTATAACAGTCGTGGCCCATTCGGTCACTTTTCAAGAAAGCCTTTTGTTTTTCAGATCTTGCTGTTGGAAAACTCGAAGTGTTTGAGTGGGCAAGTCTAGTAGGCATGAAAACATCACTTCAGCAATAGCTCTCAGTATTGAATGTACTCGTCGCGCACCTTGATCCATCCATGGTGGCTTTCAACGCTGTCACAGGACAGAGCGATGATCTTTACGCCCTTCTTTTTCGAAGACGTGCGCGAGCTGGGCCGCCCGGGCCAACTCAGTGGTGCACACTGGCGTGTAATCAGCTGGGTGCGAGAATAAGATGCCCCACCTGCACAGGGCAGAACATGAACGAAGGAACAGTTAACAACATGAAATCTGCAGTGTATACAGACATTAACGATCGATAGCGCGTTACGAGACGTTAACCCTCAAATACAGACATTAACCAGCAATAACCATCTGTAACACCACAAAATTCTCAAATCAAAAATCATGTCAACACATCTAAAATACATTGAAGTTATACGTTCGTGGCGGTCAAAATTTTGCGAACCACGGGAACGGGTGTCACCTAACGCCACAGCGCTTTCTAACGACTGCCTGCCAAGCTCGAGAGCGCGCACTGACCACGAACGTTTTTTCTTACTTGCCAGCATGCTTGTTCACCGTCTTTCAACACCAGAAGAAGCGCAAGGTGCGACTTCTACTGTCGCTGTGGAAGCCCCTAGCGGTTATATTGCAACAAAAACACGTACTTTATAGTGGCAGAGCTCGGTGCGTGCCGCCTTTTGGCCATTAGTCCAAGACGTTACACAAAACACTTCAACAAGACACCGCGAGAAATTGCAACGTACATGTCTTCCACGAAGCAAAACTGTCCAGTAACCTTATCAGTAAGGACGAATTTCGAAAAACTGAAACTGCAAGCATCTTTACGGCGCCCAAAAGTCTGGGAGAATGCAGCATGTACTGTGCACTGCCGGTACAAATTACATGTTTTCGTGCCAACATCATCGCTCTGGGTTGTGGCGGCGACAGCAGAAGCAACACCTTGTGCTTTTTCTGGTGTTCAAGTGCGTGCGCTGTGAAGGGAGCGAACGAGAAGGCTGGCGGTAAAATAGGGTGCACGTGGCCAGTGTGCGCTCTCGAGCTTTGAAATCAGCCGTAAGACAGCGCCGTGGTGGTGTTTGACACAAGCGCTGCATGCACCGTACTGGATGACCCTACCAGCAGTGGCCGATGACCGACGATTGAAAACAGCTTATGTTCATATCGGCTTCCGTTATTGGCCAATGCCCGGACAGCGCGACAAAAAAGGTCACGGCCTACAAGCAAAATATGGGCAAAATGGTAGCGAAAGCCTCAAATCTTTTTCAGAAGTGTGCGTTTTTCTTAGTTCTTTGCTCTTCTCAATAATTAGAACAAAACAAAAATTTGGAAAAGTATCTATTGGCATGAAGGCCAAGGGCTTTCCTGACTTGACACATACCATGGTTGCTGGCAAATGCTCACAGAATTTTCCTCTTCATCAAGCATACTCACTTTGGTGTACTATATATTATTCGACGGAAATTCTGGGCCCGCGAACAGGTACAAGAGGTAAAAAAGTGAAGCGGTTACAGAGATGGTGACCGTTTCTTTGGTGCACTTTTTCAGGAAGTCGGACGAACAGGTACCAGACGATCCAGACAATCATTTTTTCCGGTCTATAATTCAGTTGACACTGGCTACTCTACAGAATACCCCTTTTTTATTATGTCTTTTCATCCAAAGGACCAGAAATGTACCAGCAAGTCCACAGTGTGTCGTTTAAACTGCACACTTTTTACCGCGCGCCCGTAGTTTGACCAATGCACAGCCCTACTACGCTTAAGAAAAATAGTTAACCAATGCATCCAGACAGGCACTTCTCAGAAACCCACAAACTGAAACGTCTGTGAAGCGTTTACGTATAGTAGAAAAATCAATAATATTACAATTATTTAGCCTGAGCCAGTATACACACATGCACCATTTATGCTCACTTCCACCTTCCACCGCATGAACTACTGCGGGCCTTCTTCGCCTTGTTCGCAAGTTGAATGGATGTCACGGCCGGGCAGCAACGAGCTTTTCATTCAAGTTGAAATAGAAGGTGACTAAAGATCAGCAGTACCTGTATTTGCCCTTGTCCTCTCAGCGACATATGCGAATTCACGGTCAGATTTACGCCAGCGAAAATAGCGCATGTGTTGAGAAGCGGACGCTGCGTAGTCCTAGCTGTAGTCTTAGCTCGTCTCGGGAAGACTGCACATGACGTAGTTTTCTCATGTTGGAAGTAAAAACCGGACATATTCGAAACGCTCTTCGGTACGGTGTTTGAGCACCGATTCAATTCGGCGTATTTTTAAATGAGCGATACACTGTTTTCCGGGAAAACGTGAAATTGATTGAAACGACCTGGCACGGTCCGAAAACAGTCGCCCAGCCACCGGTTGTGTATGTGAACTTGCGGTGCGCGGCCATTTCTTGTTCTTTTCTGGCGGTAGTACCCGTCGCTGACGAGGAGTGCATCTCGGTAACACGCCATGCGATTTAGGGACGATGCCAGTGCTTTATCATTTTGAAATAATAAACTTGTGCGTGCGCTCATACTTAAAAGGCAAAATAGATATGAACGCTGGTGCCAATTGTGAGAAAGTCATGAGATCATCTACCTTCCAAATACAGCCGCGCATGTTTTTTTTTTTTACGTAAACCTTTGGCTCAATAAGGTTTCTCGGTATTGTTGGGTCTACTTTAGTGGAGTTCCGCTTGTGAAAAAAAAAAATGCTATGGTGTAATTTAGCTCCAGCGAATTCGGCTTTTCATTTTTAGATATGAGGAAGTTGTCATTTCAAATGCTGAGAGTGTTGGTTGGTCAATAAGTATGCAACATTGGCGAGCGATGCTATTTTGAATATAATGAATTTTTCAAAATTTTCAATGTATAATTTGTCGTAAAAGATCTATCAGCTCAATGTATTACTAGTAATGTGTATCTCTTCTATTTTCTTGCATGGAGTGAGTGCCACACGTCAGACTATCATTAAATTACACAAAAACACGATTCTTGCAGTTGTACAATAGGAACTTTATAAAATTTACACTAAAATGCTGTTTACGAGAAATCAATCGGGCCTGAATACTTACAGGGTTGTGTGAATTTCAATCACAATTTTTCACAATGAAGGCATACTTTTGTCAGCCCTACAAGTACTGCGTAGAATGTGCAATGGATATTTTGATGAACAGGTCTGTTTTGGCAAGATTATCTTTCTGTTGGCACCACAACCACTGTATATTGCCACGTTCCATTTCCCAAGTTTTTGTTATCGTCCCAAAACACCACACGATTCTCAGTGCGAACCAGGCCTGCAGTTTTCGAGAAGGTTCCGGACTGTAGTAGATCATTTCGATAAGATCACGCCTACTGTGCGAACGGTACAGATTGTTCTGGAATCTACGCCACCGCCAGCGATAACGCTAGAACATTCGACAGCAAGAGTATAAATGCCGACGCGCTTCGCCGCTTGTCAGTTGTTGATCGAAGGCTGACACTCCGTTCGCCGCTATCAGTCCGAGACTGCTATCTGTGCAAAACTACTGTTGTAATTGGACTTTCCGTTTACCGGGCACAAGTTCGCCCAAATAAACAGTTAAATCCCAACACGAAGTCTCCTGTCTTCGGCCACGTCACGACCCCGTGACAACATAGTTGATTGATTGATATGTGGGGTTTAACGTACCAAAACCACTATATGATTATGAGAGACGCCGTAGTGGAGGCCTCCAGAATTTTCTACCACCTGGGGTTGTTTAACGTGCATCCCTGTATATACTAAGACTTTTTTTAAAGCTTTTAAACATGTGTTACCTTGAGTGCCAACTTTCCAGTATGTTTTGCTTTTTTTGTTACAGATTAGCTATTTGTTCCGACGAAATGTCAGCAGTGCTGAATACATCGTGCACAGAACATCCATCACATTATATCTAATGGGGTGACAAAGAACTGCTAGGTCACTGAGAAGACTTCATTTAAAAGTCTACAAAAGTGCTTCTTGCTGAGCATAAACAAAAAACAAATTGGTTTCTGGCTTAGCTTTTATAGGCAACATTCTCATGACTGTTATGTAGACTTCTTCATGCTGTGATATTTTGGTTGCGATTCTTTAGGAAATGCTTCACTAGGACCAGAATGTTGCACATACTGCGTCACTGACGTTTGTTTGGAAAATTGACCGTATGGTACAATTTTTTTTTTCAGTCTATATATGCTGCCTCCCTAAAAAAAACAACTTGCCATCTGGAGCAAGATTGAACATTCAAACACTTTCACTGCCACCATATATTATCTACTTCACTGTTGTATATTCTTATTTCCTGTGTTATCAGCTTGACGATTCCTGGGACCCGAGAACCAGAGCACATAACCAATTTCATCGTTTAACAGTCAGCTTCACGGCTAAGCAGCAGGACTGCCAATAATGACCACTGATATAAAATAAAGCATTGACAACGGAAGCTACACGACAAAAATAACCTTTGTAAATAAAGGTGCATTGACTACCTCAGTAACTTTTAAAATTATAAAGGTTTGTGCATACAAAAAAATACAAGGACAGTAAACAGTGCTTCTGCGCCAATGCTGCTTCTGTAACGCCATCAGACAAAAATATCTTTTTTTTCATTTGAGGGAATATATGTTCTGGAAAGGGGTGCGGGATAGATGGCTTTTTTAAGACTTGTTTTTCTTCATTTCTTTTGTATTTATGGAGTTCTCGCATGACTATGTACGCTACTTCTGTATTAAAAATGTATCAAGAAGTCCAACAACTCTTCCTGTCTGTGCAGGTGCTGTCATCCTTATAATCATGCATAACCAGTTAGCTTCCCAACAAATGTTTCTGCTGTCTGTTTTGTTGAAAATTTCTGAAAGTGATTGCCTAAGAGAGGGCTTAATAA
Source organism: Rhipicephalus annulatus (assembly GCA_013436015.1). NCBI lineage: Eukaryota > Metazoa > Arthropoda > Arachnida > Ixodida > Ixodidae > Rhipicephalus > Rhipicephalus annulatus. The sequence goes on from WOVY01003389.1 coordinate 80,305, forward strand.
AGAAAATAACCTCATGTTTTTCTCTTTACAGATGAGACATACCCTGTTCAACAAAACTGACGCAGCTGTTCGGGACGTAACAGAAGGACGACTCATGTTTGCTTCAGATCAAGAAGGTGCATCTATACAAAAAAGGCATGCCACTACGATAGATGACTCCAAGAGAAGCCCAAGCAACACTTCAGAATCGCAAGAGTTTGGGAAAGAGTGGAAAAACGACATTGTCTTCTATATTGTATTAAATCAACCTGAAGCACCAGAAATATTAGCTTTGTTGCTTCTCGAGGGAGAGGGAAGCATGCGAAAATCGAGAAAAAAGTAGCCGGGCGTCAAACTGTAGGCAAGACAAAAAAACTAACATGTGCCGAAAATTGCCCTGGCTAAAATGCTTGGCTCCCACGCCAAGAACATGGTTGGCTTTTTGCATTAATTTTGCAAGCACGGCCTTCCTTTGCTTGGCCAGTGGTAGGCTTGTCACACGTCCCAAGCACGTACTTCTATTGGCCACCAATAACTTTCGATTACCACTGATGATTTACCATGCTTAGCCCAAGCAAATTTTGCTGGTAGGGGAGACTGGATCAATTAGCGCAGTGGCTCTACCGGGGCAAGAGTGGGAAAGAACTGTAAAATGGGTTCCGTGAACGAAGCACGTTGGAGGACAATCTATTTTCACTGATGCAGTGCATTGAAACAGCGGAAAAAGAACACAGGCCACTGTGGTTGGCATTTCTACATATCAAGGGAGCTTATGATAGTGTTATTTAAGAATACTTGTGGGGAATACTGGACAAACTAGATGTGGAAGAAGAATCGACTAATCTTCTAAAGGATATAAATAAAAGTAACAAGGTAGTTACAAAATGTGAAGAAATAGGTATCCGAACCTATAGAGATACAACGCGGACTGGGACAAGGATGTCTTTTGTCACCTTTGTTATTTATGCCGTGTCAACAGAGACTAAAAGCCAAGTTAGAGAATAGTAGACTCTGCTTCAGCCTCTCTTTGGCCAAGCAAAGTAAACACATCAACAGTCATTAACAGCGTTCATGTACGCAGATGATATAGTATTATTAGCCGACAACAAGGTAGATCTGCAGGGATCGATAGAGATCTGTGCTAACGAGGGAAATGGGTTAAATTTGGTGTTCAGGAAGAAAAAATACGGCAATCATGATTTTTAAGGATAAAGGCAGTGAGCATAAAATACAGGAAGTCACGATAGAAATAGGGGATAAATAAAAATATTTGGGCGCATGAATAAATACGGGGCTCAGTACTTAAGGGCACACGAAAGATACGTAATGACTTAGGGTAACGGGAATGCAGCTGTAATGAAAAATACGGCATTGTGGAACTACAATAGGTATTGCGCGTTGAGAGCAATTTGAAAAGGTGTCATGGTCCCAGGTTTGACGTTCGGCAATGCGGTCTTGTGCATGAAATCAGAGGTTCAAGCGAGATTGGAAATAAAGAAAACGTGACATAGGTAGACTTGCTTTGGGAGCACATGGGAATACCCCAAAACAGGGGGTACAGGATGACATGGGAAGGACACCGTTTGAATGTAGGGAAGCTAGCAGCAAGATAGAATTTCAGGAGTGATTGAGAAAAATGGGAGAGGAGCATTGGGCTAAGATAGTTTTCAGCTACTTGTACATAAAGAATGTTAATACTAAATAGAGGAAGCGAACTAGAAAATTGTCAAGCAAGTATTTAGACAACAGCAGAGTACCAAGCCAAAAGGAAACATCGGTTAAGAAGAAGGTAACGGAAACAGAGAGGGACATGTGGTAGACTGGAATGCTTATGAAATCATCACTGGAGACCTACTGAACATTCAAGCAAGAAATTGCAAAAGAAGAGATCTACGATAATTCTCGGGGTAGTTCTCTGCTGTTCGAGGCCAGAACGGGAGTATTGCGGACCAAGACGTACCGAGCCAAATTCGAAGGCACAGACACGGTATGTAGTGTGAGTGAAGAGGAGGAGGAAACAGCTGAACATCTGATAATGTTCTGTAAAGGGCGCCACTCTATAGTCTAAGATAATGACGTGGACTTTTTCAAAGCATTGGCGTTTAGGGACAGTGAAGGCAAAATATACATTAAACGAGTAGAAATAACCAGGATAAGGCTTACTAATTGGTAGCAACAATCAAGGCGCGAGTGAAATTCAATCCTGAAACACATAGTGATAGTAGCCCCGCCGCGGTGGACTAGAGGCTAAAGTACTCTGCTGCTGACCCGCAGGTCGCGGGATCGAATCTTGGCTACGGCGGCTGCATTTCTGATGGAGGCGGAAATACTGTAGGCCTATGTGCTCAGATTTTAGTGCACGTTAAAGAACCTCAGGTGGTCCAAATTTCCAGAGCCCTCCACTACGGCGTCTTTCATAATCATATGGTGGTTTAGGGATGTTCAACCCCACATATCAATCAAATCAACATAGTGATAGTACTTAACTTTATGGCTAGGTGGCATGAGCCACCATCCTATCTAAAGGGCACAGCCTGATACATCTATCAATCCATCCATCCACACACGCTCACGGGGTCCACAAAATTTTGACTACCATTTTACCTCGAGCCGTAGGTTTCATAGTTCACCTATACAGTAAGAGTGGCGGAAGCAGTAATGAGTCTTGAAAAATATATAGCCGTACACGTGAGAGTATTATCTTGTTGCACAAGATTGTACACAAAATGACCCGCGTTCCCGCGCCCTTATCTTTCGCTGATATACCAGCGCGTACAACACGTAGTACAGACGCTTTGAACCTTGTACCCTTCAGGTCTCGTTTGGATTGTTTCAAATTCTTTTTCTTTCCGCGTGTGGTGGAAGTTTGGAACAAGCTTGATGGTGCATTGCGCAGACTGAACACTGTAGAGTTTGGGAAAAAATTTATGCGTTAGTCACATAAATTTGTGCGCACTATTGTTTGTTTCTGTGCTTTCGTTGATTTTTCTGTACCCGCTCCTACAATGTCCCAGGCATGGGACAGCAGTACTTGTAAATAAATAAATAAATAGATAAATAAATATTCCACTACACTTCAGAAGAGAGTGAGAAAGAGAAGGTATGAAACTTATCGAGGATATAACCTATGGGCAGCCTTACAGTGTGAAACGGGGAAGGCGGGAATATGAAAGGGGATAGAGAGAGGGCGAAAGGTCACAGACACGCGATAACAGCCAGTCACTATTTTAGACATCTAGCACCAGGCCACGCGAGGAGCCCAATTAGCCTTATTTCAATCAACCACGGCTTGTGAATTTGTGTCGTCCTTTGTGGCAGTGCCTTCCACAGTCAGTGGTCATGGCTTCTGGTGTCTGGATTCTAAAATTGTTTTCCATAATACCGTCATCTGATCGAAGCGTATAAGCGGTATTGCACAAACTTGCCATTATGCTTCAGTGCACCTGCACCCATAAGCTATCGATGCATACCTGCCAAGTTCAAGGATTCTGCACATGTTTTCCATACCCGGGGGTGGGGGGTGTCGCATTGAATTATTTTCCCCCATTTAGGAACCAAACAAAAAAATCACCGCGAAAAACAGAAGCGGGGGGGGGGGGGGGGGTTCTCAATCAAGCATTGGCGTTGCGGTCTTATAATGGCTTGGAGTGGCTGAACACACGAAGTAGGGTTTCCCACGAAGGCGAGTCTCAAAGGTGAAGCGCAAATACTCCCGAAATTTTGCGCCACCAAAATAAGTAGCAAAAATGTATACAGTCAAAACAACTCAAGTATGTCTTCATAGGACACACGTACGTGAACGGACGGAATGGCGCAGCTGGCTGCGGCGAAAGCGCGGGTCAAAGCTTTGTTCGCTGCTAGATTTTTTTTGTACAGCAACGCCAAATCGCTTCTAGCCTTTTCAAATCTTTACCGTTTCTTATCTACCGCTGCGTTAGCCGCGTGCTTTCAGAGCTCGTAGGGCGCTATCGCGTCGCCGCAACCGCGGTTTTGTGTGCGGCTGTTGCGGCAAACGGTAGTTCAGTTATCAATCCACGTGCAGTGACTACGCCTTCAAAACTAAGTTGTTTTATGCTATATATGATCTCATCTGCCACGGTTTTGTCCAGAGTTTGCAGAAAGCAGCGTTGCTTTGACTGGTCGAGCGTTGGACGCGCGCACGCTTTCACAATTATGTCAGTAACACAGTCGCCATACATGATGGTGTCAAGAACAATCGCGGTTTCATTCTCAACGGCTGTGGCAACGACAAACAGACGCACTGTAGAAGACAGCACATGCGCGCTGCTTGCACGCGCACTTCCGAAGCTTCGAGCGCGCTGTTCTCTGCTTTCGTTCGACGGTTTCGGTATACTAATGTTCGTATCACTCACCGCGACTAAGAAAAGTGTTCCGAACATTCGGTCCAATGGACACAGTGATTTGGCTGGAGAATTTCAAGAATTCGTATCTGCCGCGGTTTCACATCACTGAGATGCTACTGTATATGTTTAGATAACACCTCCTAAATTCGTTTATAATAAAATGCCGTAGGTTCACAAAAGTCTGCTCGAGCGGATTGACCTGCATTTTTGTCAATGCGGCCAGATCACGAACAAAAATTTTAATTTCCGGGAAAGTTTGTACAAACGAAAACCGCGGTTTAAATCCGGAAGTCTCCCGGACAATCCGGGAAACTTGACAGGTATGTCGATGTATACGTAATCATATGCGTAAGCGAAGCATCAGACTTGGTTTATGGTAGCGAGTGTTCTCGCCATAAATACTAAAGTTGTTTGGTTTGCTTGAAACTGCGATGCGCACGCGCGTATACGTCAGCTTTACGCCGGAGCTGCTGACAAAAAGTGCCAAACAGTGTAGACATGCAGATAGCTCCAAAGTGTATCATCCAAAATAAGACTGCCGATCGCTGCAGGCATTCTAGGATGGGTACCTGCAAATGACAGTGATAGGAATGTACGACTGGTTGAAGTCTTTGGATTGCGTAGAAGAAATACTTTATTGTCCATACAGCTCTGCACACGGAGCTTTCATGTTAGCGGCACTCAGCTCGATTTCCAGTCCATTACAAACTTTGACAAGCCTTCGAGCCATCATTTGAATATATTATTATCTTTCTTTCTCTGCTTGGGAAATCCCGGTTCCCACTAGGGTGTAGGGCCGAAAAGTACAGTGCGGCGACCTTGGCGGTGATGCGGTTACCTCATCCTACGTGCACATGCATCTGGTATTACATCTGCGCGAGGCTCAAGCATGTGACGCCATCACGAATGCGCATGCGACGCCGCGCCACGTATGCGCGTCCTTGATCGCAGGAAAGCATGGAATGCGCAAGACCTGAACAGGCAAGGTCGGCGAGTCAATTACCCGCCATCGCACACTATGCAGTTGCTTCATTGTTTCCGCGGCACATTTCCTCCAGCCCATTATGCGACAGGCTGTTTCGCGGGACAAAGAACAAAAAGAAAGGAAGTAGAGCCTACATCACTCCGCGAGCGCCAAACGCATTTGCATACGCATCTATACGGTGCGGAAGTGCGAACATTCTCACAGCATCCCTCATTGTCAAGTTTGAGCACTTCCTTGTTGCCGTCCTGGCGTTCTGTTCGACAAATACGCAGGCGGAACGGTGTTTACAAGACACTAATCACAATGCCGAATGCTGACTATAGAGTGTACACGGTGGATCACATTGCATAGGAGAGAGAGTGCGACGCTTTTGTTGAAATTTAGCTGCGAATAGGTGAGAAACGCTTTTCGCGTGTGTCACAAAATGCACATGAGGCATGAATACACTTAAGGCTTCGGGGGTGCAAAAAAAAAGAGAAAATTCTTTTTCTAGAGTGCGGATATTGTAATACTTCAGCGAGTAAGAAATATCGCCGCATCGGTTACACCAAAGATTATTGGTTATTCTTATTAGACAAGTTTTGGGCGATCGTGACAGCAATAACAAATTTCTAGTGCAGTTCTGTCAATACGTTCACTGCCAGTACCTCATATCACGAGGAGTGTAGGTGGATATATGAAGTAGCGAATAAATGGTATAACATCAACGTGAGCGGAACTTCAATGCATTGAAATTCTCAGTGTTCGATCGTAATAGGCAGCTTATACGCATGCGCGCAGAATTCGCGTGAAAACCGGGCTTCGAATCATCTTCGCTGCGTTGGCCACACGAGGCACACGTGCTCCACACTATTTGCCCCAGAATTTCTTGAAAAACGCGTTGGCAAATAAAATAGAAGATATGTCTGCTTTGGCGAATTTTCTTCATCCTAAACATTTGCTCTCATTCATTCGGGAAATCGCCACAGCATTTTCGACACGGGGATATTATGTAACAGGAGTACCGATTTTCGCACTTCGCCACTGAATTTAGAATCTTGGACAGCGATGAAGTCACTGCACCAATCAATTTGAAACGCTAGCAATAAATGCGAGAATTTTTTTCCGTTCATTTGTTTGACGCGAAACTCCTGAAGCTACTACGATTTCAGCTCTACAAGTATAGTTAAGAGCTCGAAGCTGTTTATTAATTGGCAAAATGTATGCAAGAGGATGAAGTCAGTCGCTTGGATGTCCGCCAAACCAGATATAGTCAAGCGGGTCGGCAGCCCCCCCCCCCCCCACCCTCTCTCTATCTCTCGGTTTCTACACCCCGTCGATGCGGCTGTTAACCCATCGCCGTCCTTCGCTGTAGGAGGAGGGCAAGCGGCTTTTCCCTCGGCGCAATCAAGGTCTGCCGGGATAGTCAACGATTCAATCTGTAGTTATACGCATTCCCGCAGTTTTGCTGCGCAGTATTGGGCGTTCGCGCCGGGGCGCTGCAGGGCTGTTACTTCAGCTATGACGATGCGCTCCATCATCACGCACGGCACGAACATTCACGCATACATCAACAATTTTCTCACTAAGATGGCGCCTTGGGTCGTTCTTTGCAGTTTGTACACCCAACATGAGATGCCTCAAAGAAGCTGGTGAAGTTTCTGCGGTGAACCGGACTCGCAAAACGACTGCGACACTCCCGTGCTTGAGTGTGTGCGCGCTTTCTTTTTTCACCATTCCTTCTTTCTTCCCCCTTCTTACCTTTCCACCCCCTCTCTCTTTTCCCATATATACAGTGCAGGGAAGCAAACCAAAAATTTTCACCGTGCTAACCTCCCTGTCTGCCTTAACATCTATCTCTCTCTCTCTCTCTCTCTCTTTCTCTCAGAAGAACAGAAATCTGACGGAATTTCACTTTAGCGCATTGACAGCTTATTTTCAACCTAAGTTGAAATGAAAGACTTGGGCGTAGCATACATGCCCAGAGCCGGAAGAGCACGCACTTCTTTACTTCGCAAAGTAGCAAGGGTTGAGTCAGGTTTAAACCCTCTCTAGAGAAACTTTAGTACGAGAATAAGGAAATGATAATACGGTTGAAATGTACCCACTTATATGGCGGCATCTTGATTCTCTGATGCGCTTCAGCTGTACAATCAACTTTTTTTACACATTTTTAAATCACAATTTCTTCCTTTCGATATCTCAAACAGGTTAGCCTAATTCGCTCAGTTTCAGCTCACAATATTCGAAACACAGCAAAAAAATGTTAAAAATTCGGAAGTCGCAGAACCTCATGCACTCCTAAAGCGTACAAGCACCTCTTCATTCAATGTACGAAGACAATTTCATAAACGCTGCGGTTACGGCTTCTGGGCTAGTCACTGCGAGGTCACTGTATTATTCGTCAATCGCCCATCGCCCGCATTTTGATGGAGGCGTAATGAAATAGCGCTCGCGTATAACACACTTGGCACTTCAGGTGACCAGACGAAGCATTGGTAATGGTTGGAAGGCAGGAAACACGTACAGTATTGCAACACATAAGGTAGGACAGCTCGGCGTCACAAAACAAGCCTTGACTGTAAAAATAGGCGCCATGACAGTTTCTCGAGAAATCACCCTCTAGTGAAATGAGTGTCCGATACACCGAGCGCCTTGCCTGGTCGGTGTACCTCGCCCATATGAAGTCTCTCATAACTGACAGTACTGCCTAAGGAGCCATTCAGACGTCTAATTTTCATTTATTCTTTATCGAAAATACCATCTGGTGTTTAGCTCCGCGAGTGCGCCACTTTCAGGCTTTGTCCAAAGCATAAAAACGAGTGGTGGAGCCTGTGCCTCACATAAGCTTGCAGTCTGTGCAGTAGAGAACGTTTTTTTTTTCTTGCCAGACATGTCCCATAAAAAACAGAGCAGGCTAACATAACTGTTTTCGGGGTAAGGACCGATCTTCGAGAACGGCTTCCATGGCGCAGAAATGAGACTACACGAGTTGGCTTCGTACACTTTTCCACCTGAGGCTTGTGTCGGCTCGCGTCAATCGCTACAGACTATAGACTGGGAGAGGAAGAGGATGCCACTCGTTCGTCAATAAAACGGCTGCTACCGTAGCACACAGCAATATACAAAGACTCACCACAGCGCCTAACACGCCCCGCTCGCCTCCTAATTGGCGTAACCTTGTCCACCCCGACCGGCGACGAACTAACGTCACTCGCTCAGTCACTGGCACAAGTTGCACACCGAGCGTTGCCCGAAGCCACATTCGGTGCCAACTGCGTTTGTGCGATGTCTCGGGAAATGAATCGACGCAGAGTCGCGAACTGAAAACCCTAATGCATAGTAGCGCTAATCCGTTACAGGACGTAATGCAAATACCCGGGTGCGCCTTATCTGTCGAAAAGGGCGAGAAATAAGCATGCGTTCAGTCCACACCAGAGACCTGGAGAAATTCGATTTAAATTTCATGTATATATAGAAAAAATAGCTGCCCCCTCCCCCTCCTTTCAAAAAAAAAAAAACGCGGACGAATTGAAAACAATTCCTTTGTTCGCGCGCTGAAACATCTTGCAAGTATGACTACGCACCAACTAGCCCAAGTTTCCACTCTTGTGAAAACACGAACTGACAAAGAATGTTGGACGAAGTCGATCCCAGAACTTTTGGCGCCATACCCGTTTTTTCTTCAAGCAATAAACCATCTAGCTAAGCAACAAGGCCTGTTCCAATATTATATAATTCATTGCAACAAGCGAGTTCATCTACGAACACTTCTTGACTAAGCGTTAGCCGCAACAAGCTGGTTCAGGCAGAAACCGGGCAAGCACAAGCTACACGGACGTCAGACGTCAACGTCTTTCACGCTGGCACAGAGCTGGCGGCGCTATGCTCTGGTACATTATATAATTTGCAGTGCAGGTCAAATGACTCGTTCAATTTCTTCGTATTTAGCGTACTACCATACGTAACGCAGAAACATACAAAACAACATTCACAGAGAACGCTTCGGTTTTGCGATGGCAGCGCCACGTAATGTACGACACAACTCGCTGGTGCGTGCGACACGCGAGGTTACTGCACGCTTCTAGTGAGCAATTTCAAGGACTCTGTCGGCTGGCTATTGTTTAACTGACCCATATCACTTCCACGCAATGCTGCCATCACACAGACGGCCATGCGCAGATACCAGTGCGAAGACGGCGGCGGCACGTCGCGGGTTCCAGACTACATCCCACCTCCCCAGAAAAATGGTCTGGAAGCGTGCGTAAATACGAGCGATATTATATGCCTATGACCCAGGCTGTTCTCAATAAACTTAAGCAGCGTTTCATTTTCCTTTTATGCTTAACAGCTGGTCGTGCAATCATTGAGCTAACTCAAAATTCTGAAGCCAAAATAAGTAGAGAAAAAAATAAGTGCTTACGTACCAAAACCACGACAATTGTGAGGTATACGCCATAGTTTAGGGCTACGGAAATTTCGGCCATTTGGATTTCCTTACAGAGCACCTAAATCTCAATACAATGAACCTAGGCACTTCGCCTTTATCGAAAGGCAACCACCACGCCTGTGTCGAAGAGGCGACTTTCAGGATAGCAGCTGAGCATCGTAACCACTGCATCACCGCAGCGGTTTAGAAAATCCAAAGCTGTATAGAGTGATACTACTGGATGATTCAAGATGAATTGTGTTGGTAAAGATCCATAACTGCAGCGTTGTTTGTTATTCTACGTATCTGGCGAGAACTTTCCGATTGGTAAGTGGGGTGTAACGTTCCAAAACTACCATATGATTATTAAAGGCTCCGTAAATTTTGACCACCTGGGGTTCTGTAACATGCACCCAAATCTAAGCACACGAGCCTACAGCAATAGGATGGAAAGGTGGGCTAGTTGGTAATTCAGGATTGTTCAGCGAACTGAGAGCGCGACTCTTTGCTACGTGTCTGTGTTCCTCCCACTCTCCCAGTTCGCTGAACAATCATGAGCCAACAGCATTTTCGCCTCCATCGAAAATGCAGTCGCCGCAGCCTGAATTCGATCCCATGACCTGCGGGTCAGCAGCCGAGTACCTGAGCGACTCGACCACCGCGGCGGGGCACGCGAAAACTTGAATAATGTGTTACAATATATGATCTTTTGACATTTTCAACTAATATAAGCTGTCTCTAGCCGATTTTTTAAAATAATTGACACGCATTGCAATGTGTTTTATTATGAAGAAGTAAGAATGATATGCTTAGCCAAAAGTTTTTTTGCAATACCTTAAAGCGATGTTTTGGCAGCGCTTACAACGTAATATGATGTGGCTAATTACTGATATATAACAAATCGGCTTTGGAAAAAGTAGTTCCCTAACGGCAACGCCAGGTTATGCAAAAATGTTCGCAACCAAATGGACCAGGGTAAGTCGATTTTGTTCAACTTTCATGGCTATGGAGCTTGAGTCTTAGAAGCAACACACGCACAGTATAAATTCTAATATCACTTCAGGAAGGTTACCCGATTTTCCTCTTCTTGGGAAGCCCTCTGTCGTTAGAAGCATTTGACTTCCTTCGACTTCAAAGCCGGTGGCCGCAGTGGTACAGGCTATACGTATAGATAAAGCAATCGAAGTTTCGTGTGGCCGAGTACATAATACAGAGCGGCGCGTTCTGCCCAATTAATTCCACTAAAACATACAGATATACGTTTCTAGCGAATTTTTATGCGCTTTGCCAGGCGTGTGTCATGCATCTGTCTGTCTGGCTCTGCGCAGGGGCACAGAAATTCTTAACATAGCCCCCTCCTCCCATCCCATCGTATGTTCTACCTGCGGGTAAAAGCGAGCGATCGGGGCGACGGAAGCGGCTGAAGCAGAGACCAAACGAATCGGCCCAGGAGACGCTGCGCCAAATTATAGAGGAAATGTCACACAAAGGCATGGCGAGAAAATCCGAGACCTTCTTATGTATACACGCAAACCGGGCAACACGAGAACGCTAGCAAACAAGCGAACGACTATCGCACAATGTAAAAGTTCCGCTTTGTCATAAAGCAATCGAAAACTAAGTCGCAAAAAGGTAAACGAAACATTAGTTTTACTGATTGGGGTAGCTGAACGCACATAAGGTGTCAAGTTTCTCACTCCAGCTGCAACTTGCCGTCCACTTCTAAATCCAAGACGCGATAAACGGCCACAGAGTCGGGAGATAAGATGCACAGCACGCCAGCCTTGTTTTTGTAGTGACACACTTATACTGCGAGAGCTTTGGGTGCACGTTAAAGAACCCCAGGTGGTCAAAATTTCCAGATTCCTCCACTACGGCGTCTGTCATAGTCATATGGTGGTTTTGGGACGTTAAACCGCACAAATCGATCGACTTATACTGCGAGATGCATAAAGATAAGCCGGCAAATCGAGTATTGGTGCATATTAAAGGCTAACGGGCTGGAACGGTGCACATATGTTTATGAATTCACGCTCTAGCAGTCACTATGAAAGAAGCCACTACAGAACGCGGCAGAATCAAAGCCCACCGGATTCATCTAACAACAGCAATGGAGCAGGGCACGTTGGGCAGGAGTTCCTGGAACAGGCAAAGGTATCACCTGCGGCCGGCTTGGAGCATCGGAAAAATGCTTTTCGGGCAAGTTTGTAGGAGTCACAGAGAACGTTCAAGGGAGATGTAGCCCCGTTTTACAGCACTTGTGAACCAACGTTTCTCCAGTGCTGCATTTTTCGAACGCTAACCTGAAACTGTGCAATATTGCCTTATTGCGACAGGAATTTTACGGAAACTCACGACGAGTTTCTGCCATCGACATTGCCGTCATGTCCCATGCAAAGTCAAAACTTAACATACCCCTGCGCATCTTATGTTTTACCCGCGGGAAAAACCACACGAGCTGGCGACGAACATGGCTAAAGTAGAACAAACGAATCGGCCCATCTTAGATCTGAGGGCGCACGCTATACCATCCAGTCTCTCGAAGGACCTGCCTTCGAAGAGGGGGGGGGGTGATTCTTTAGGGAAAAATAACAAAAGATAGCCCCGTATCTGCATGTTACACCTCAAATGTCGATAGACGATAGTCTTGCCTCTGGAGAGAGTGAACAAAACTTTATTTGATGTTCTGCGCAAGAAAATCGGTGAATGGTATTCTGGAGGCGCTCCAATAGAGTGCACCGAGCGTGCAGCGGAGGCGAACGAGCGCATCAAGTCACGTCACACGTAGGAGATGAGCGCTATCTGGCACTTATTCTGGAAAACGGGGCGCGCGCCATGCGTGCCCGTCTCTGAGGTGACAAGGTGTAGAACGCGAACTGACGGGTAGGTGCCACCACCGTGTCGCCTTAGCAAAGCGTGAAAAACACTTGCGGTTTCGTGGAAGCGTAGCATGGCCAGCGCAGCGTTATAAAGGCTTCGATCCTTAAAATTACTTATGCATGCCTTTTCTAGTAAAAAAAATACACATACATATTATTGACGTGTTGTTATTTTGCCTCAGACATGCGCAATAATTGCTTTTTAATTTACAATCGCACAAGTATGAACGCTGAACCTTGAGCAATATTGGTGGGCGCTGCGGATGGGGTTGGCCGTTTGAAGTATAGTTTGGTCACTTTGGAGCCGTTTAGGGTACCGTTTAGGGTGGACTAACAGACAAATGTACAGACAGACAGACCGAAATTTTTGCGTCGATGGTCCCCAAGAAAGACTATCGTCTTTAAAACGGCGGAAAGCTAAGGAAATGGGGTGTGGAGTGCACGATAAAAAAATGAGGACACACCCCAACCGTTTTGAACGAGCATGAAAAGACGTGAGGGGGAGGGAAGGAAGGGTCGCTCGAGCAGCACTCAATAATTTGCTTCCAAGGGCGCGGTCGCTTGGGCGCGCGCGTCGGCACGCCCCCCCCCCCCCCCCCCAAGCGATCACGTCGGCGTACTGCGCTCTGACCGCGAAGCGACTGCCAGAAGTGTTCCTCGCCCTGGCGCAACGATAGAGTTACGTGAGATCAGATCTAAAAGAAGAGTTAGCTGCTAGTCGCTTTGTATACCATCACTATTTGTTAATTGTTATTGCATTCAGTGCTTATCTCTTGCGGTGCACCGGTGACTTTCTTAGCTATGTACAGCAGCCCATTTGTTTAACATGAACGCGCGTTACCACCGAGGTCCTAAGAGCCCTATAACGAAGCACAGCGGCAAAATAAACGCGAATACGCACGCTGGCTCGATGAACACTCCTGCACACTTGTCTTTGCTAGGTTCTCCTGTAAACAGGACAACATACCTGCTTTTTTGAAAACTGTTACCACTATTTTCTTTTTGGATACTGCCATTAATTAAAAAAAATCTCCGTTCTGTCGCAATGGCGAAACCATGAGCGCTATACGAACTGTAATGTTATACGAATTAAGGATGACAGCTAACTCTGGCGTAGCTCTAGAAAACCGATGCAAGAGATTACATCCACGCCATGCAGAGATGCTCTTTTCTACAGCGTAGCGAGCGCAGCGCGTAGAAGGGTTGATGAGCCATTAGCGCCGATGACAGCCGGGATACCACACGCACCAGCGATCGCAACCACGCCCTTACGATCAAATTTCACAGCTGCTGCTCGAGCCATCACAGCTTTGACGAAACCGAAGCTATATATATATATATATATATATATATATATATATATATATATATATATATATATATATATATATATATATATATAAACATTTTCGATGAAACCGAAAGCACAGAGATTCAGCAGCGTTTTGAGGCACGTGTCTTAATGGCCGTCACATTGCAGCTTAATCCGCGTGCTACGGCGCACTGCGACGCTGATAAACAAGTTTGGCGCAACAGCGGTGGCTCAGCGCATAATGGAGCAGATAAAGAACTTTTACGCACAATGGTGCAAACTGCGCCTGCTCTGCCTCTGTATTTCTGGCACCATATACCGGAGGAACGACAAGGCACACTGTCGTATAGGTTTAGTAAACCGACTCCAATTAGGTGGCTGCTGCAGTGCGAGAGTTGTCCCCTTTTATTAGCTACAGCCAACAAGCATGACAGTGGGCCTTACTCCAGTTTAAGCAGGTAGTAACTTCGGTGGTGCCTTGACAGTAGTGATTCTGAACTGTCCCTAAATGCAGCATCGATAATTCATTTACCAATAGTTCTGCGGATAACAGTCACAACAGCCTACTATTCGAAGTACTCAGCTCCTTTCATTTAGGAGCAGTTGTTTTGTGAATGAAATGACATTATCGCAATAAGTCCACTAAAAATGATTCGAAAAACCACCTTATGATTATGGGAGACGCCGTAGTGGAGGGCTCCGGAAATTGCGGCCACCTCGGGTTCTTTGACGAGCACCCTAATCTGAGCACACGAGCCTACAACATGAATGCTCAAACCAAAGCTATCAAACCTAACAAACGTACGTTCGTGATTTTTTTTTCATTTTAAACCACAATACGCAACATAAATTCGAGCTTGCATTTCCGTGAGAAACGGCTTTGTTGACGATACCGCTGAAACGTTCAATTTAATGATCATTTGTAAGCCAAGCATTTCGGTGAGGGAACACAAGTATGTCTACCGGCTTTCCCTTTAGCCTGCTCCTTTCTGAAATTATCTGTCCAGCAGCGGAGAACACTCATTCTGCAGGTACTGAAGTTGCTGAGATGCACAAGTACTTCCTAGCCATTTGAGAGAGCGGCGTCGTTCCGCAATGCAGAGTGCCAGAATTCTACTGAATTGATCTTCCATTCCTCTGTACACGTAACTACAAATACTGGCGAACCATTAGTTCTGCGTTTGAAGTGGTAGTTTGGAGCTCCAGTTGTTGCCCCTCAAGGAACCGCAGAATTCGTTTTCCGGCCGCTACTTCGTTATGAACCACTTGCTGTCTAGTTGGTTCAGCTGCAGGGCCAACTGGCTTTGTGCTTCTAAGTACCCGAATGTTGTCTTCAGAATTTCTCGCGCAAGCTGAAGTGGTTCAGCGCCAAGTATACAAAGGTAGGCCGGGGGCACATAGACGTCGTCACCTTCCTTAGAAGCACGTGCTTGCGGGCGAGGTCAATTTAAATTTTGTTTCTGCGTCCGAAAGGCAGCGCCCTCGCCTAAATGAACGAAGAAACACAAATCTACGCGATACGAGCCACCGATGTTGCTTTTCTTGCTCACTTTTGTGCGCCCCGTGCGGATGATTTTGCTTCAAATTCTTAGACATATAGCTTTTCCGGTCGCAATTTTTACTTTGATTTGCTGGCTTTGTCTTGTTTTGCCTATCCATACTAGAAAGGATCTAGTAGATCCGAATCTACTTACGTATATACAAAGAAATAATGCTGGCCCTGTGCGCTTCATGTTGTAGCAAAGAACATCACGAGCTATAGCGCTGCCTTGACAATCCTGCCATGGTTAGCCCAACAACAAAGTTTACGAGGGGGGGGGGGATGAGTTCGCGCAGTTGGTTTTGTACTAATGACAATGCTATTGAAATTACAGCCGAGGGTATAGTATCACTATTACCGTCGATATTGCATTCAATAGTTCTTCCTACCATCGACAGGGACTCGACGAACGACAGTATCGGTAGTGCTATCGATTGTTCCGCATCACTACTTGACACCGACCGGCATCTGGTACGAACCCCGATTACGTTGGCATTCCCAGATTGTGTGCTTCGAAAATTGCCTGCAATCCGGACGGACGACCTGGCTGCAATAGTCTCTGCACTATTTGACTGTTTAGACGTGAAAGTACGCAAGACTACAGATATCGCTTTCCTCACACCCTCTACTGTATTTTTGCATGCCTGCTTTATTACTCCGCTCTTTCAGTGCCTTCACTCTTTCCTTTCTCTGAAATGCAGTGTAAAGCGTCTCCTATAATCACATGGTGGTTTTGGGACGTTAAACCCCACATATCAATAAAGTGCAGTGTAAAAAACAGTAGGCTTATTTTGCAGTTACATCCCTACCGTTGTCTTATTTGTTTATCTATTTTGGCAACCGTGGTGGTGTAACAGTCACGGCACTCGAGTCATGACCCGAAGATCGCGGGTTCAATCTTGACCGCGGCGGGTGCATGCCTATATGGCAAGATGCTAGTGGCCTGTGTAAAGTGCACGTTAAAAAGCACCAAATGGTCCTAATTTCCGGGAGCCATCCACTACGGCGCACCTCAGAATCGCATCATGGTTTTTGCACGTAAAATCCCTAGGTAGCATTTATTACTCTGCATCTACGGAGGCAACGAATAACAGTAGAAAGTATTTTTAATAGGTGCGACTAGTGCTCGTGCATAATGTGCTTTATTTCGCTACGCTATCACTTATCAGCAAAAACGGAAACAAAGTGGGAACGATTCTGAACGTCGGACATGCAAACTGAATAGTATCTTCCTAAATGTGTTTTAAAGGGGAACTCCGGCGATTCTTGCGTTACATTCACCAATTTCGATAAAGCAGTAAGCATATGTTCTTTTTGTAATCCCGATAACAAATTCCAAAATATAGTCATTTTTTAAACAAATTTTAAAATGAGCACCCAATTCCGAAAACATTTGTAAACTCAGGTCACTCTGTGGATGTAGACGTATGTGTCCAGTCTTTCTACCCCGCATAACCCAGCAGACGAATGCAGCGCACGCTTTCATCTACGAGGCGACGAAGACGCGAGAACACCTCGGTTTTGTCAGCTGCATGGCGTGTTAGTGGTCGTTGACATCGAGTCTTACGGTAATATTGAACAATGAGGAGATTGATGCGGGGCAAGTCAGCTGCTTCAAGCGCCGACAGGCCGAAATGAAAAAGCGATGCTTCCGCGTTCACATTGCAGCTGCATACACCGCTGCAACTCGTCACTGGCGAGTTCAGATGACCTGGCAGAGCTTGACTCGGCGTGGGATTATATCGCCTGCTCGTCTTTCGCGCGATAGAAGAAGCACGTGTGCTATGTTTACACCCTGACTAGCCGTAGTGGCGTGCAGTTGTCGTTTTGTTACGTCATCGTATACCTACACGGAGCAGCTCCCCGTTTCGGTTTAGGTTTTGACTCACTTATTGCTTTTTTAAAATTATTGACGAGTCTCTCGGTAAAATGAACCACCATTGCTGCGACAGCGCTGTAAATACTATTTGAAAATGGCATTATCTAAATATAGTCGAAAATGCACCGGAGTTTCCCCATTCAGTTGACGCATAATGTTCCGCTGTTCGGCTACACGAAGTTGAGTGTTCAAATGTCACCCAATTAGCCTTCCTTCCTTCAAGGTTCCGTGTGCGTACACTCGGGATCCGCTGCCCTTTCAATGCAACTCGAGCACCACCAGGTATATACAGGGTGCCCTGGCTATATTTAGCCACACTTTAAAAATATGGCGACACATGCAATGACGAGCAATCAAATGCATGTTGCTGACTGTTGGCTGGAATGTGTCAAACTATTCTTTGTGGTCTGATTAAATGCCTAATAAGGCCACTTTTATTACCTAACATTTTAAGCAAGGAAGACGGGCCCGACATTCTAATGAGAAAGTTGTTCATCCGTCTTCACAACGTCAGATTAGACAGTTTTGAGCTTTATATCTGTTAACTTTTAGTGTTTTCCTCTACTAACTGCAAATGTCCGCGAAGTGAAAAAAAAAAAAAAACTCGTGACAAGCCCGCTCGCGCACCTGTGCGCGCGATCATTCTAGTGATCCCTAATGTTCCCCGTACGAACAATAATATCGTTTTTCTAATTGTGCTGTCTCGACAAGGCCGCTAGGCCTCGGAAAGTCTCATTTCACCCATCGCCGAAGGGGAGGCGAAAAAAATCGACTGCTAAAGAATAGCAGCTTCGTTCAAATCTGCCCTCGGCGACGCTAAAAAGAAATCCGCTAGAGGCACCGTAGCAGCTCAAAATTTAAGGCTAAGAGATTCATCATTTCTGAAAAAAAAGTGCGCTTTTCGACACAATTAAAGCGTATTGAATTCCACGTTGTGCGTAGTACTTCTAAGCACTGAAATTTGTTTACCGAACGCTGTGCCATCCGACTTCTACTTTGGATTCTTTTATCGGTGACGAAGTGGAAAACATGCAGCGCCACTGTTCGGCTGGGGGCAGCTGACGCGCATATGCGCCGTTAGTTTTCATCGGGTGGTTGGCGTGGTCCTCGGCGTTTCATTTCCTTTCAAGCATTTTTGTTTTATTCGCTTCTGTAAGTCATTGCAGTTGCTGCAGGCATAGTCGCTGCACTGCTGTTTGGTTCTGGAGGAAGTGTCATACTGGCGAAGGCATCAATTTATGCAAGTTCCACGCCAATGAAAGGCAGATTTTTTTTTTTACCAATGCTCGCACGTTATGTTTTTAAGTGATGTCACTCGGAGGCTGTCTTACCGCTGCCAGTATTGTATATTTGTGCACTACGTACATTTTCACCGATCCCACACGTCTTCTAATGCTTGCGTTTCTCTCGACTTTCGCTGCAACATGATTTCCTTGTGAAAAACTCCCCATTGTGTACTCAGCTTGACCGCACCATGTCATAATGCAATAAAAAGTGTGCAGCAATAAGCCGGGTTCAGCGAAAGCAAGAGATACAATTCGAAGCTTTCACTGAAGCACCTTATAATGACGTTTTACAACTGTTTTGCAATGATACTCTGTACAAGGAGACACGCTTTTATGTTCCTTCTACCTTTTGAAGACGAAGTTGTCCCGCTGGAGCAACTTTGTCTTTTCTACCAAGGCCATAAAAGGTTGACAAGGAGTGCACGTTCCACCTTGATCACTCATTTGCTTGTCAGCTTGTGGAAACATTTGGTTCTGAAGAACTGCATGTATCTATGGATGCTTTACGAAGTGTTGACCTGAATGTCACGGTCAGCTGTGAAATTGTCAGGCAAATACATCAACTTTGGATGGATACTCTAAAGCAGACAATGTCAAAGGAAGAGGACGAAATGCTGGAAAGGGCAGCCAAGTCTCATGAAAGTGAACTGCAACATTCGCAAACAGGTGGTGAGGGTAGTTCAAAAGAAGTGTCATGATAATGGTTCTAACAAGGTAGATTTTTTTTTTGCATTCAAACATGATTGCTGGTTTGCTGTCAATAAATATTGTTCTCCGTACTCACTCGTGAATTGAGGCCAGCTCCCAATACATGCCTATCAGTTGATGCAACGTTTGCAAGCAAAGGTGTTGCATTACGAAGGGCGCTTTGGCGGGCTGCTGCGCGTATCGACACGCTTTAAACAAGCGGGCGAGAGATAACGAGAAACCCGTATCTCTGCACGGGTTCCGGTTTCTTCGTCTACTTCTGTTCAAAACGGATAACCATGTAATAAAGAACCAACCGAGCCACCCTCGTATGCGCATACGTCCGGTACGGGAAAAGGCGCCCTTTAAAAAAAATAAAAGAAAACCCTTTTCCCACTTCCAGTTTACGCAGCGCCATCTATTGGGTGCCCTCGGTAGTTCTATGCGCTACCGCTCCTTATCTTGCGTACTGTTGTCAAGGCTACAGTTTGCCTTTCCTAAATTGGTCTTTTTTATTAGAAGGGGCCGCAACGATGGTGGTGGCCTTCAGATGAACACGGCTCGCTATCGGTCCCAAAAGCGATAACTGCTGCGACTGCTTACCACTGTCACGAACCGGTGCGAAGGAAAAGTATCGTTCGTACGCGGAACGTTAGAGGGCACCAGAATCGCAGCGCGTGTAGGCGCGCTAGTGGGTTTTTCACGCGGTATTTTTTATGCGTTTCGCGGGCATTTGTTGTTAGTAAAAAAACACTAATAATTAACAGATATAAAGTTCGAAACTGTCTAATTGGACGTTTTGCAAACAGATCTACATCAGGTCCTCCAACGTTCCGCGTACGAACGATACGCCACCTTCACACCGGTTCATGACACTGTTAAGCAGTCACAGCGGTTATCGCTTTTGTGACCAATAGCGAACCATGTTCATCTGAAAGCCACCATTTCTCATTGTCGGCATTTCTCATTGAAATTTTTTACCCATCTTTGTTTCGACAGAAGTTGGTTAGTTAAAAGGGTCTAATTGAACAATTGATCAGAACACAAAAATAGTCCGATTCACTCCAGACAACGGTCAGTAACATGCATTTGGTCGCGTCGCAATTGCGTGTGTCGGCATATTTTTAAACTCTGGCTAAAGATAGCTGGGCACTCTAAAGTAAACATTATGGCGCAGTCTCCCTAACAGTGTAGGCATGATACATTTGTTTCTTTGGAAGGACACATCGTCGAATAAAAACAGCAAAACTGAAAAAAATCGGTACATAACTGCACCGTAAATAAGTCACTCCTTACACCCGATTACTTTCTTGTTTTGACACCATGGCAACACCAATCTACAACAAACGCAACAGCTTACATGTCTTCAGGTGAGAAATAAAAGTCCGAAACTGACAGGAACCCCCCTGCCCTCCAAAAAAAAACTTGTTCTCCCCCTCAATCGATAGGCATTCAGGCGGTAACAATAACTGTTTACAATGCTGTTAACAAGTAGCCTGAACGATTCCAGCGAAAATTCCGGGCGCCAGAGCCTTCGGACCTTTTTTTTTTTTGTCAAAGAGCTGAAATGCCCGGTACGAAGAAGCCCATTTGCTGCAGCCCGCCAGCACTCGAAGAAGTGCTGCGAAGAGATAGATATCTCAAAGCGGATGTAAAAGGTGATAAGGGAATCGCAGAACTGCCCATGAAAGCCCGCTGTTTTTTTCAACAAGACAGCGCGAGAAGGCACTCCGTGGGCTCACTGAGTGCCGCCAAACAAGACGGTTTTGTGGCCCAACATCAGCGAGGCTCAACTCGAGCCACTTGTAAACGAATCCCTTCGATGTATAGCTTAGAAAGCGCAAGTGCTGTTGAGGCAACAGAGGTAATGCAGGTAGCACCGTGGAATGGGGGCAGGGTCCGAGAATAAAAGAAGATTCCGAGTAAACCGAAGCTCTTTTATTGCAGTAGCGACTTACATTTTACGATGGCACCTTATCACTTTCGCATGAAAGACAAGAAACAGTGCAAGTAATGCTAGGGGAAAATGGCAATCACTTATCATTCTAAACGGACCTGTTTGACCACTACTTTTTCAGTCAAATAATTACTTGGAACCAAAAAGACTAAACATAAGCAAAATAGTTTCTCAAGTAAATATTTTAAATGATGTATTATATTTATCTCACAATTATTGGTGAATCCAAAAGGATGGGTGATTGCTAAGAATATTAGGGCCTACATCTATGCATTCACAATAGGGACAATGTTTTCAGCAGATGACTTTTCAGGAACCCTTTCTCACAGGGTGCTACTTGTGCAAATCATTATGCTTTGTTAGCGGATTTCTCGCGTCTGAGGCAGTAAAACTGGGCACTATAGGTCAGTTATGGCTGGCCGGGTCGATACGCCATTGACAGCGAAAGACCAAGGAGATGGAACATATATGGGACGAGAAATAGACGCAATAGCTTCATTCTGCATCATTTACGGAGGCAATGAGAAGAGAGCAGTAATAAATTGTCGCGTTGCCTAAAAACGGCTCGATCACACAAGAGGGGTTCTGTTCACGCGAAACGGACACCGTGATAAACCTAACGAGTCACGTGACAAATTTCCTCCTTCCTGCACGTAGGCAAGTCGCTGTCTGAAGAGCATGAGAAGTGAAGGTATAGCACATCAATGGCAGGAAAACAAACCATATGTCTCTGCAGGTGGCAGCTGGCTGAAGCTGTCGCACGCCACTTTTCTTCTCCAACACGACAGAAATAACTGTGCACTTTTGAATTCCACGAACAGTTGCGAGACGCCAGCTTTCAGCAAGCACGCCATACAAACCACCTTCGAGACCGAAGCGACACGAAGTATATTGATTCAGTGAACCCAGCTTGAGCGAAATAAGGCTTGAAAATGCCGGTCGTGACGTCCAATTTACTGAAGCGAACTGTGCTATTCAATTAATGAAGCATATAAACAAGCTTGCCAAGGTGGACCCAGCGTAAAAAATCATGTTCAGTCACAGTCAAGCATAAGCTTTGGCACGAGAATCCCGACAGAAGCGTAAACACGCGCCTGTGCGGTGAACGCACATGCACAGGCACACATTTTGAGAGCCGAAGCAAATGCAGATGTTCCTGAGAGCATTTAAAACCATGAATTCATGCACAGATCGTGAAGGGTACTAAACAGCAACCACAGAAATTAGAATTAGAAACTTCCTTTTATGCGACGCTTACGCGGCACAGCTGACTCGCGGCAACCAGCCACGACTATCAATATGACTACCTTTGCCCGAGAGCATGAAAGTGGAGACAGAGGAGGCTATAGACACCCGAAATAGCAGCCTGATAACGCGATGCGAACGATTGTTTCAATTTACGTGAGAACAATTTCTTTACCACGAAAATGTACGCCTTGAATGCAGTAATGCTTTCGATTCCCCGCGCGCCGCGCCCATAGCGCCTTTAGCAAAGGTATCTTTAGTTCTGGAGTTGTATGTACATACGTGCTAACTCCACAATGAGATTATGGGGCACGCCGGGCCGCTCTGAATTAAATTTGATCCCTTCGGGTTTGTTAAAATGCACCTAAACCTAATAACACGGTTGTTTAGCATTTCTGCCTCATTGAAGGAAAGAAAGGTACAGTTATCGGACGCTTGCTGGTGCTTTTGTGCAGTCCATCGCTACTCATGCGATTCCAATTCAGTTTTGTTCACCTTGCGCAGCCTCGAGTGAAAAGCGCACTGGAGAGTTTCCCACATGAATACGAAGGTCGGCAAAGAATAATCGAGGTTCCTTATTTAGAGGATTTTTTTTTTCACTCGGCTGAGCCTAACGCACCATTTCTTCAACGTAGCCTGAAGAGGGCGCCTGAAGCACCGCTCCAATACGCACCAAAGGCGGTGGTTGTTCTAAGCCACCGCGACAGCGAATCAAGCGGTGCGATGCCAGCGGGTCATTCGGGCGTGAAAAATGGCTTCGGTTTGCAGAATGCCACGAGCCCTCCACCCAGTTCTCGAGAAAACGAGGCGGCCTTGAAGAAAACCAAGATGTGCTCGGACGAGCAGCAGCAGCGGGGGGTGTCGTCCCTATTCCACGGCCTCCCGGCGTTTTGGAGACACCAATTTTCGCAGCAGGAAACGAGATCATTCAGAAGAGGGCCACCCGGGGCCTCCCTCCGGCCACAAGTGCCGCTTTAGACCATACGCACACTTTGGTCGGAAATCCCGAAAAGAGGAACCTTCGTCGAAGCTCTCAGTGTGTCTACTTGACACGTGCATTTTGGTAAAAAATACCACGCTTTCAATGTGCACTCACGTCGTCAAGGATGCACTATAGCTCTGATCCAGGCCAGCTTTCACTGTAATTGGTGCTTAGTTCGCCTGTCTTCCACCACGTCCAGCATATGGCTTTTATCTTTTTGAATCTCGCACGATGTCAAGAAATGCGTCGCGGCAAGAAAAAAAAATCAAACACAAAAGAGAAAAGTTCAAGGCCACCGTTTATCGTCAACGGCTACAGAGATATGACCGGCGAGTTGCAACGTGATAGAGGCTAGTCGTTCCACGTTTCTACGGCAAGGAATCGTTCTACACATTCAAAAAAAAAATGCTGCCCTATTGCACCAGAAATTATAAAAAAACAACCAAACTGTATTAAATGCTTAGCTTTTGATACGTTTCTAGCCGCATACGCCACCTACGACTTTTAGCTATTCTAGCCATTTCGGTAACGGTATCTATGCCAAAATTGGTACGGTAACATGAGTGCATTACGAACATAAGTTATTAGTCACAACATGGAAATCATGGCATATATGTCATGATTTACATTTCATGTTCTTGCTGCTCTTGCGGTGATTTCGTCCACAAGACATTGCGAATATGGTATGGTAAGACATGACTGCATGGCGAAAATAAGTGACAAACTATAACGTGAAAATCATGACATGCATGTCATGTAAGTCATGGCTACACACCACTCTCATGATGTGCTCGCGGTCGTTTCGCTAGCTTCACATATACAAAATTTGGTATTCCGGGACGTGAATGGATGATGAAAGTATACGACAGGTGCATACATGATAATTAAATCGTGAGATGCGTGTCATGCAAGAACATGACTAATGTCACACTCGTGATGTACACGCGGCCGTTTCGCTAGCTTCACATATACACTCTAAAAAAAGAGCGAGTAAAAAGGGTGTCTTTTTGGCCCACAACAAAAATCGTCATCTATATTGCGTTCTATCCTTGCGCTATCGCCCCGCGCCCGGTACATTCCGGTCACGATCCACATGCCCATTATCAGGGTTACATTGCATTCTCGATAGGAAAGTGGCCAGCGCCGAGTTTTCAAGAAAGTAAGCGCACGCAAGCCTGATGACGATTATTGTTGTGGGACAAAAGGACACCCTTTTTACGCGATATTTCTTTAGAGTGTACCACATTTTGTGCTACGTGACGTGAATGGATGACGAAGGCATATGACTGGTGAAAACATGGTAATCATGACATGCGTGCCATGTAAGGACATAACATGCCACGCAAATGTTGCGCTCGCGGCCGCTGCACTAGCTCCACATATACCAACTTGGTATTACGTGACATGAATAGACGACGAAAATAAATGACACGGCCCAACTTTATAATCTAGATATGCGTGTCACGTAAAACATTACATGCTACGCTCATAGCGTGCTCGCGGTCGTTTCGGTAGCTGTGCATATACTAAATTTGGTATTACGTGATGTTAATGAACGACGAACACAAATAGCGAGTTTTAGAATAACGTTTGCAGGCGCTGCGGACGTTGCGGGCATAGCGGGCACAATACGAGCTTTAGAGTAACGTTTGCCCCTCCTAGAGAAGAATCTAGAGACTTTAGTTGCCCCGCAAACTTAAATTCACGGAAACCAGCACTTCGCGGGCCTCACAGGCCACGATCGCCACACGCTATTTCGGATTTTCTGCGGGCGGGCCGCGAACGGCGGCTCACTTACGACGCATGCGCAGTGGCTGCGACCGCACCGCAAGGGCTCGCGGTGCGCTTTTCTGAAACTCTCTAAGGACAGGCGCAAACATGGTAATCATCGCATCAAAGTCATGTGTGGCATAATTTACGTCCATCTCGTAACGTTTTGCCGATTTTGGAGTGACATATACACCTTCCCTGTGGTGCCTCGCATGTCACCAATTACCACTGTACGTGGGATATGCCAATTTAATGTTCTTTTTTCTTCTCTACAACATCGGTGATATGCCCACTGTTTGCCTGTTTCGCGACGTAGAGAAGAGGTCATGATCCGCTGGCGCGGCGGCGGCGTCAAGCACAATTAAGAGCTGCTGTGCCTAGCTAAACAAATTCGACCATCAGCAAGCCTTATAAAGCCATGCGTTGTAAAACCGAATTAGCTACGCATAACTAAGCTAACGAAGTCACACTGCAGTGTAATAAACCCTATTCAAGTCGAGCTGAGATTCATGTATGCCATGCTGGTCAAGGTGATGTGCAGAGCTTAGTGCCAAACCATAGTGCTAAATCAGTTATTTAGCTCATAAAGCTTAGATCAACATGGGAGGCAACCTAATATAGATCAAACCACGAATGTGTAAATTAGGCCAATTGCTTATTTATAGAAATAAGGTGCTCGGTGCTGCGATTGCGATGCGATTCTCAGTGAAATCCGATCGATACCTAGCCAATACTCGTGAATCGCAATGTGATCGCTTGAACATTGTGCATGGGCGTGTGAGTGAACGTGTGCCTATAGTGAAACCTACGCAAGGCAGTGCCAACTAGCGTTGCTCTGCGCCAGCCTTGCGCGACTAGGCAAAAGCCGAGGAAATATTTTCCCGCGTCGAAACGGTCGGCTGCAGGCAGATCTTGAAGGGCCTGGCATACAATTTATTGATTTGACAGTCGAATAGAAGAATTTGGCAATGTTCAGTGTTAGATAACTAAGCTTGCAGCGTAGGCTAACCTGTCGTCCCCGTGTTTTCTTTTTTTTAACCTTTTTCCACTACTTAGAGCCTTTTTTGACTGCACAGAAAGCGGTTATGGTTATAATAAGTGTTGGTGGTCTTGCGTCTGAAAACCGCGATATAAATAGACGTTATAGTTGAAGATCGGTACTTCGACGACGCGGGGTTAAGCTTTTAAATCTGTGCACACGATCTTATAGCAGATTGCATTCACTGAACTCGGTCCCGCGAGGTAACATGGTGTTGCCTAACACATGGCTTCTTTCCGTTATTCATTAACGAGGGTCTCGTACGGGCAGACTTCGTGCCTATATAGGTTGTATACGAGAGACGATTGGTCAGCTGCCAGCACGTATTAAGTTCACATGCTACGTGACGCCAAATAGGTTCATATACCTAAAAAAGTGCGTGGGAGGATAGCCACCATGGTAGCTCAGTGGTAGAGCAGCGAATGCGTTATTCGAAGGTCACAAGTTTTATTCCTGCCCACGGCAAGTGATGTTTTCACCCACTTTTTTTTCTTCAAATTTACAGTACCAATAATAACGTCCCGTGCACTTTCCTTGGCATTATTGGCTGTTAGAACTCAATTATATATATATATATATATATATATATATATATATATATATATATATATATATATACGTAAATCGAGAGCAGGAGAAAGAAAAAACACGACTTATCAAAAATAAGAGAATAAAACAATGACTATTACAACAAAAAAAACTCATTTTCCTTATGCCTACATTATATAATTATTCTGCACAAGAGCCGTGCGATTGCCGCAATTTTGTCGCCCAACGACTTAGCTTTTCAATGCGACCATGACCCCAGACTCCCTCCTTTTCCCTGGTTCAAGATCCGAATCACAAAATTGTAAAAGAAAAAGGAGCTGGCACTCAGATCCTCCTGTGAAGTAACTGGAAGACAGATTGCGAACAGTCCGTTGGTGATTAATGAGAGCCTAAGCCAAGCTCTTAAATAATATCCCGGCACAGCGCCCGGCAGGGAGGGGGCTTCACTCCCCATGAAGCTAAAATACCTATAAAAAAAGCTAAAGTAGCTCCAACCGCGCCCTCTCGTCTCCTCTCATCAGCAACAGCAACGTCTCCATTTGTCCCCCAGAAAACTGCGGACACAGGCCATGGCTTCCGAGATGGTGGGCGAGCATCTCGGAGGCCATCCACAGGCATGCACTCTCCCGGCGCACGGAAGAGGGTACGCCGGCGTCACTGTGGAGCGTGCGCGTGTTTCTGCGGCCATGGCACAAGCAGAAGAAAACGCGCGACAGAGGGCAGACAAGATGGCGCTTGCACTACCAAGCACAGGGAAAAATGAGCCTGCAAACTGACACTAATGGCGCTACTTCAGCGATTTCAAGGGACTTCACATGAAGCAGCCTGAAGGGCGCCCGAGTCTCCCAGGCCCTCCCTCTGCTTACCACTCTCCGCCTTTGATGACAACGTGAAAAGCGCGTACGTGCGCCGAATGTGTGGGTGTGTTAGCGGTTGAATAATTTTCAAATGGTTTAGCAGCTAGCGTATTCACGAGTTGTCTTACAGATGATGACATTCACAAGTTATTTTTCAGAGCACTAAAAAAAAATATGAGGACGCCACAAAGCCCAAATACTTGAGTTTCTATTCGTTGCTGCTTTCTTTTTCTTTTCTTTGTGTTCTGTGCATATTGTAATGGAGCCAGCTCAGTCTGACGCTCTGTATTAACCGTTCACTGTAGCGTTGAATGAACGCTCCAGCTTTAGCTAAAAGGCCCGCCCATGCATTACAGACGCAGCCAGTTTTTTAGTACTTCAATGCTTAATTCCATAAAGCGCGATTACCCAGTGCTTCAAGCACTCGAGAGAAATTTTTCGACTGCGTGGGTCAGCGCATTAATCCGTCGTGAAAGCGGTTGAAAGCGTGGAACCGTGCTCACGAAAGCGTCGAATGCTGGCGTTGCTTGCAAAAGAAAATTTCAACTAACTCTTGTTCTCGACCTACGACTAAAAGACAACTGGGCAATCTAAGAAAACAAAATAAATATAGAAAACGCTTATATACGAACAGTCAGTACGAAGGCGTTCTGTCGGCACGACAGTATGCGTCGGATGTTTTGTGACGGACACTGACGCGCTTTCCAGAGCACATTTTTACTACCTGCTTATTGCAATGCAGCTCGCAATTCACCGAGCTGTATTCTTGCTACGTTTACACAGCCCCTCCGCGCAACAACAGAAAATCAGTAAAACTAGCTACGACGCGACCATCGGGATAACGAACACTTTCTCGAAAACCCTCCTTCGGACTCTTTTTTGATCACTGCAAGTTTTTATTAGCTCATCTTGCTAACTAGGCGGCAATGCCGTCACTGAGTGCAGGATGCAGACTCGAAAGCTTCTGGGGGAGTGAAAAAAAAAATTAAGTGAGCTTGGCACAAGTGGTGCCAAGCTTGAAGGAAGTGCAGAGCCGGGCGACACTTGTTCCGCTTTATGTCTTTGTATTTTTTAGATCATCTATTTGTAAAACTACCACATGAGGCACGTGCCTCGTACGAAATATCGCATGAACACACATGAAGCATATGTGTTGACGCAAGATCATACGAGATGATTGGATATGTCATGCGAAATTTTTCGATAGGGACCTCCTCAGATCTCGACTCCCTTCTCCCACTATATTTTCTATTAAACGCTACGTTATGCTCTGCCAGTGTCCCTGGATAACCAAGAGGTCACGATGCCCGTTATCGGATCACGGATTCGCGTGATCGAAAAGATTCTTTCCCCGAGAATTCCTCTTTCTATATCTTACACACTTTCTGAACTCGTTCTCTCGCCCGACGCCGGACAAAACGGCGCGCGTGTTATAGGGGGAGGGGGGGGGGGATAAGAATACGAAGAAGTGGGAACGTCATTTTTCGGCCAATCCCTCTGAGTGGGTGTGAGCCATTCGCATATGTCATCAGCATCACCAGTCTATGATGAAGATAACCAATTAACCAACCCATCTTCTGCTCGCCGATTAAACAGCTCCGCTGCTAAAAGAGAAAGTTCAGCTACTTTTCACGCAAGCGGGGGTCATTTGTCAGGGTGCAGCTATGGACACTCCGCTGGCCGTGAAAAAAAAAACGAGGTTGGCAAACATGACAGCTGCAATAGACACAGGACCACTTTAAACAACATACCTGCAATACTATCACGCTTACTATGCTTCATATCGAACAATCTATTTTTTTTTTTCTGGTATCACCAAAAAAGGATGCCTTCAGTATGGCAATGAAACGAGGCAAATTAAACTCAATTACACCCCGACCGTCCGTAAAATTTCTTCTCTTTCTTCGGTACGAAGATCATGCAGACTGCAGCTCCATATGCAACACAAGCTAAGCAGTCTGTTTTCGAAAAAGTACAACATGTCTATACCTATCGTTCGCCGAGTAGCGATTATGGAAGCGTAAATACGGCGCCCCCGACACCATATTCTCGCTTACTAAACACGTGCATGGTGCACCGCTCCTTTAACGCAGCTCGTGCGTGATGGGAGTCTGCTATTCATGCACCGCCACCATATTTCAAGCACACGCACCCATAGGATAGATCCCTACAGAAAATAAGCCACTGCCGGCAGTTTGACACGAGAATCGCGCGAGCGCCCGCCCCTCCGGCTTCCCTCGCTTTTTCCGAGCCACGCCGGCTGCGTCGGCACACACAGCCGGCTTCGCACGCCGCCGGCGCGGCGCGGAAATCGTTGCCGGGTTTCACTCGCACATGCGGCTGTTCACTTACGAATCGCCCAGCCACTCGTGGAAGTCGATGGTGCCGATGGTTGTCTCACATGTGAAGTTGGGAAATGGGTCTCCCAGGTTGAGCGGTGGCATCTTCAACAGCGTTGCTTGAAGCACAGACGAACTGCACGCCGGTACCGAGCAGCTTCCCAACTGGCCTAGGGCGCCAACGCAGACGCCCTTTTCTTTCATGCCCTTTCCGGCGCACGCGCAGTCGCGGTGCACACACTCTCTCTCCAGTCGCAGCACGCTTGCGAGTCTAGGAAAGGCCAACGTGGTACAGGCGCACTCCTTTCCGAAGGAATTTCAAGGAGAGGGTGAAATTAAAGAGAGATGAAAGGGGGTGGCTTCGGATAGTGTGACAGCCTTAGGATGCCACTTACCTTTCTCACAAGCATACAGCATCGCGTATTGTAAATTTTAATGGCGCCTCGCTCCATTGTAAGCAGAGCGCGTGGTTTGAATTGGCTCAATGCCCAGCGTGTGGAGCCCGATCTGCAAGCTATTGCATTAAAGTTCAGGGTGGCCGCGTATTCCGCCCTCCGCTCTTAGTGGGCCTTGTTCCGCGCGCTGGCTGCAACCAGCTTGTCTCGCTAGTGTTGTTTGATTCTGGTCGCGTACAAATTTTCATGAAACATGGTGGCTTACATGAGCTAAATAGGCAGCGTACTGATTGTCTGGAGTGTTGAAAGGTCCTTCAATTGGCTGGCGAATCGTCACGCCTACAGCTGTAGTTACGTCCGCCTGCTGGTGAGGGCTCCCTTAGTTATTGTGTAGTGCTAATAAGCTGTGAGGCTTATTATTTCACTTCTTGCCACAACCTCTGCGTTATATACTTTGCGTTGCCACTTTGAGCTTACTTTGATCTCTCTTTCACTATCCGTATACGTTGACATCTTGTCACTACCGTATAATTGCGTTGTAAACGAACAGGAGGCCTTGGAAAATAAACCAAGACCCAGGATAAAAAAGAAGCAACATACACACATCTACCAAAAAAGGAAAAAAATAAAGCTAAAAAAACAGCAGATTCATATCACTACATACTTCCCAGTACTTAAGATTTTATGTTGAGAAAGGGTTAGTGAATCTAAGTGTCCTATTAAATTATCCCTTGATATGTGGGGTTTAACGTCCCAAAACCACCATATGATTATGAGAGACGCCGTAGTGGAGGGCTCCGGAAATTTTGACCACCTGGGGTTCTTTAACGTGCACCCAAATCTGAGTACACGGGCCTACAACATTTCCGCCTCCATCGGAAATGCAGCCGCCACAGCCGGGATTTGATCCCGCGACCTGCGGGTCAGCAGCCGAGTACCTTAGCCACTAGACCACCGTGGCGGGGCAAAAATTATCCCTTCACTCATTCAGAATTAAACATATATCCAGAGTGGCGGCAGCCTCAAGCCTTATCCTTTTTGTTTGCTTGCTACTTTGTTTGTTTCGTTGCTTTGGATGCGGCGAAGTGCAGCCCATTTTTTTTAGGCACAGTGACAATCAGATGTCCAAATCGCTGTATTTACGCGCAGAACCAGCGAAGTTTAACCACTTCAGAAACCATAGCTCACTAAACGAGCGCAAGGGACAACTATTCAGACAAACAACAGAATTATTCCCCTATCACACTGTAGCTGATATATGGTTCTGGTGCGGAAAGTTTGTGGTGGTCCTTGCACAGAACTTGTTGGTGCGTTTGAAGTGGTAAAATTAGCTTCACAGGAAGGAGCACTCAGACCATCGGCTATCTTACAAGATATGGTGTCATAAAATAGCAGCCATTTCCAACATTGTCCCTTATTTGCAGCGGAGGGATGAAACAAAGTCGGGGAGAGCGCAAAGGGTCGAAATGACCAATGACAGACCTGGTGAGCACGGCGCAAGACGAAGAAAAATAAGGTGTTCTTGCTTTAAACCTATGCACATACGAAACTACCGTCAGTTTAGCTGCAGTACATACATACCAAGGCATCATGGAGACGTACAGTTTGTCATCATTGCATGTGTTAGCTTTTGCTTACGAAAAAATGAGAGCGAATTAAAGGGTAGCAATTCATACCAAATGCGAACAATGCAAAACTAATACCGGAACAAAATAAAGGAAGATGAAAAGAGCATATCCCCGGTCTTTTTTTCATTCCCGTGTTGCTTCTGCGCAGTGAACATTCTGTTACAATGCCAGCAGTAAGCTTATTGGCTCTTGGGTACTTTTGACGTAATCAGCCA
Source organism: Rhipicephalus annulatus (assembly GCA_013436015.1). NCBI lineage: Eukaryota > Metazoa > Arthropoda > Arachnida > Ixodida > Ixodidae > Rhipicephalus > Rhipicephalus annulatus. The sequence goes on from WOVY01003389.1 coordinate 112,600, forward strand.
CAGATCATTTTTGGTTAAATTTACAAACTTTGATGTTGACAAGTCTACTGTGAACCTTCTGCACACCTATCTGCTTAATAGCTTAATAGATAATGTTATGTGACCGTAAATATCAAACTTCTTCCTTGTACAAAGTTACTAAATGTAATGGAGTCCCGCAAGGGTCGGTATTAGGCCCACTATTATTTTTAATTTGCGTTAACAGTGTTTTAACAGTCTTTCTTTTCTAATTCGTTATTCACTGAATAACCCCGAATGTCGTTGCTACAAGAACCTTTCTCTTAATACCTCAAAGACAAAATTCATGAGTATATCTCGCAAGACATCAATCGCGTAATTTCCCTCCTCTGTCAATACCATGTCGTTATTTAAGGTGTATGCACTCAGTGATCTTGGCGTTCTTTTTGATAGCATGCTAATTATTCCTGCTCACAATGAACGTGCTGCCATGCGTGGCCTTTGTTCTTTCGACTGTGTTTGCAGAATCTCTCGAGAACTCAGTTCGTCTAACATCCACAAACTGTACACTGCCATATGTCTTCCTCAACTCGAATAAGCATCTGTGATCTGGAATAGTATTGCTAAATGTGCAGTGATGCCATTGAGCGAGTCCAGAAAAAAATCTAAAGCATTCACAATCATCGTTTCGCTAAAAGTAACTCTGGATCTCGTTCTAACTGCCAGATAATTATCAGTGCCATCGCTTCACTGCCGACGAAATTGCGCTGGCCTATTATTTTTTACAAACTAGTTCGCGGTATGCTATCCTGCCCTTTACTCATCAGTTGTGTAAATTTACGGATTAGCCTTAAGTTAACCAGAAAGAATCGACCATTTCATGTAGCTGCCAACTTTTTGCAACACTCTACTGTTTACAGAGGACGAAGTCTATACAATGTTAACTTTCATGATCTTGATGTTTTTCACAAGTCCGCTGCTATTGTTCTTATCTACGCTCTACACTGTTTTAACACAGTTTTTCACAATGTACAGACTCTTTCCTTTCCATCTTTCAGGAAGGTTTCGGCATAGATGTGTATATACCCCTATATTTTTCACTTCATTTTTATGATTCTCGCCTTGTCTTTTTATTCTTGCCATTCTGCGCTGATTATTTTTTTAATCTGAGTATTTTCACTGTTTATTTGATTTTTCTAAGAAGTGCCTGTATTGTATTATTTGTATTTTTTATTGTTATTAATTGTTTTTATTCTTTATTTGTATCCTTTATTTTTGCGTGCGCCTGCACTCAGACCTCATGGTTGTTCCAGGGCACACTAAATAAATAGATCATTGAGTGACTGGTTATTATTATATTTGGATGCACAGAAAGAACGAAGACACGGGGAAAATAGGGAGGGAAGCAGGCTGGCAACTGCCACCTAGCAGTCAGTGATATATTATTCCATTTAAAAAAAAGAACAAAGACAAAGAAGACAGGATTGTTGAAGGGAGAAGGTAAGAGAATTAGAGAGGAGTGCGCGATAACTCTTTCAGTGTCGACACCTTAACCAAAACATTCGCGTCGGAGGGCAAGCAGAAAACGGTAGGATAAAAACAAAGATAAGAAGGAAAGGGGAGCACAGCGCCTAGATCTTTCCAATTCGGAAAATGAAAGACCGGCGAAAGGAAGATAGTAGCAAAGAAAGAAGAAAGAAAAAAAAATCAAAGAACACTGCCGTAAACAAAAATAAGCAGTCACATAAAAGGTGTCTAAAAACGTGAGCCCACGCCGGTTTTGTTTGATATTGTTAATATGGACCTGTATGCCTCGTTATACCAAGCAGCACACTTCCTACCGGAAAGAGGCAATCATGAAAGGTCGTGCGCTCATGACCTAGAGGTCCCTACTTTTTGATGAACAATGTTCGGTGGATAACAAATTCAGGACACTCTAAACATAGGTGTTGTAGTATCTCATGATTGATTGATATGTAGGGTTTAACATCCCAAAACCACCATATGATTATGAGAGACGCCGTAGTGGAGGGCTCCGGAAATTTCGACCTCCTGGGGTTCTTTAACGTGCACCCAAATCTGAGCACACGGGCCTACAACATTTTCGCCTCCATCGGAAATGCGGCCGCCGACGCCGGGATTCGAACCTACGACCTGCGGGTCAGCAGCCGAGTACCTTAGCCACTAGACCACCACGGCGGGGCATAAGTGTTGTAGTGTCTCAGAGGAGCAGCTTGACGTACATAAGGTACTGTTCGCACGTCCTTGACGAAGTGATTGTTCACGCGCCAACACAGAGCCAACTGGGGTTCTGTCACGACGAGGTAGACCATGTCCACGAATACGGGGAGAAAAGAACAATCTGCTTGCGACATGCCGATCAAGGGGCTGCTTTCACGCAATAGCCCTTAAAGAGCTCGTTTTACAGAAATTCCAGTGTCGGCGTCGTTGTCGTTGGTTGTGATCAAAAAATACGTGCAGTCGGGAGAGAAAATGCGTAGTAGATGCCAATAAATGAGTAGTAAAGAACTTATTTTACAGTGTGTATAGAACATGGGCGTGTTACGTGGCAAGCAGGCGTCCTGCCACTAAGCTAGTGGATGATGGGCTGCTTCTTTAGAATAAAGCCCTGTAGGGAGGCAATGCAATGCGCGAAGTCTCCTCAACACATGTCATGTTTCGTGGTAGACGTGTAGAATCACGCATCGAGTCATGGCATGTCAATTGCACGAGTGAAGCGTTTGAAGGCCTTTCTTACCCAAACGCCTAGACATATTTAGTCATCTTTGTCATCAAAAGCATTGACGACGTGAGCAGCTGCGTAGGTTTACATGTTGCCTTGTGAACGCGCAGTTGGCCCTTCACTGCTTCGCAAGAGGAATAATTGCGGTGTAGTATATAGGCACTTCGCAACATGTACTTGCAGTATAGGCACTCCAGGATAGTTAGTAAGGGCAGATTTTACGCGTATCAATGTTCCCTTCCTCGCGGAACGGTTCTGGTGTCCACCGGGAAGCGAAGAGAACAAGGCAGTAGGGCCGGACGGGGCCTGATTATGCTGTCGTGTTCTACTCCTGGGACGAAGCTCAAGCGTTGTTCGAAAACACCGAAGCAAAAACAAAATTTATACACATCAAGTCACTCAATGTCGATTGGTGGTGAATAAGGCCTTATGAAGAACAATTTGCATACAACCTTCACGATATTATCGAAGAATGGACGTACCGTTCTACAGCAGCATCGCCAACGCCCAGTTTGCGTGGCTTGTCACTTTGGTATCCTTCAAGACAATATGTGACACTGTCTCGCCGTTTCAACTTCAAGTGGTCTTACCTGCCGCATTGGTCATGATGCTTTACTGCTGACCTGAAGGCCCTGTGATTGAATACCGGCTGTAGCGGCAGCATTGTAATATATATAGCAGCGAAATGCTGGAAGTCCGTGTACACCTCTAAGTTCACGTTGAACAACTCAAGATGGTCAGCATTTTCGGCGCCTTCCACTACGGCATACCTCCTATTGATATCATGATTTCAGGGTTGTTAAACAATTACTATTACTTTCCTGTGACCTTGTCACCGTCACACTGCTAATAAGCCCCTTGTCAATGAGTAGACGCGTGCCCCGCCGCGGTGGTCTAGTGGCTAAGGCACTCGGCTGCTGACCCGCAGGGCGCGGGTTCGAATCCCGGCTGCGGCGGCTGCATTTCCGATGGAGGCGGAAATGTTGTAGGCCCGTGTGCTCAGATTTGGGTGCACGTTAAAGAACCCCAGGTGGTCTAAATTTCCGGAGCCCTCCACTACGGCGTCTCTCATAATCATATAGTGGTTTTGGGACGTTAAACCCCACACATCAATCATCAATGAGTAGACGCACTTAATTTTCGAATTGCTTCTGTTTTTTCACTTTTAAGCATAAAGGAATGTCATCCATTTTGTGCGCACAAAACACCGTGTGGCGTTCTCATTAAATTGAGAAGGCTGACCTCATTTTGAAACCTCATTGTTCTACTACGTTTTGCGTTAAACTTAAATTACACCGCTTGTTTACACCGTTCTTGAGAGCAATGAACGAAATGAACACTTGCATAGCCATGCATCGAGGGGGTCTGAAAACATTTCGGTGCATTCATTCAGCTGTTACGACAGAGGAGTCTACGTGACGCGAAGCTATTGTGTCTGGAGGGTGACGATAAGACTTTTGTATCTGTATAGAACTGGGTTAGAGGCGGCAGTAAGGACGAACGAAATCAATAGGGCGGCAGGCGTTACTTCATATGGCGCCATCGCGATTGAGTGTAATGCCGCTCTGCCGTTGACGTCGAAGGGCGCGTTTCGCACCTCTTGGGACGTGTTAAATTCCACCATATCATCACTCCGTCCACCAGCTATCTCTCTTATCTTGTATTTCTTTGATATCGCGCACTTATTTCCACCCCCTTTATTATCGAGTGCTGATTATTTATCCCAGTGGTCAAGTACAAGCACTATGTTACGGCATCTTCCCCAATATGCCAGTTGATAGACCAGGCTTTTTTCTGAAGCACGAAAACGAAAAAAGAAATAGTTCAGTTCCTATTCTGCCACACAATGTCTCTATGTCTCTTGTCGCACCTCGGACGATGGTGATGTATCAGTGGTGCAATGATAGAGCCTGGCGGCTTTGTGGCTATAAGTGGCGCTATAAATTGGGAAATCATTTTCATGTGGTGGTCTGGAAAAACCTCCTCTGCGCATCAGACAGTAAACGTATTCTCGGTGTCAAATTAAACTTGAACAGCGGCAAGCAATAGCTCTGATATATGGCGCGCCGTCTGCTCAAAACCTTGGACTAGCGCAGTGCTGTCAAACCGGAGTACTACTTGCCGGTAAATGTGGATGACTAAACGGCGCACACTAACTCGTTGCTAATACTCGCTTCTGTTTGGGTGGTATCATTTCACACCGATAGCATATTAGTCCGCGTACAGACTTCAGTATCATCTGCCATGAATACCATAGCGCATAACTCATCAAACGTCCGCTTACGCTGCTAGCGACCACGAATGTTTGCATTGAGAACCTTCGGTATGATACGTTTATTAAGACGGGCAACGGTGCGTCGCGTCTTCTCTACAATTGTTGCAGCACAGCGCAGTTCGCGTGTTTGGCTGTGGATGAACACTAGAGAGGAGAAGGAATGCGCACCTCATTAACGCGACGCGTCTGCCTTCTAGTCCGGTCGAGAGGTGGCTGGCGCGGGCACTTGGGTTTCATCGAACGAATGTTCTGCTTTCTTGAAACAACGTGAAACCCCGCTATACGAGCGGAAACAAATATAAAATTTATATTGGAACAAAAACCAATTAGTGGGATACAAAGGGATCCAGTTACATTAGGCCGGCTACACCTGGAACCCAAGAACTGGATTCATTTTTTTAAATACATTATATGCATTTATGAGCTGTGCACTCATTCCATATCCCCCTGAAGCGCACCGGAAGCAGTGCCGTGAAAAAATAGCGTAGTGTGTGCACAACGAAATGGCTTTCACAACAGTACACATGAAAGCGATTCAGATAGTAGAAATGTGTTAACCCCAAGGTGCTAAGTCAGCCCTTATATTAGCTGTTTAATCCCTTGCTGAAGAGGGTGAAGGCTTCAGACCTCGTTGCAAGAGCCGTCGTAATTCACATGTCCTTGTCGTAATTAGATCATAGGCTCGTTACCGGTATGGTTACCAACTCCTAATTTCACAAACGAGGTCGGGACAGGAGGGGGTGCACTCTAAGGCGAAATTACCCGAAAAAGGAATAACGAAGCCCAGTAGGCGCGCGCGATGAACGGATAGACCGTTGAGGAGGAACCACAAATGGAAGCGTGCCACGTGCAAACCACTTAGTCTCTAAATAAGCTCCAAAAGGATGAACCACACGGGCAATGCAGGCAGCGCGCAGAGCGTTGTCAAGGTCACTAGCCGTCCTCCTCCTCTCCTGGCTCAGTCTTTCCCCGTATTTTGCTGGCGATGGTTCGCGTTGCGTCACGGTCGGAGTGCTCGACCACGGCCGCCTTGATTCTATGATATAGCAATTACGATGTGGTGCTTTTGTGCACGCTTGGATCGGCGTGGGCTGCAGCTTTTACGTTTCGCTGCACCCATGCAGCCTGGAGCAAATTTCGACACGTCACCACGCCACGCTGTATATCTCTGGCTTCAAGATAGCCACGGCCAAAACACGACAGCCGCAATTAGGAAGGCCAAAATGGTGGCCGAGAAGACGGCAGGCCTATCGGATATTTACTTCAGTCCGACTCCGGGCAGAAATCAGCGCCTTGGATTCTTTCGCAAGTAGGTTATCATTCTTTATTCTACTCTACTTGTCGCGTGTGCGATACGGATCGTGCTTGCCGGTAACGGGCTCAGTCGTGTTGTATATCGCACGCACGAAATGCACCGCGAAGGTCATCTTGGGCGTCTGCAGTTCACCTGTGCTTTGCGACTGCCTGGAAATTGGCCGCCATTGCCGCCGGCCTCCCGTACGCTCGCTCATCGAGTGTTCGCCTGTCTTCGCCGCCGCGATGTGCTCCGGGCTGACGATATATATCTGATACCTCGTCGCTGTGTTGGGAGTGGTCGAAAACACGTTGTGGGTTCTCGTGATGAGCTTGGTTGTCGTATGTCACGCGCTGTAAGTGCACCAGCACGGGCTGGCGGGACCTTTGCTAGCATCGGAACTCGGTGAAAATTGGTCGCCATTACAGTTAGCTTCCCTGCCAGTCGGTCGCAAGCAGCTCGGCGCCGTCCGTTGGCCGTGGCGGCGGACTCGCGTTTGCGTTCTGCACTCGCTCGAGTATGTGGAAAAGGGCCTCATTACCGTCGATTTCTTCGGCGCTAGCTCTAAACCAGCTCGGCGCTGTTCGTGGCGGCGGCCAAGCGTACCCTCGCTGTCCTGTTCGAAGTTCGCTGGTGGCAGGCACTCCGCGTGCAGCGCCGTGTTTAATCTCGTGTTCGCTTGCTCGAGCTGAACGACGTACCTCGCTTAGGACTCGCCGTCTTGTTGGCAGCATGGTGGTTCGCGGAGTTGTGGCAGCTGTCGCCGCTCCTAAGCTGTTGGGCTACGGGGATCGAAGTGAGTCTGACGATGTGTGACATCACAATGAAGTTATTAGCATGTCATATCTCACGTATGTTTTATTTCACCTTGCACGTATTTCTCTTATGCATTCGTGCTCATCCTCTGTCACGTGTGACTCACTATTTAAAATACTTCTTGTGCAGCCGTGGGCACGCACCGTGCTGAAGGCTGTGTGCGCTGGCGTCTGCGATGACTGTCGTCTATTGCTTCCGTCGGAGGAGCTCCACAAGGAGTGAACAAGATGTGACAATGAGATTGCACTTGTACACTTCACCATGAGTTCACTTTAAAAAAAAATGGAGAAACTTCTTGTGTACGCAGAAAAATAAAAGATTTTGATGTCTCACCTTTGTCTTTCGTTGTTGCCGTGGCTGCGAAAGCAGTTACACATAGGTGGCTAACTTGTTTTTCGTGTGTTCTTTTCTGCGCTATTTGTTGCTCACTGCGCAAAAAAACAGGCGAAAATTATTAAGGCCTGGCGGAAAGTAAACAAAAAACAAAGTTTGAGCTGGGGATAAAAAGTTCATCCGATTGGAGTATATAAGTGAATCAACCATTCGTCCGGCGAGGTGCAACTGTGAGGACTAACGGTCGCCCAGTAAAGTGTAAATGTGGGGATTAACAGTTGCCCTATAAGGTGCAAAAGAGAGGACTAAATGTTAGTTCTTTGACGTGAATTGTGGGACTAACGGTTACTCACTAAGGTATAAATGCGAAGACTAAATGTTAGTCCCTTGAGCTTGTCTATGGGGACTAACTGCTAGACCCGGTGCCATTAGTCCTTCAAGGGATTAATGCTTGTGGCAGCCCCATTAGTCCCCAAAAATACGAACCACACACCCTTTTAACACCTTTTTACCTTAGAGTGTGGAGATGCATACAGTAACATAGTGAGCCGGCAATATCAGTTTTATTAACTGTGGTATCTTCAAGACAAATCCATTGCTTCTTTATAGTTGCGGCCTCTTGAGGTGCTTCAGAAGGCGACGTGTTGTTCGCAACACTTAGTCTTGCTGGATAACGTATACACGTACCCCGCCGCGTTGGTCTAGTGGCTAATGTACTCGGCAGCTGACCCGCAGGTTGCAGGATCGAATCCCGGCGGCGGCGGCTGTATTTCTGATGGAGGCGGGAATGTTGTAGGCCCGTGTGCTCAGATTTCAGTGCAGGTTAAAGAAGCCCAGGTGGTCGCAATTTCCGGAGCCCTCAACTACGGCGTCTCTTATGATCATATGGTGGTTTTGGGACGTTAAACCCCACATATCAATCAACGTATACTCGTAGAAGTTGTCGCACTTCACGTGGAATTTCAGCTCAAGTGGAACGCCTTTTGAATAGAGACTATTAGCCACCAAACACTTGCTTCGTGTGCACGATTTATGCGACCCCTGTGTTCATTAGCGTGAGGCGCGTTATTGGGTGTGCGTTGGATCACATAAATATTTTCAACTAACCAGAACGGGACAGACCTGGTACATGTTGCTGCCTCGACAAGGACGGCGTGAGAGTCCGGAAAGGGCATAAAAAGTCGCGACAGTCCCGAAAAATCCGCGATGGTTGAGAACCCTATACGTACGTATTGAGACCACCAACGCGGTGGCAGAGTAACTGTGGTTTATGCATACATTAGTATATCAATGTGCTACTACGCGTGATGAGCCAATGAGCTCTCATTCTCAACAAATACAGCCACAATTATTTTAAGGTGACAGGACAAGAAATTTAGTGGAAGGAGGCTCGGAAAGAGGGTATTACCGAGTGCTACAAAAAATAGCAAAGGACGTGCCCGTTCTGTAGCACTGTATAGTCCTCATCTGTCCTAAGAACAGTGTGCCCTATTACATCCTATTTGATGCCCTATAGCTCCATGCACGAAGAGTACAGCTAGACTTGCCTGACTAGATAAATTTCGAGCGTTAAACGTTGCCAAGTTCAGGTTCCAATGGCGGCCTGTCCAGATCCAAATATTCTTAGCACCCTCTGCTGTGTTGTAGACATGTCCGCCGTCATGGTCAGTTGCTTCGCAGCCGCTGGGGACTAAGGGCCGTGAGTTAATTGACGTAAGCATGTGGGAGGTAGTGGCCAGATATTTCACCAGGGTGTTCAATCCTTCCCTGGTGACGGAGTGCGTTACCGGTGGCGGTCACCGGTGAGGCCGCACCACAGTCCTCTTAATGCAGTTCCATCACCACGCGGACGTTTCTTTGGTTTAATCTGGTTGGGAACTGCGTGGCACTGGGGCTCTAACCACGGACCTCATATATATATATATATATATATATATATATATATATATATATATATATATATATATATATATATATATATATATATATATATATATATAGATATTTATATATATATATATATATATATATATATATATATATCTTTCCATCCACTTCTCTTTCTTCATGTTCAAATTACCATTTCGTCTGATAGCTTCCCCTATACTTTCCTTGGCATTATTGTCTGTTAGATCTCATTATTATTGTGTCAAAGTGAGCTATTAGGAATACACTTCTATATATATATATATATATATATATATATATATAGATATATATATATATATATATATATATATATATATATATATATATGTGTGTGTGTGTGTGTGTGTGTGTAGTATAATCGGGGAGCCTAAACAATCGCGTCGATTGTAATGCGTTTGTTTTCATAGTTGTACACGATTGGATGGGAGGTGTGCTATAAACTATTTAGATTTAGATTAGAATTTAGAGTTTTAGATTGATAAACTGAACTTTGAGAAGTGTGATGCCATAAGTTTCACTGTCATAAATTTATTATTAGGGAAGAAACTCAGGTTGAAGTTTAGTTTTAAACTTCGCGCCGTAACATTCGCGCGTGAAGCAAGAAAATCAACAATGTATTTTCCGTATTTTTGCGACGTTAGCTCGATGAAATTCTCTGAAACGGCGTATGCTAAATGTATGACATCCACAAATGACAATTGTATTGATTAGAAGCTACGTTGTAGCAGTGTGCCCTTTCAAAACGTATATTGGCATGGTTTCTGGTGCTGAAGTGTGAAGGTGGCGTCTCCACCCGTGGTTACTTTTCTCGCGTTTCCTCGCTTACCAAGTGTCATGTAGCGTTAAGAGTGGTGTTTCCAGGATTGTAAAAGTGTAGTTTACTTAAACGCGACAAATCGTTGTGGTGCTTAGCGTCCCTTGAAGCACCCCTCCAACATTCCTCAGATCGCAGAGCAATTTTAGGTCCGTTAGAGCAGCTAGGACTACACAACAAGCTATACTGCATGTACAACATCTGTTTGGCTCCATGTCTCCGTATTATACTATACATACCGTTTATTGAATACTCTTGTAGTCTCAATTCAAACGACAAAAGCGTGCTTTATTGTTTAAGAAAAAAAGTTGAATTCAAACTGCAGAAGCCTTTCAGAGGCGCAGCATAGTAAGGAACTCCCTGCAAATTGAAATTGATCAACGGGTCGTTTTCATCACCGGAGTAGGCCGCCGTTTTTATTTCGAGTCCATGGCCGAGACAACAGTCTACACGATTGTGTTTTGTAAAGTAAACTATGCTTACTACGACATATCGGCGGCTCTCAAATTTCTAAAACAAACGGACAACACGACCCACAACAGTCAGTGGGGCTATATAACGTTCTAGTGTAACATTGGAAGTCCCGGTTTTCAGTTCCGCACAGAACTGTTGCGGTTGAATGCTGTTACAATGCAAAGGTAATAATAATCCATGTTTCTGGCACACCTGCAAAAAAAAGGAGCGATCCGTAGTGCAGGATGCTGTAAAAACAAAAAAAAAGATTTGCTTGTAATTTGGTAATCAGAACGCACTTGCTCCGCGTAATGTGTTCTAAAAAATACGGGTAAAGCTGCTGACCTTCCGGTTTTCTTCAGCCAAACTGCTTCCGACATTTTCTTTTTTTCGAAGCACCACTGTATTTCCAGAATTTACTTATAGAACCTGACCTGGCCTTCGGTACGATCGAAACATTTGGTGCAGACAACGCGTCCAGAAAAGCATCTTATCATGATAGCAAACTGTACGCCATCGAAGTAGCATGCCTTTGTCACCATTCTGGTGCTATCGAGGCTTCGCCAAAGTAATAAATTGATTGATTTTGACCAACAAATCTGAACATGTCTTTTTTTCCACGAAAACTGTTTACGGGCCACCAGGCAGAAAAGTACACTAAGAAACAAGACGCGTTGTCTTTCAAGTTGAGAACTGACATGTCTGTATATGTTTACCTTTTTGCGGCCACGAAACAGTTGTGTATTATTCGTAATACAAAAAAAAGGAACTCGAGTGGACATGTGTTTCAGTTGCTGTCATACTAACAGGCATTTTCAGTTTAGTACAAGAAAATGTAATTTGGCATAGTTGCAGGCAGCACAGTATACTAACTGAAGTGCCCTTTCGTTGAGGTTTGCGATATCTGCAAAAGACTTTCTCCTTGCTCGAGAGGTTTTCTGGCAAAATGGTCACACATTGGGCTTATTACACTGCTAGAGCGGAAATAAAACAGCTTAATTAATATAAACAAAAAATGGGGGGGCCCTTAAGCTTCGCCTTTAAAAGTTGAACGCGATAGCGAAACGCGGCCCCTAGTGCGCCACACACACACACACACACACACACACACACACATACACATACACACACACACACACGCACGCGCGACTGGTAAACACAGGTTTTTGATTAAAGCAAGAGTCCTATGGCCTCTAAGATACACGCCAAGCACTCTTGTTGGCCATAAAGAGCCTCACAATGTCTCACAGATGGCAGCACATTATCTACTTTTCTGTTTGCTTCATCAACTTTTCTGTTTGCTTCATCAACTTTTCGGTTTCAACTCTTCGGCAAATCATATAATAAGCCCCTATCTATGCTGAGCGTGTCTACGTAACGCGCTATTATTTCAAACAATCATGAATCACCAACTCGCCCAATCAAAAATGCATTCTAACAGATATGCTAACTTCACTATAGAAGCAGTACCTGTCGGTTCGTTTATGCGCGAGCACACACAGACAAAGAAGAGAGATACACGAACGGGCGCAATATATATCAACACTCACTCAAAAACCCTCATTTCTGCGCGATCTGGTAAAACAAATAATCACAGCACATCAGCGGGGTGAATGATAACGAGTGGGCGAAGCTCCGTAGAGAATCATCGGTAAAACAGTGAACCTTCCGTGTGTAATTCGCCCAGACAATCATTGTGTAATGACATCGTGAGAAACACTGTATGTGCGCATATAGAAAGCAACTTTTATTTGTTCTTAGAGACGGTGCATGGCTTGCGATGTCCTTTCATTTTGACGGCTTGATGGTCCGTGAAATGAAGGGTGAAATGAAGGGTGAGCGGTTCCTGTGTATGCTGCAGTGAAAAATTTGCAAATACTAGGTCAATGCATGTTCCTCGGATCGTGGTTTGTTTTATATAGTCATACAATATACATTCATGCGTCCACCCATGCGCCCGTCCGTCTGTCCATGCGTCCATTCGTGAGACCATCCATCCATCTGTCCGTTTGTTTCTGCATCCATCCGTCCATACGTCCACGCGTCCATTCATCCGTCTGTCAGTCTGCTGGTCTGTGTGTCCGTCCATCCGTGATTGCGTCCGTGCATCTATCTAGTGAAAACTCCAAATACCGCCATATCCCATCTCGCATCCCCTGTGCCACATACCCGCTGTAGAGCAGGTATGTGCCACCGGTAGCTACGTACATCACCAACAACAAACCCCATGGGATGTACAGACCCACGCCATAAGGAGCTTCGCCCCTAAAAAAAAAAACTCATGAACAGCGCACATGGCACAACTTGTGATCGCATGACCTAATGAACAGATGACAAGAGCGAAATTTCTATTGCAAGCAAGGCAAGCGGGTGTTGGTTACTGCCTTTTTTTTTCTTTTTACTTGTCAATGAAGAAGGCCTCCAATATCTCTCTCGAAGTTTGATTGCGATGTGTGTATTCGACGGTGGAGTTACTGAAACAAGGCCTGCACGTGCACTGATTGCAATGTATAGTGCTTATTGTGTTCTAAGGTGACCTTTCAGATTCAGCGTATATTCTCGTATAGCGTCATGTTAATACATCCGTCATTCTAATGTACTAACACATAACCACATGTGCTGTACTCTACATATCTTATACATTTAACGAACTAGTACTAAACCCCACATATCAATTAACAAACTAGTACTTGTGTTTATTACCACAGTTTTCTTATGCTCCATTTGTCACATTTCTGTATAACCAACGCGCACAAAACTTCGATCTTGTGGTTGGTAGAAAGCAACATTGTAACTTTCAGCGACTTTTTTTTTTACTCGATGAGATAGTCCCTGCACAGTAGGAATAACTAGTCGTTTTCACATTGAGCTTCGAGTTCATATGATCTCGCGGTTTGGCCACGCTAGCACATCAGAATTTGGCGCCATTAAGCCCATAGGATAACTTGTTCTTGTTTCATTTCGGGCCAACCTTTATACTCACCACGAAGGTGTACATTTCTGTCGTCGTCGCTATTGTTTTACGTTCCACCTATTGGAGACGAGATGGCCTGGCATAGCAATATGAAGCTCACGTGCTAACAGATGACTATTCAAGACAGGAGAGACGAGTGTGCTGAACAAAGCCTTGTCGAACAATGATGTGTACGTGTAGACAGAAAACCATGTCGAAGTCCAAAGACAGCATCACACTACCGCACGGAACTTTCGTTCGGGCCTGGGGGTGAGCTGTCAAGGCGCTTACCAGGTGTTTCATACATTTTTTTCCCACCGCAAGCAGGGCAAACAGGATCACGTTCTCGCCGTCATGCGCACGTGGTTTCTCACGTGAAATGCCTCTTGCGTCTGTTCTATAGATCCCGCTGTACATCTACCCAGCGGAATAGCCACCATTGGACCCCTCTCATTCCGATCATCACTGGTGGCATAGGCGTGTGCTGGGGAGGGGGGGGGGGGGCAGGAGGTTTGTTTGAGCGCCCCCTCCCCGTTATGTCAATGTCGGGGGCTGTCTTCGCACCCACCCTTTCATAGGTGACTATCCCCCCCCCCCCCCATTGGCACGTCTATATGAGAAAGATACGCTTATTGCAAGCTGCACATTGCCGGCCTGAAAGCACCGCGATTGCACGTACATGACGACTCCCTCACAGAAATATTATCCTTGTGGGCGCGAAAAAATACTTGTTCCTGTGTGAACTAGTGGTCTGGCTCTCTCCCATGTTCTCTGTAACGGCTGTCGTGTACCAGGCATAGGTCAGGAAAACTTGTCGTAGGGAACTCATTAAGTCGAAAGCTTTAGATGGCTCACCAAACGCGAAGTTTGAGCATCACCACGCCGTGGTGGTTTAGTGGCTGAAGTACTCTGCTGCTGACCGGCAAGTCGCGGGATCGAATCCCAGCTGCGGCGGCACTTATTCGATGGAGACGAAAGTGCTGTAGGCCCGTGTGCTCAGAGTTGGGTGTACGTTAAGGAACCCCACGTGGTTGAATTTCCGGAGCCCTTCACTATGGCGTCTCTTATAATCATAGGGTGGTTTTGGGACGTTAAACCCCACATATAAATCAATCAAGTTTGAGCATAGGCGTCCCGCGTCCTTGGCTTGTCGCGTCCCGTAGCCTCGGGGACGAGTGATGCGAACAATCACCATCAAGAGATCACATCAAGTGACGTCACATGTTTATGTGATCAAATTGCATAGCATAGCTTGGTCAAAAGTGGTCCAATGACGCAGGCGATGCAAAAGAAGAGGAGGCGCCTCCGATGTTGGAGGCAAAGCAGAACAACGTTGGCTGCATAAAACTTTCGTAGGGTGGCGGGGCAGCGTCAGTGGATCTTTCCAGAAATCGAAGCGCCACACCTTCCCCTGGTAAATTGGCGCTGGGGCATTATGGGAGAGTGGAGCGCCGGCGGTGAGAGCAGACGACGCTTTCCCGCCTTCGCCTGCTTTCATCGCGCGCCGTGAGTAGGTTTGGGTGATTGAAGGTGCTGCTATGGAGAAGAAACGCTTCTTCTGGTCATCCTTACGTTCATTCACGCATACTAGACTGTGTTGTTTTTCGCAAATAACCGTAATCATCACTGAACATGCCGAATAAGGAAAGTGGTGGACACACTTGCTCGGCTCTGGGATGTGATAATACGGCACTGAATGTTTCATTCATTGCTTACCCGCCATGGTGGTCTTGTGGCTAAGGCACTCGGCTGCTAGCCCGCAGGTCGCGGGGTTGAATCCCGGCCTCGGCGGCCGCATTTTCGATGGCGGCGAACATGCTTTAGGCCCGTGTGCTTAAATTTCTGGAGCCCTTCACTATGGCGTCTCTCATAATCGCATGGTGGTTTTGGGACGTTAAACCCCAACACTTATATTGTTCGTTCATTGCTTGATGCTACTTCATGGCTTCGATGTTTGTTGTGCTGCAGCTAAGTTTGACCTTTGTTAGCGGTGTCCTCCTTATGATTACGGGGAAGAGATTTTACACTTTCAGCTTACCCTGTAATTAACTACGTGAATTTATTAAGGCGAGAGACTTAGTCCTTTCGTTTTAAACTCACGGGGTCTCCTATTCATCCGCCTAAGGTGATTCGATAGAGAAGGCCATATTCTTTTTCTTCTCAGTCAATGTACTCATCCTATACCCCGCCATTCTGTGACTGTCAGCAGCGTTTTACCGGGGGTGCAAACCCGTGCTGCGTCGTGGCTGGGGGAAAGCACTGGTGTAGCTTGGGCGTGGGCAGGTGCCGGTGTAACATGAAGGGGGCCAGTGCCCCTTTTGCACGTCCCGGCCGACACCCCAGCCCACCACCATTCACACCACCCTTTGAAAACTTGCTGTACCAAACGAGGTTTGCACTGCCTCAAAAAAAAAGGAGGCAGTGCGAAACTGATTTTGCATTGCCTCTATGATAAGATCACATTGCACCAAGCTGAGATGTCATGTGATAACGTGATCACGTGAATTCACGTGATGTTTTGATGGCGTCACAATTTTTGGTGGTGTCTGACGTCATATACGTTCTCATCACGCGGTGGTTCTTTTCGATCACTCAACGTCGCAGACGCGGGACTAAAACGGTCGAGTTTCACGTTTGATGAGGCATCTAAGGTTTTCGCCTAAAAGCAAACAATGACCGTTGAGAACTTTGGCGTCCCGCGGCGTCAGTGTCAACAGGAGTGATGCGAAAATCATTTCGCAATGGCGTCACCATACGACGTCATCATGACATCACGGATCACCAGAATCTGTAAGGTCATTATGACGCTCCCATGATAACGTTATGAGATGACATGGTCGCTTTGTACTGCTTTGTTATTGTGTGATCGGCCCACCAATCACGGAGGCCTAGTATAACCAGGTGAAAGGCTGAAAGTTTGGAATGCCTTCAGTCATAAATCAGTGCAAAGCCACTTTAGGTACAGAAAACAATCGCGGGGGGGGGGAGAGGGGAGATCAATAAATTGACCGAACAAAAAGAAACAGACGGCTATTGCCTTGAGGTCACCTTAGGTTAATGCATAAAAAAACCCTGCGAGTTTTTTTTGCGATGTTACGTAATGTTTATTTTACTGTTTACTGAATGATTATGTCCAATCGCATCTGCAGTTTATTGACCATAAACCTAGAGGCCTCCCCTATTTTTGCTTCACGCATCTTTCTCTCTTTTTTTCCCCCTGTGTAAAGGCAAAGAGTGCTAGTTGTAGTTTCATGATTATCGATACAAAAGCTACCCTCACGGTCAGTTTCCTTCACATTGTCAGCTTATGTAAGCGCTGCTATGTCCGTCTATACCTTTCCCACACTGAATGAGGCTTTCATCATTAAAGTCATTTTGACCAATAACAGCTTTCCACAGCGGCGTTTTCTGGCTTAAACCATCTGTGCCCAGATAGTGAGTGCTTATTAGCACTGTAGGAATGTTCATGATGTGCAATTTTTCCTTCTGAATACGCCTGAGGCGAGTTCTTCAGATGTTTTGTCCTTAGCCTTTTTGGCAAAGGTGACAGGAATGGTTGTGTGCTTTGGGCAGCTTGGATAGTCAGATGTACACAAACAACAAATTTCTAAATTAACATAATCATAAACTCTAATGAAACAAGAGATCACGGGAGCTGAAACGGTAAAATATAATATTGTGTGAATTATGCACACTGACGCTCATTTCGTTTTATATTTCTTCCAATTGTTAAGAAGTCATGACTTTTTGCGCAGTCAGGTCCTAAATTCTTAAGGTTATTTCCAACTCACAGTCGTGAAACGGAATCTATGCAGAGAGAGCAGGTTTTATGCTGTTTGAAAGCAAATACTGCATGCGAAGTATCCGCACTATGGACGGGCTGTTAGTTGCCTTTTACTACTCTCAGCGTCCCAAATTCTAACTTTCTCACACGCAAAATTTGAAACAGGCAATTTGTATTCAAATATACACGGTATAGTGGGGAATGAACTTATTTATAAAAGTGGAATTTTGACATCATTCGCAAAGTGCATGGTCTTGCACTGCATATCGCATGGAAGCGTATCACCAGTGATGGTCCCCGATATAAAGTACTAATAATGAAGCTTTACGGTCACACTGACAATAAAACAAATGACAAAAGCTTTCGCTATGCGAAGATCCGATCAACGAAGCACAGTGGACTCGCCACGATATCCGAGAAAAATTTCCAAATCAATGGGCCTTTTCGCGGGCACGTGAGCGATTTCCCAAGTCATTAATGAGTCAAGGATACTAGTTTTTTCTGACTGTATATTGCTCTGCGTGGTGCCTTTTCTGTGAGTGTAGATTAAAGCATGGTTATGACGCATGACATTTCCGCAACGATGTGTTCGTACGCCTGCGCGATGTGGGAAACGAGGTGAGCCAACGCTTCCGCGAGCAGATGACACTCCACCGGCGCTCTGGTTTCCCATAATGCTTTGCAGCCACCGTAGGAGAGCGCGCGTCAATTTCTGGAAAGGTCCATTCATCGGCTGAGCGGAAAAAAAGATGAATTTCACCTCCGAGTAGTCTTGAGTGAAGGCATAGCTTAAGAGTCTCTGCGAGCTTTTTAGTTATTTTTTACTGAACCCTGCCAACCAAGACGTTATTATCGTTTGCACTCTATAGCTGATTTGATTTTACTTTATTGAGAAAACAGCAGTGAGAACAGCAATCGAAATTGGCTGAAATCAGTGTGGCATCATTCGCAGCGTCCTTGTCGGAAATTTCTGGGAGATAGCATTGGGCACATATCACTGGCCTATGCATCCCTCTAAATTGCCATGTTTGGGAACGACGATTTACCGGTTTCCGTAAAACAAGTCGCAACCACTGCCTTATATGATTGATTGATTGATTGATTTGTGGGGTTTAACGTCCCAAAACCACCATTTGATTATGAGAGACGCCGTAGTGGAGGACTCCGGAAATTTTGACCACCTGGGGTTCTTTAACGTGCACCCAAATCTGAGTACACGGGCCTACAACATTTCCGCCTCCATCGGAAATGCAGCCGCCGCAGCCGGGAATCGAACCCGCGACCTGTGGGTCAGCAGCCGAGTACCTTAGCCACTAGACCACCGCGGCGGGGCAAACCCTGCCTTATATGAGCACCTTCCAAAACATAACTCTTGTTCTCTACAGTTTAATAGCGCTTGACTGCCTAAAGGGATTGGTGCATCACACAACAAGATGGCTGTTATTATTCAGCCGGGACACCAGCATACCAGAGGCGCGTATTGTATGCTCGTGCTTTTGTGCTCATGTGTTCTCGTGTACGAGCGCGCACTGTATGACGGGCTCATTGAATGGACAGTAAGCACTTCTACCTGAAGGCACGTGCTAGCAATGCGCTCACGAAAACACTTCGAGCACCCAATGAACAATTAATATCCTTCTCCTTCTTGTATATTGTCCTTTCCCGCGCTCTTAGCGAAGCCGCAACGTTCAAGAATCTTACCGCCATCTTTCGAAGCTACATATAAATAAACTTCATTTGGTGTCACAATGGTAGATAAGTCTTAAACAGCGTGTGAAAAAAAGCAAAAATTTTGAAAAAATATAACGTTAAAATTATCACGGCCTATTTCATGCAATGATCAATTTTTTTCCCACCATTGTGAGTAATTATCAGTTTTTTTAGCAAAACAAATTCGTTGTTCTAGAGATAATCTACCAAGTATTCTGGCTTCTTTTGCATCCCCAAAAAACCAGCTACAAAGGCAATTAATCGAATCATTTATTAGTTCGAGAACACGTGCAAATGGAGGCCTAGATTTCGAACCAGCTTGAAAATGGGCTCAGCTGCAAAGTAAAAATGTACGCAATCTACTGTTGGTTCGGACGATACAAGCATTCCGGTGAGCGTGAAAGTTTCCGCTAGAGTAAGTAGCTGTTGATGCTTTGACATTTTGCCGCTGGGTTCCGCTAGCCCTGGTTTTCTAACAAGGATGTACGTGGAAAACCAGTGTTCCTAAAGAGCGCGCTAAATAATCACGGGTGGTATGAAAAATGCCTCTTTTTTCGAGTACTACATATCCCGGAAGGTATTAGGTTAACCATTTACGTTTTACTTTGTAATGTTACATTTAGTAGTAGAAGAAGAAGAGGGTGTTTAATGAAAAGAAGGAAGATAGGTTGGCCTGGAAAGCGGGTTTCTAGCCTGCTACTCCTCACGGGGGTAAGGGGAAAAGGGAAAGGAAAAGAAAAGGCGGTTATGATGAAGGGTTATTGTGATATAGCACAATGAGTCACTGCACACAATGTCTCGTGAGGTGCTTAAGAGATTGTCTTTCGACTGCGTATAAAGGGCACACGCATCGGGTGTGAATAATAGTTTCTGGCGTGTTACACAAATTGCAGTTAGAATTTCGCTCTTGTTGAATCTTGCATAAGTATCGTCACGTGTATGCAACACCCAGCCCCAGTCTATTAGTAGCGTTTTCTGGTCTCTCTTTAGTCGGAACAGAATGCGAAAAGCACGACAAGAGTCAAGCACAATGCGCTCGTGGCGATGATCCGGGTCATTCCATTGTCGTTGCATAGATGTCTTCATACCTTAGACAGCAAGGCGTTGATGTCATATCGGGAGAAGGGAATAGATATCACTTCGCATCTGGTGTGTGCCATTTTCGCTTCTGCATCAGCTTCTTCATTCGCAGATACGCCACAATGACTGGGAATTTATTGCAACGCAATGGTATGTCCTGATTGAAATGCCTCATTCAACATATTCATTATGTCACACACCATAGGACGTTGTGCAGTGTCCTGCATTATGCAGTTTCTAATTAGCTTAAGTGCCGGCTAGGAGTCGCAAAATAATGTCCATTTCGCTGAACCCTGGTGTAAAATGTAGCATGCAGCTTTTCGGACGCCTGTCAGCTCAGAGGCAGTAGATGATGTCCGGTGTGCTATTTTGAAGCGTTGAGTGATTCCCATTTGAGGCACAGTGAAAGCTGCTACTGAGGAGGTCTGCGTGACAGAGCCATCTGCAAAAATGTTCACTGCATTCCCGTACATATAGGCAATATACGAGAAAGCGAAATGCTTAAGACCAGCGGTTAGTATTTTTTACTTCTTTGTAACCCCTGGAATCGAAAGTCGCACGATCGGCTTAGGCATCGTCCAGAGTGATATGTCGGTGTTAACATGAGGTGCATAAGTTGAAGGCAGAGAACCTCGATGTTACATAATCGCTTCTAAGTATGCAGCATTGGGTCTTGTGTTAAAAACCTCTGCAAGTAGATGGTCTCAATGCCTTGTCAGTAGCCTCATATGTACTAGTATTAGTTCATGCTGAAAATAAACACGAGCTGGACAAGCACGTGCTTCTGCAATAGTGATCCTTGTAGAAGCACGCCGAAGTACTCCTAGGCAAATTCTTAGGGCATGCGCCTGACCTCCTTCGAGTGTACAGCCATCAGCACATTTAACACGAACACTTCCATGAGTGGCCAGCTCTAGTTTGATGCCAGCCGCGAAGTGCTGGACGCTTTAGCCGAGATAATAGCTCGGTAGGCTTGAATAGTATGTCGGCATGTACGGTTAGCATCTTGGCAACAGAAGCCAAAATACGTGGTGTCAGCGTCAATCAAACTGCTGCAGGACACGCGGCAGAGCGTTCGTGTTAAAGGTGCTGACGGCTGTACGTACAGCCGATCTGCAAACACGGGAGAGAACAGGAACACTGTAGCGAAGGTACCCAACGAAATTGCCTGGTGTAGCTGCAGTAGAGATGAATTCGATGGGTTCTATGATTTTACAGACACAGGGCGAATGACCTGGGCTTAGCTGTCTAGTTTTGCTCTTAGCGATGAGATGTGCATCGTCCAAGACATATTACGATAGACGATAACTCTGAGTAACTTGTGATGAAATACCGAAGGTATTATGTTCCCATCGATCACTAAGGGGTTGCAAGTCATGGACTTTCTCGTGAATGGCAGGGTTGCAATTTTCATCGGTGACAGCTGCAGTCCGCAGGTATTGAGCTATGCAGGCATTGTCGATACCGCACATTGTAGTTTCTTTTGTACTTGCAAACGTGTTAGACACGTGGTCCAAATGCAAATGTTATATGCGTACACAGACACCAAGATTTTGCCTACTAGCTTAACAAGATTCTCAATGAGGCCAACAAGTACGATAATAAATTATGTTGGACACAAGACTCCACCCTGAGGCGCGCCACGATAGACGGGATGCTTATTTGTGTCACTGTCGACAGTAGACATGAGTATAGTTCGTTCTTTAATCTAGCTGGCTATCCATTGATGCATGCGGCTGCCAATGCCACAGTCTTCAAGAACATTTAAAGTGGCGTCATGCAGAACATTGTCGAATGCACTTTTGATAACAAGAAAGACGGCAGCGGTCAATCGGTGGCTATATTGTGCTTGCTTATATTGTGAGTAATGCCTTTTCTCTATGCAGAATACCCACCCAATATTGAGTACGAACTTCAAGGGTAACGTTTAGTGAAAACCACTAGAAAAAAGATTAGTAATTAGGGATTATCTCGTGGCGAGTAAGCACAGTGTCAGTGAGAATATTCCAGGTGGTTTAAATAAACTGTCTAATATTGCTTGCGAAATCAAGCTGAGACAGCATTGCTTGCTTGGCCTGTGGCTAAGTGCTTCCCATGGGAGTAAATATCAAACGATGACGAATCTTGTGTGGCTACACCTGTACGTTTCTGTAGTAAAGTGCATGCCCTTTTATTTTGTTCACTGTAACTCTACACACATACTGCTCTATAGCTATTTTTCGCAAGTGCCTTATAGGTCACGGCTTACGTTATCACTTATTATTATTTGTCGCTCCAAGTTTGTGGAGCAGCTGTGGTAAACCAGAGCCCCTCGTTCCGGATATGAGTATAACGCGGGAAGTTTACGTGGCTGTGTCACCAAATAACCCACTGCGTGCTGAACCCCATGCACTGGCGCAGATCTGTGAAAAACCAGCAATGATTAGATTCACATAATACCATGCAACCACCATGGTGCCTCACTCACGATGACAATTTGTTCCTCAGCATTAAGCAGAAGTTTTGTAAGCACCGGCAGCTTCGCCTATAAAACCTGACGGGGACTTAGTTTGAAATCAAGGGAAACTGTTTTGCTGAGTGCTCGCGACAGAACCCAGGACATTCAAGAATTGATTGCCATGTTATTGTCTCTTTACACAACATATAAACTAGTACAAAAAATAAGGACAACAAGACAAGGAAGGAGACAAGCGCTTGTCCCCTTCCTTCTAAGTTGTCTTACTTTTTGCAGTATTTATTTCTTCCGTAACTAACATGTCCCTTCCAAAGAATACATGCAATTTTGAAAGCAGTAGATGAATGAATTGGTCAGAATAAACAATATTCGATCGCCATTCTCATTTTAGGAAAGCCATGACATGGCGCTTCGAGGCCCGTGCCGCTCGAGACCTCCAAGGAAAGCACAGCGTTAATAACGGGAGGCACCTATACCCTCTTTAACATATCACGTGGAACGTTGTGGAAGCCAGCGAGACTTTTGCAGTCGATACGTTCGCAACAAAGAGTAGTTCGGTGTTGTTAATTGAATTTCTGTTTGTTATTAGGGCGAAAAGTCAACGAAATATTATGTACCTTACAAGCAAAAGTGCTGTTGGACGTTTGTTATTATGTGGCTGTATAGCATAGTTTTCGCATGACGTCACATGCTGGCTCTCTACTCTGGGTACGTCACGATGGCGGCCACCTAAAATTTCAGCGCCAGTGCAGGAGAGGGCACCACAGGGTCGTTAGGAATCCGCGTTCTTTTGTGCTAACCCCGCTTTCTTCTGTTCGCCAGTGGCGCCAAAGGGGAGCAGAATGAAACACGAGGGTGCACCAGCACTAATCAGATTAAACGCGAATGACCACGAAACACGCGGAGTTATACGTTTTGCTGGCCGAACTTATTGCATAGCTTCCACAGCGTTGCAACTGATGTATGAAAAACAGTATATGTGAGAACTTATTGAAGAATAAGGTGTGTTAGCCTGGATGAAAGAGATAAAGAGAAGATAAAAAATGCCCCCAACTCGCCGAAGAGAATTGGGAGGAAATGCGAATGTAAGAAAATGGAAATGCATTTCTTGCGCCGAGAGAGGGCACCGCTGCCGTCCGACATTCTTCTTCCCCGACTTCTAACATCGCCTTGAGAGGGGCCCAGCCAGCGAACAGTCAAGAGTGGGGCGGAGTGGACGTCAGAGTTGGGCGCAGGAAAAAGAGAGAGCGAATGGCGAGAGAAGGAGCAGCAAAGCACTGCAGCTATCCTCTCCTACACAAACACTCTCTCTCTGCTCCCTAATGTACTGCGGAAATTAGGCGTCTTTTTCTTCTTCTAGTAACAACCACCACCACCACTCTCTCGCACATAGTGCTCTGCTGGCGAGGGGCTAGAATAAGCGCGCGTGCCCGCAGCTGCTGCTCTGAGAAAGGGAGTGAGAGAGGAGAGGTAACACCTGCCAGCGCGCGATCGCCGCTGCGGACACCGGCGCCGAATGCCTGATATAGGAAGCCAAAGCAGCGCAAGGTGGTGCTGTGGATGGATGGATGGATTGATATGGCTATGCCCTTTAGATCGGGCGGTGGCTAACGTCACCAAGCCGTCATACTTAGTGAAGCAAAAACTAGATTTATTTTTTTCCCTTTAAATAGAGAGGTTGAGAACTCGTACTTTGCAGTGAAGGGTTTTAATTTAACTCGCGCCTTGAGTTTAGCCACCAAGCAGATAACCTCCTTCTAGTTAATTCTACCCGCTTAAAGTGTATTTAAACCTTCCTGTCCTTAAACCCCAGTGCTTTGAAAAACTCTGCGCCATCATCCTGAACTATAGGGTGAAGCCCTTTACAGAGCATTATCAAGTGTTCGACAGTTTCCTCTTCCTCTCCACACGCACTGCACACCGCGTCTACCCCTTCGTATTTAACCCGATATGTCTTGGTTCGCATTACACCCGTCCTGGCGCGACTCTGGACAGGCAGCGCCACCTTTGGTACAAAAGTAGAAATCGGGGATGTATATCACGCGTTTTCCCTTACCACCAATGCGCTACCACTCGCTTATGTGCTCATGCAGGGAGCGCGCGCTGCGTTTGAGCCACCTCACAAGGTATCGCCTGCATTGCGGCTTCACAAATATCTCTGAGCTGGACAGGCGCTTCCTAACAAAAGTATTAAAGCTCTTTAGTCTAGTTTAGGATGTGGAAGCCACAACGGAAGACGAGGGCGCCCGAGTCATTGCGAAATGCATTTCTCGCCTCCTACGTGATAATACCGTATGCCACGTATGCCTCGACGTAAGTCTCATTCTGCTGACATGAAGCCGCTTACTCTATCGATGTGCGGTGTTGACGTTTACGGAAACCATATAATTGATGTTTCGACGTGGTATCTAGCAGTAGCAGCCCTGTGCAAACGTTTGCGGCGTGCTAAAATATTAATGAAAACTGAAGTTACACGGTCGTGGCATTAAAACGAATGAGAAATTTTAGAGAGATGTCGTCCATGCCGGGGGCGCATGACCCACTGACGTCGCCGTGAAGCAAAAAGTGATTGATTAATTGATATGTGAGGTTTAACGTCCCAAAACCACCATTTGAATATGAGAGACACCGTTTTAGAGGGCTCCGGGAATGGCGACCACCTGGGGTTCTTTAACGTGCACCCAAATCTGAGCACACGGGCTTACAGCTTTTACGCCTCCATCAGAAATGCAGCCACCGCAGCAGGGATTCAACCCCGCCACTTGCCGGGTCAGCAGCCGAGTTCCTTAGCCACTAGACCACCATGGCGGGGCGCGAAGCAAAAAGTGCTTGCCATGTTTGTTTTTTTTCGGCTCTCGTGTCATGCTTGCTCTATCTTTTGTGATCGCGGCTGTGTTCGCCGGCCGTGACTTAATGAGAATCTGATACAGCTTCACACGTGGAGCGCGTCCCATGGTGTTGTCTGCATTGTTGTGGCAGCCCACAACACAATACTTCGGAGCTAGTCAACGCTTCCGCGGGCCAGCTTCTTCCATCGCGGAAATGCAACTTCGCACAGTGAGCGTCTCGTTTTAGCGCGCCAAGCGGACGGACGGCGCCTAAGTTCCCCGCACCGACAGCAGAACACGTTGCACACGTGTCACACGCGCTCCTGCTTCGGTGAAACACACTGACTCGCTTGCGACCTCTCCCACGTCTCTCCTCAAGTTCCCGAAGCTATCAGCCAGGGCCAGGCGCGGCGTTGTCGTCGCTCCACATACTTGAGTTTCGGTTCCCTATAGCCTGACTGATCAGTGCATTCGGATATAAAAAAAAAGAAGGCAGGTTAACCATTGCTAAGTCATGTTGGAGAAAGGGCAATGAGAAAAAAGTTACAGTTTTACCGCAAGGGCGAAGAACTGAATCCGAGAGAGGGCACCACAAACAAATTTTGATTGTCCCTCAAAGAAAGAACATCTATAGCAGGCATGCCTGCAGCAGCGAGCTAAAGGACCTTAGTGAGCTCTATGGCTGCAAGGTGGACTATGCGATAGAAGCACACCACGTATCAAGCTAGGAGACTTCTTTTGAACGACCTCAATAAGACCACGAGCACGAGCGGCCACGCTGTGGTCAGAGAACAACACCGCAGGCGCTCAGTTCACCTCCACCAAAACACAAACTGGACCATGCCCTTTAACGGTACACAAGTGAGAAAAACGACCTTCTAATTTTAGTGAATTGCTATTCCACAATTTCAAAATCTCTGTGCTTGCCATGAGACGACGCTTGGCTAGCGAAAAAATGCGCAAAAAGGAATTGCGGGCGGTGACGCCACCTTGCAATTCCGACAGCAAAAACCATGACGTTGTAAAGATTTTTAACGACATCTGCTGCGTCACGTGTAGCGACTAACCATATATAAATAAGAAGATTGTCCTCTGAAGGGAGATTTCAGACTCAAAATAAGGGTGTAAGGAAATTTTGTTGAGCAAGGTATACCAAAATACGACACACACCGTAATCCATGACACGAAACGCAGATATTTTGGAGCAAAATTAAAAAAAATACATTGCCTTTGATTGATGAGTGAACCCATGATGGTGAAATTCACGGTTTTAGTTTTATTAGAGAACAGTTTATCAATCTAACCCAATTCATTGTTTTGATGAAGTGCCACCGTTCGATTGATTGATATGTGGGGTTTAACGTATTAAAACCACCATCTGATTATGAGAGACGCCGTAGTGGAGGGCTCCGGAAATTTCGACCACCTGGGGTTCTTTAACGTGCACCCAAATCTGAGCACACGGGCCTACAACATTTCCGCCTCCATCGGAAATGCAGCCGCCGCAGCCGGGATTCGATCCCGCGACCTGCGGGTCAGCAGCCGAGTACCTTATCCACTAGACCACCGCGGCGGGGCGAAGTGCCACCGCCGAAGTCCAAACTTTGACCCTTTTGCGCCGCCTCATGGGTGATAATGAAAAAACTTTGTCAAGCTAAAACACTTCAGATATCTACGTACTACCAACGGTAAATGGTGCATATAAATATTTCGGCATTCATATGCTGGAGTGTTTATGCCCTCGTGGCTGAGTCGCTTAATGCGTCGCGCTGCGTAGTGGTCGCAGGTTGGAATCACACGCTTCAAAAAAACTTTCTTACGAAATATTCGTCTAGATCCCAATTTCTGCAGCCCTCACCCATGGCTTCCGAGTATAATAATCAAATATTGGCTCTGGAGCGTAAAACCGCAGATATTATTATTAATCATTCATTCGTCCCTCTGCTGCCACTCAAATCAGCTGCTCCGTGGGACCGATGGTAAGAACTGAAAAGAGTCAAAACGACAAATTGTTATGGGTCATTCCATATAAAGTATACCCAGTCTATTTTGAACAATCGCCGATCATGCTATAAAAATCTAGCAAGTCTTTATGAATGTCAGAACTAGTTACTGGGGTGTTTTAATTTGCAAAAAAATGCGTTGCCTAGAGGGCTCTTCTAACTTTGGGTAAGCAAAAAAAATCTGCGTCACACCAAATAATTTATGAATATATTACTAGTTTGAGTAAATAATACGAAACAATTTTTTAGCCACTATGAAGGCGCTACTTTTTCATGACTATGATTGTTCATTCATTTGTGTATACTTTATTTCTTTTTCAGTTAGGCCGAAACGTGCAAAATGCTGCACGTTTACCGTTTTTTATAGAAAGCACAAATTTCCTACCAGTAATTTCTGACTTATATCTGCCTGTGTTAAACAAATAAAATACTTCATTAGAAACTGAAGCAAAAACAGGGCCAATATATTGTGGCGAGATTGGAAAAACAACATTTGACTCATATAACGAATTAATTTTCTAAATGTAGTGGTCAAAGTAAAATTATGGCTTTTATAGTGTTGCATAGTATAAGGTTATCATTAAGATAGGCAGAAAGTTTCAAAGAAGTTATTGTTTTAGAGAAGAAAAAAGAGTTCTAACTGAAGAATCACAAGGTAGTACGATGGTTGCCTTTACCTCACCTTCACGGCCTAGCACATCACCGTGGGGTTCTTGCGGGGGCTTTTCGGCAGCGAATACTGCATTTCACGCGACTCCCTGCCACACAACACTTGTTTTAGTAATACAGCAGTATATAACGTCAAAATGGGGCAGTAGTCCCTTCTTTACGGAACAATATATTTCCCTTTGGACCATCAAAGACAGAGTTATTACAGAAAGTCTTATTAATATTCAACGACATTATTGAAGTATTTTCAATCTAAGCTGTTCTTATAAATGTTTCAGGTATAGATAGAAGCGTGATCCCTTACCACATATGGGCACACTCTGAGGGTGGTTCTTGCCGTCACCGTTGGTGTTTCGAGAGGAAAAAAATGTTGGCGTTGTTGTTATGTTATATATATATATATATATATATATATATATATATATATATATATATATGTGTGTGTGTGTGTGTGTGTGTGTGTGTGTGTGTGTGTGTGTGTGTGCGTGTGGGCAACTGTGGGCGCAGGTTAGCCAGATGAGGACAGAGGACGTTCGATGACAACAAGAGACTTTTATATACACGAAGACGGACAAGGGGATACACACAACATAAACTCACATATATATATACGAGTTCACGGTCCTACGCGGAAGGGAGTTAACGTTCTTGTTTGTCCACTCACATTCTACTCTTGGGGCGTGAACGTTGTGCTTGACCTTGAGCTCTCTGGTAGTCAGAACGCCGTGTGCCTTGCGCTTGCGGAGTTCGCACCGAGGCGGGGCCCGGTCTAGAAGATAACCGCCAGGGGCATCCCAGTACGGTGGTCAACGCCTGGGCTTGCCTGTACACCACCGAGAACAGCGTGTCGCCGACTGCCGCGAACAGACCTGGGACAGCGTCTCGCTCCGATACCAGAACAGCAGCTGGCCGTGACGAACGCCGCTTCAGACCAACGTGGGAGCGAGGTGGGGCGATGCCCAGTCCAGAACGCACCCGAGGACTTCAACGCCGGGACGAGGCCCGGCCACGGAGGGTCAGAACGAGCAGCCGGGGCGTGGCCCGAACTTGTCCTTGCTCTCTGCTCTCTGGGGTTAGGTGGGGCGATGCCCAGTCCAGGAGGCACCCGAGGACTTCAACGCCGAGACGAGGCCCGGACGCGGAGGGTCAGAACGAGCAGCCGGGGCATGGCCCGAACTTGTCCTTGCGCTCTGCTCTCTGGGGTTAGCCGAGCTGTCCCCGTGGCTCGGGAGCTTTTTCACGTGGTACGCGCACGAGCACGCGCATAGGCGCGCTCATAGTTTTAGTGCTATCACCATCATAATGATTCCCGCGCACCTTGAAATACTAAATCGGCCCCGCACACCGATTTTCTACGTCAAAGCATGACGCACACTCTCCAGGGCAGCGTTTTTTTACCACATCTTCCCCCAGTTCAAGAACAGCGAAACGGTGGGGTAAAAAGGGTAGGCATGTTCATAGAGTAGACTGGAATGTCCAAGTGTCTCGCCGGCACCATAGGGCACTGTAATATACACTCAAAGGTTTACCGGCATAAAAGCGCACTTTTGCAGCGGTATTCTTTATCATCGCCCATCCACATCGACGGATGACAGTGAAAAAAAATAATAATAAAGGCAAAAATATGTGACAAGATTGTGCCACACCTAAAAGAATCTGTACACTTTTCAAGTGTTACTCGACCTCATGTGCCTTGAAATACCATTTCAGCTCTTATGTTGCCATATTAAAAGCGTACAGCTGGTTTCACTTAGCTGACAATTATTCTCGGTGACTGTGATTGTTCGTGGACCCAGGAACTAAGACGCGCAGAGCCGTGACCGTGAACACAGAAAATACATTATCAAGTAAGACGGAGCACAACTGAAAGACATAGACAACTGACACAATACGCATAAACTGAACACATTCAACGATGATAATGTTTTGTCTTTGACGATGTACCAAGGGCGTCCACACACGGAATGCACGGCACCGCACGCTCGTGACCCGATGCCTAGGCCAACGACCACTCACTCATGCCGTTGCGGCGAACACAGGCACCGGGCAGCACGATGAATTCGTCGAGTCAAGCTTGGAAGCATCGACGCCCAGTAAGTCGGGCAAACATTATGTCAGCGCGGGGAATTTGTTCCGCATGCAGTTCGAAGTCCATTGTCGTGTCGCTGTTCAGTTCAGAATCAGTCAACCAGGTTTGTATTCTTTCTCCTTTTCTTCCATGTACTAGCGCAGAACCAGAGCTCTTTCTTCCTATGTGCTTCTGTGTACCGCGGTGGCTTCCCGATGTTTACGTAGATGGAACAATGTTCGATCCAAACATCGGGGTCTGAGCGCCAGGCTACGTAGTCCAAAGCACGCCACATCTTTCGGTTGTCTCGAAGCTGGTGTGCCTCCGCACGGTACGGAGTACCATGTTGTAGGCTCACAGCGTTCCTAGCTCTACTACTATTCTGGCAGTTCCGGCCCCTCTTGCTCGAATTATGATCATCTTCTGGCTCTATTTTGGGGTTTGTCATTGCCACTCGCTTTTCGTTGGGCTCCGAAGGAAGAGTCTCAGATACGCATGACGTGCTCTTTCTTTCGCCGAGAGGTTTCATCTGACAACTGCAGAAACCATGCTGCTCCATACTTCTGTCACCTTCAATGCCATCACGTATCTGCTTAACACATTCACTTGCAGATCGTGTACACAGAGCTACATCATCATGTTCTCCGACATACACTTTTTCGAGTGTGTCTGACAGACTTGTGTCAACATCATGGATAACTATATCATCCTTGAGATTATTGACTTGGTCCTCTTCATTAACCTCCTTAAGCGCTACCCTATTTGCAATCTCTCGGATTTCCAAGATAGCTGTGCTGATCTCAGACAACAGCTTCTCTCCTTCCTGTCGCAAACGCACACGCTCATTGTCATTTTTGCACATGTACCGCAGTTCGAAATCAATTCTATTTTGTTCCTCATTGACATGTCGCCTTAGAAGACGACATTAACGAAGTGCGCGCGGCGGCACTGGCGCGGTGGCACGAGCGCGGGCCTGGCGTCGAACGCTGGCCAGGAGTGACTCCAACGCCTGGGCTACGCTTTTGAACTTGTTCACGTTTCCTGTCCTTTAATAAATCGTCTACAGTCACAAGCGGCTGTACAGACGTAACAGTTGGCGACGAGGAAGACTGGATCGACTCATCGGCACTCCACCGACGTCAAGGAAATAACATGGCGACGCCCGACTTCGGTCGGCTACCCGAATTCAGCGGCAGCCCCAGCTCCTGGAGATCCTGGTATGGGAGGCTACAGTTCTTCTTCGAGGCTAACGAGATTACAGACGCATCGAAGAAACGTGCTCATCTGCTAACGCTGTGCGGGGAACAGACTTATGACATCGTCTGCGCCCTCGTTCAACCCAAGCAGCCCAACCAAGTGAGCTACGAGGACATAGTCAAGATGCTCAAGGCTCACTTCGATCCACAACCGTCTGAAGTCTTCTGCAGGGCACGATTCCAGCGACGTGACCAAAAGCACGACGAAACGGTCAGTGATTACGTCACGGCGCTCAAGAAGCTAGCAGCAGATTGCAATTTCGGGACAAGCGCAGACACGGCAGCGAATCCGACAATGCTGCCTATGGACGTCATGCTGCGTGATCGTTTCGTTTGCGGTCTTCGGAACGAGCAGGTCCAGCAACGGCTCTTCGCAGAAAAGGACTTGACGTTCAAGAAAGCTTTCGACCTTGCACTGCGAGCTGAAAACGCCATCGAAGACCAGAAACGCGTGAAAACCGAATTTAAAGAGTTTCACGAATCCTGCATAAGCACATGCAAGATAGACAACCAAGGTCACTCTAGTGCCTCTGCCCAAAAGAAGAAACAACGCTGTTGGCGTTGTAACGCGCTACATAATCCGGACACTTGCAAGTTCCAGACAGTCTCCTGCAACTACTGCAAGAAACGAGGACACATTGAAAAAGCCTGTCTGAAAAAGCGGAAAGAAGCAAAAACGAGCAACAGCATCGAATATCCCCAACAAGGAACTTCGACAGCTGCCTCAGCACCAGTGACGACTCAGCAGGACTCATCAGACGTGGCCCTTTACGAGCTCAACACCGTAACCAACGCGTCCAGCACACAGAAGGTCATGACTCGGCTACGCGTACATGGCAAGTTCTTGGATTTTGAAGTCTACTCGGGTGCAGCCTGCACACTCATCAGTGAGGTCACGTTCAAAGCTACGTGGACAGATGATCGACCACGGCTTCAGACCGACAACATTCTCCTACGCACATGGTCAGGACAGTCTCTTCGAGTTCTCGGATGTGCAACGGTGATTGTTACGCGCGGAAACAAGACCATGACACTACCACTTGTTGTCATCAAGGGAGCAGGTTGTAACCTCCTTGGACGAAACTGGTTTCCTCACCTGGGTATACAGATCACGGGCATCAATGATGTATCCGGCGATGAACTTGTTTCGAAGCTTCTCGACAAGTACCAATCTGTATTCGACGAGGACATATCAGGACACATCGGTCCAGCGGTACAACTAGACCTCGTGGAAGGAGCGAAACCAAAGTTCCTAAAAGCACGGCCGGTTCCTTTCGCGCTCCGGTCAGCTGTAGAAGCAGAATTGGATCGACTGCAAAGTCAAGGCATAATCGAGCCAGCACAGCATTCGGATTGGGCAACGCCTCTCGTACTGGTTCGAAAGAAAAATGGCTCGTTGCGAATATGCGGCGACTACCGTTGCACAGTGAACCAGGTATCAAAGAAGGCAGACTACCCACTTCCCTCAACTGATGAAGTGCTCAGCCACTTGAGGGGAGGCAAGGTCTTCAGCACCCTGGATTTAGCACAAGCGTACCAGCAACTTCACGTGACGCCAGAGACAGCAGAGATATTGACCCTGAACACGCTGAAGGGACTATACAGGGTCAAGAGATTGCCTTTCGGAATTTCTGCAGCCCCAGCCATTTTTCAACGTTTTATGGAGACAATGCTGTCAGGCATCACAGGCGTGTGCGCATACCTAGATGACGTGATCATCAGTGGGAAAGACGCCACGGAACACGCCGAGAGACTGGAAGAAGTGCTGAAGAGGCTACGAAACTACAATCTGCGCCTCGGAAAAAACAAGTGCTGCTTTGCGGTGCGACAAGTTTTCTTTCTGGGACACCGAATCGACGAGACAGGCGTCCACACAAACGAAGAGAAAGTTCGAGCCATAACGGACGCTCCAGCACCAAACTGCAAACAAGCGCTTCAATCATTTCTCGGAATGCTGGCTTTCTACGACAGATTCTTGAAGAACAGGGCAACAGTTGCCAGCTGCCTATACCAGCTTCTTCAGAAGGACGCCACGTGGAGATGGGAAACAAAGCATCAAGAAGCCTTTGACAAGCTTAAGGCATTGCTGCTCAGTCAGACCGTACTGGCACACTACGACGAACAGAAGGAGCTTCTTGTCTCTTGTGATGCTTCACCATATGGCATAGGAGCTGTTCTGTCTCAACGTGATGACCAGAATAGAGAGGCGCCAATCGCTTTTGCATCTCGGACGCTAGGGCCGGCAGAACGCAATTATGCTCAATTGGACAGAGAAGGCCTTGCTGTGGTGTTTGCAGCCCACAAGTTCCACAAGTATATTGCGGGAAGAAAGGTGACTTTCGTCACTGACCACCAACCACTGCTCGGCATACTGGGTCCACAAAAGCCAACGGCTCAAGTCCTTTCTCCACGGATGACCAGATGGTGCATCAAGTTATCGGCGTATGACTACAGCATAATCTACAGGCGTGGCAAGAACCATCAAAACGCGGATGCGTTGAGCCGTTTGCCATTACAAGAACGTCTCGATGAACCCTGGCCTCCAGGTGACGTACTATTGTTCGAAGCTTTATCGAGACCTCCGTTGACTGCTGCCGAGATAGCACGCCTGACACAACAAGACAGCATCATGCAGAGGTTGTACAAGGCAGTGCAGGATGGTACAGTGGAGAAACTCACTGGAGATGAGTTTGCTCCTTACCGACGACGAGCGACCGCACTAGCACTACATCGCGAGTGCATCACACTTGGATCCCGAGTGATCATACCGAGCTCAGCACGAGCCCGTGTTCTGGCACTTCTGCATGCTGGTCACAGAGGCATGGTAGCCATGAAGAAGTGCGCAAGGAGCTACGTATGGTGGCCCGGAATGGACAAGGTGATCGAGGAAACGGTGCGACAGTGCCGTGAATGCCAAGCAACGCAAAAGAGCCCACCCAAAGCTCCTATTCCTACGTGGGACCGTCCCCAGACAGCATGGAACACGGTGCACGTTGACTTCGCGGGGCCACTACTCGGACGCACCTACTTGGATGTTGTGGACGCATACACAAAGTGGGTGGAAGTCCGGCACGTGACACAAGCAACATCCGCGGCTGTAATCGACGTGCTCCGAAGCCTCTTTGCAACGTTCGGCATTCCCCGAAAGGTCATCTCCGACAACGGAAAAGCATTCATCTCCAACGAGATCAAGCAGTTCTATGCGTCGAACGGCATACAGGCTGCAACCTCACCAGCATATCATCCGGCAACAAACGGCCAGGCAGAACGCTATGTGGCGGAGCTGAAAAGAGCGCTGTTGAAAGATGCAGACAAGTCCATACAGTGCCGACTTGCAAGATTTCTGTATCGGCAGCACACGACAATACACACTACCACAGGTATGACACCGGCGAGAGCGATGTTCGGACGAGAATTGCTCTGCCCTCTCGATCTTCTTAAGCGGGAGACGAATAAGCGAAGTCCTGAGAGCCAGGAGGCATTGCAAAAATCACGCCGCTTCGCTATAGGGGATAGAGTGCTTATCCGGCAGTTTTTGAAAAAGCCAGATTGGATTGAAGGCGAAATACTGCGCCGCGTCGGACCACGATCCTGGCTTGTAAAAAGCGACCAAGGAAAGGTTCGGCGTCACCTCAATCACATGAGGAAAACGAGTCAGACCAGACAAACAACCCAATCGCGGACAGATTGGAGCGCAGCTGACGATCTCTTGGACGCAACGCCAGAAGAGACGCCATCGAGCTCAGCTGCTCAACCGCCTGACTCGCCCGAGATGCAAGATCACACTCCCTCGCAACCGTCGACGTCACAGGCAGTGGCCACTCGGCAACTGCGACCACCAGAGGTTAGGCGACCTCCAGACCGCTATGGAGACTTCGTCTAAGGGAGGAAGAGTGACATGTCGCCTTAGAAGACGACATTAACGAAGTGCGCGCGGCGGCACTGGCGCGGTGGCACGAGCGCGGGCCTGGCGTCGAACGCTGGCCAGGAGTGACTCCAACGCCTGGGCTACGCTTTTGAACTTGTTCACGTTTCCTGTCCTTTAATAAATCGTCTACAGTCACAAGCGGCTGTACAGACGGCGCGCGGCGGCACTGGCGCGGTGGCACGAGCGCGGGCCTGGCGTCGAACGCTGGCCAGGAGTGACTCCAACGCCTGGGCTACGCTTTTGAACTTGTTCACGTTTCCTGTCCTTTAATAAATCGTCTACAGTCACAAGCGGCTGTACAGACGTAACACTCATCAAAGTCTTCTTGCAACATTCGCTCTAAGTCGGCGCAAGACCACCCGACCTCCTCTCCAATACAAAGCAGTCTTTGCACGTTTACAGGCATCCTGTGTGCGACCAATTCTCGCCTGAAAGATGTTGAGTGCCGATCCTGGCAAGGCCCATGTCCGTTCCGATCGCGTCCAATTTTTCTAAATCCATCGGTTCGTCCCGCCCGTCTGGCTCTCGGCAAG
The DNA here is from genome assembly GCA_013436015.1 of Rhipicephalus annulatus. Lineage (NCBI taxonomy): Eukaryota > Metazoa > Arthropoda > Arachnida > Ixodida > Ixodidae > Rhipicephalus > Rhipicephalus annulatus. Next base: position 148,482 of record WOVY01003389.1, read on the forward strand.
AAGGTAAGGCCGATCTATCCTGGCAGGCTCGCCAAAATTTGTGGGCAACTGTGGGCGCAGGTTAGCCAGATGAGGACAGAGGACGTTCGATGACAACGAGAGACTTTTATATACACGAAGACGGACAAGGGGATACACACAACATAAACTCACATATATATACACGAGTTCACGGTCCTACGCGGAAGGGAGTTAACGTTCTTGTTTGTCCACTCACATTCTACTCTTGGGGCGTGAACGTTGTGCTTGACCTTGAGCTCTCTGGTAGTCAGAACGCGGTGTGCCTTGCGCTTGCGGAGTTCGTACCGAGGCGGGGCCCGGTCTAGAAGATAACCGCCAGGGGCATCCCAGTACGGTGGTCAACGCCTGGGCTTGCCTGTACACCACCGAGAACAGCGTGTCGCCAACTGCCGCGAACAGACCTGGGACAGCGTCTCGCTCCAAGACCAGAACAGCAGCTGGCCGTGACGAACGCCGCTTCAGACCAACGTGGGAGCGAGGTGGGGCGATGCCCAGTCCAGAACGCACCCGAGGACTTCAACGCCGGGACGAGGCCCGGCCACGGAGGGTCAGAACGAGCAGCCGGGGCGTGGCCCGAACTTGTCCTTGCTCTCTGCTCTCTGGGGTTAGGTGGGGCGATGCCCAGTCCAGGAGGCACCCGAGGACTTCAACGCCGAGACGAGGCCCGGACGCGGAGGGTCAGAACGAGCAGCCGGGGCATGGCCCGAACTTGTACTTGCGCTCTGCTCTCTGGGGTTAGCCGAGCTGTCCCCGTGGCTCGGGAGCTTTTTCACGTGGTACGCGCACGAGCACGCGCATAGGCGCGCTCATAGTTTTAGTGCTATCACCATCATAATGATTCCCGCGCACCTTGAAATACTAAATCGGCCCCGCACACCGATTTTCTACGTCAAAGCATGACGCACACTCTCCAGGGCAGCGTTTTTTTACTATATATATATATATATATATATATATATATATATATATATATATATATATATATATATATATATATATATATATAGTGGGAGTAATAATTCAATGGGCCAGTTAGTCTTCGTGTGAAGGTATGGGATATGGCACAACGGGAGCGTTGTCAACAAGGATAAATATTAATAAATATATTTATCCTTGTTGACAACGCTCCCGTTGTGACATATCCCATATATATATATATATATATATATATATATATATATATGTGTGTGTGTGTGTGTGTGTGTGTGTGTGTGCGTGATCTAACAGACAATAATGCCCAGAAATGTATAAGAAAAGTTATTAGAACCATTGTAAAGTATATAGAAAGAAAGAAAAGTGGGGGAAAAATAACTTGCCGTGAGCAGGAATCAAACCTACGACCTCCGAATGACACGTTCGATGCTCGTTATCGAACGCGTTATTCGGAGGTCGTCATCGATTCCTGCTCACGGCAAGTTATTTTTCCCCCACTTTTCTTTCTTCTTATTTACTTTACATTGGTTCTAATAACTTCCCCTACAAATTCCTTGGTACTATTGTCTGTTAGATCTCATTATATTGTGTCAAAACACGGAAAAACGAGCCCTTAGACTTCTTTCCCTTACACACACTTACACACACACACACACACACACACACACACACACACACACACACACACACATATATATATATATATATATATATATATATATATATATATATATATATATATATATATATATATAATGTACAGGGGAAGTTATTAGAACCAATGGAATGTAAATAAGAAGAAAGAAAAGTGGATGAAAAAAATAACGAGCATCGAACGCGTTATTCGAAGGTCGTAGGTTCGTTTCCTGCTCACGGCTGGTTATTTTATCATCCACTTTTCTTTCTTCTTATTTACATTCCATTGGTTCTAATAACCTCCCCTGTACATTCCTTGGCATTACTGACTGTTAGATCTCATTAATATTGTGTTAAAACACGGAAAAACGAGCCCTTAGGTATACACTTCTTTCCCTTTATATATATATATATATATATATATATATATATATATATATATATATATATATATATATATATATATATATATAGTGGATTTGTCACGTGGTAATTTTTTGTATTTTGCGGGCATTTGTAACTAGCAGAAAATCACTAATACTTAACAGATATAAAGTTTCAAACTATCTATTTGGAAGATTTGCAAACCAATCTCTAACTTTATGATTGAAATTTCTGATCCATCTTCGTTTTTTCAAACGTTAGTTATTTAAACAGATCTAATTAAACAATATTTTAGAACTCAAGAAATTGTCTGACTTACTCCAGGCAACGATGAGCAACACGCATTTGGTCGCGTCGTATATAATCGCGTGTGCTGGTGTGCCGGCATATTTTTAAACTTTGGCTAAATTTACGTAGGACACACACACTCTCTTTCTCTCTCTTTATCTATATATATATATATAGTCACGGGCTGAGTATATAGTAGATACCTGAGAATGACGATGACGAAGTGCTGAGGGGAACGTGCGTAGACTGCAACGCGCCGTTCGCTGCGGTGCGTTGCAAATCCAGCTTCTGGGGCTGTATAGTGAGCTGTACCCCGCACCTTCCACCAGTGATGTAACGGGAAAGAAAGTTTATGCTAAGAATATATTGGCGAGCAAATGCGTACAACGCTGCTGTACTTCTCGCACTTTCCCCTCAGCACTTCGTCGTCGTCATCTCAGGTATCTACTAAGCCAAGACAATATATATATAAGTACCTTTGCTTTCACGCAAGAAAGTGCTCGGAGATATTTTTTGCAAGATTTAAAGAGTTCTAGGGAGTTATAGCACAGGAATCTAATGAAAAATGCTTGGCACAGCGGCCACAGGGAGCCCGCTGATGGTCCACATTTTTACTGGGCGATACATTTCAATACGTGAAAAATTGAGACGAGGTATACGTTCACAATGACAGTGCAAAAGTGATGACTTCGCCTGTTGCAGGTAGTCGGGCCAATGATGCATATCAAATAAATTGTCATCTGTATTTTCATAAAGGCCACTAGTGCACATAATTCTCTCGAGAATGTTCAGCCGTACGTTTCAAGACGTATAGATGCTACGTAGAACATTACACGAACCTGTAGGCGTGCCGCTGCTCATGCCCAGGCTCCATGGCGGCACTTCTATGAAACTGTTCGTCGATTGACAACTTGATCAATCTAGTGTTATACAGCAACATAAATATGGCAAGCTGTAAACCATGGAGCCTTTGACCGGTGCCTAACGGGACCAAACTCTTCATGATGCATAGCAGGGCCAGATAACCGGACGGCGCAACACACCAGATTACGTATTAAATCTGTGGTTTTTAGATGATTTACACGTTAATCGCTTGTTAACTGATGCAAAACAAGCATTACCTGTTATTTAGGTCCACTACCTGGTATTTAGGTCCATTGAAGAGCTCGATTCTTTCGTCGACTTCCTCGAATCCACCAAGCTGTCAGTGCCGCATAAACAAGCAAGCGCGTGCCTACCTGCGCGGAAGATCCTCAAGTGCACGACGGGGACATTTCAAAAACATGCAAGCGGGCTGAGTCAGAAGGCTATTGGCGGCATAATCGACCCGCCCTTGTTACGAAGGGAGCAAGGCCGCGTAACTCATGCGCTCTCGTCTTGCGCAACTCACGGCTGTAGGCGACCATCGGCAGCATTCCTGACCACCCCCGCCGCCATGCCGCCCTGGGCCACGCATTTCGCGACTTTGACACGCCCTTTAGCATTCTTCCATTCTAGCTGCTGTAGCGGAATCTGCGAGGCCACAAAATATAAAGAATAAAAGAAGCGATAACGAGAGCGCAGAGGCGCCTACCTAATTGTGTCGAAACAATTAGCGGTATTTTTTTTTTCGTCTTGCAAAGTTGTGCCTTTCATGAATCCAATGTCCCGACGCCATATATGTTCGAAGTTTTATTTTTTTATATTACCTTCGTCCGTAGCTAAGTACTTAGCTACGGAGCAAAAACCTGGAGACTTACAAAGAGGGTTAAGTTTAAATTGAGGACGACGCAGCGAGCAATGGAAAGAAAAATGTTAGGTGTAACCTTAAGAGACAAGAAGAGAGGAGAGTGGATTAGGGAACAAACGGGGGTTAAGGATATCATAGCTGAAATCAAGAAGAAATGGACATGGGCCGGGCATGTAGCGCGTAGACAGGATAACCACTGGTCGTTAAGGGTTACTAACTGGATTGCCAGAGAAGAAAAGCGGGTTAGGGGGAGACAGAAGGTTAGGTGGGCAGATGAGATTAAGAAGTTTGCGGGTATAAATTGGCAGCAGCAAGCACAGGACCGGGTTAACTGGCGGAACATGGGAGAGGCCTTTGTCCTGCAGTGGACGTAGTCAGGCTGATGATGATGATGATGATGATGATTACCTTCGTCAGAACAATGCACGGGTTTCCATACTACTTCGTCAATACATATCAGTCAGTGACTGGTTTATAATAGCCCCAAGAAGTTCAAGTGGCGGCTCCTGGCAGGAAGCCTGGTTGATGTCACGGCACGGACTCTTAGATGCCCGCGGCCGCGCGCCTGCATTATGGTGCGCTTGCTTCGTGCACAGATCCACTGTTTGCGTTCACTTTCTGCTCGTTTCAAGCTACGGAGCTAGGGATGAATGATGAAAACACAATAAGTAATGCTCTTGGTAAAACAATAAATGTTTACTTTTGCTTCTACACAATCGCGCGCTCGGTCGTAGGTAATTTGAAAGGGATAAAAAGGCCTGTGTCACGCTGCTGTCCCAGATCCCGATGATGGATTTCATTTCAAGCCAAGGCAGGCACATGCCAACTTGTGTTAAAAGCAAGAACGCACTTCTACTTGGGTGCAACAAACCCATTGGCGTATACTAATTTGATTGTAAAACGCAACACACAATATGCAGAAATAATCTGCCTTTAGTCTCTTCAACCTAGGCAATCATTCTCTTTGTCTGAATAAACAGTGAATGAATGAATGAATATTTACAACATTAGGTTGAGCTGCTCATGGGTGATTCCTATAGAATATATGTAGGTCCCCCTCCCTCTCTAATGTTACTTGTATCTGAAGAATCCACGTATCTACGAACCCTGCTTTCACTGGCGTGCCAAGCCCCGTGCTCGCGTGCATTATTGAGTCTCGCAAAATATTTCGAATGCGCTCACACTAGAATACCACCGCCGTTGTTATGTCGATTTTTCTCTTGTACGTGTTCACTCAACACATTGTTCGGTTTCATGTTTCTTTCAAAACAATTAGAGCTTCATTTCACCGAAATTATTGAGATTGAGTGCTGTTATGTTCGGAAATTCTCATTGCTATCAGATTCTGTCTTCGTGCAGAATCGTAGCAACAGTGTTATCACACTCGTAAATACAACATTTCAGATAGCCACAATATAAAGTATTTTTCTTGCAGTTGATTACTTGTACGTGGATATGACGTACGAAGCCAGTCATCGCGTCATCGAGGCCAAAGTTGTTCAACTATTACTTGGGGCACGTCGCTGACTGTGCATCGAAAGAGTTCATTTGAACTCTCCGGAGTTTGTGCTGGAAACGTTGCTATCTGCTGTGCTGTCTTGGGAAGTGAACATTACTGTTTGTGATGTGGCGGAAGATCATCCCTGCATTTCAGCAAATCAGAGTGCACTAGCCCACAATCCCTGGAGATGGTTGAAAAGAAACGTGTACGTAGATGATCTGAGTAAACGGACATATCCCAATATTTTGGAAATCGTATAGTGTGCGGCAGTACAATTTCGTTTATTTTCCGAATATGTGAAGCTTGTGCCTATGACAGTAAGATTGATGTAAAATCTCCTGTTGTATAAAGCGGAATTCTGTCACACCATTTACATTATTCGCAGATGAAGGCATAACTTACACGGCAGTCAAAGCGCAATGTACTTTATAATATTGGAAACATCCTAATTTTATTTGTGATACTTCGGCACACACATGTTCTTATCCCGGAGTCTAGGCGTTATTGCGATCACGTTAGCAACATTTAGCAAATTTTCTATAGCAGCCATCTATTGGTGTACGAAAACAACAATTTTCACCCCAAATCTTCCTTTCAGACGGGAGTCTGCCTATATGTCCTGTAAGCTAAATTATGAAAACTTTTTACAGCATCGGTAACTCTCACTACATATGGCGATTTTCACTTCGTATCTTGAGAGAGAGAAAGAGAGAGAGAGACTTTATTCGCAGGATCCCGAATGCAGTTAGTTTCCGGCCGCACAGGGCTTGGACTACTTTTCTAGTCTAATAGAGAGATTTAGGTCACGCAATTCAGGAGCGATCACCAAAGTATCGCTAAAGAGCAAATACGTGGCGTGTGCATAAAAAGCAGACAAGTGGTGGCGGAGAAGGTGGATCCTCGCCATGACGTCACTTCACCGTAACTGCAAGGACGCCAGTGTTCGTTCTCGGGTTAATATTCTACGTATAAGCAGGCCAAAAACTTATTTTCCTGCTTTTTAGTTTCTGTTTTCTTAGAGCTTAAGGCTATCACGCGATGCTGCCGGGTAAACTGTTCTCCGTGATTGAGTAAACCTCTTGAAGTGGTGGAATTCGTAGTATTCAACCTGTTAAAGTACGAAGAATCATCAGTAACTCTTTCCAACATTTGATATTGTGCTGCACCATCCAATGACACCACAGTGCAGAATGAATATTGGAGAGCGACACTCATCATCTGTATTTTGACAGAATCAATACCGCTTGTAAGGAAGGAAGCAACAGGATGGAAATTAAAGGCAGGGATGTTAACCCATATATGTATACCGGTCCATAAGATGGACCGGTATACATTTTACTCTGCACAGGAGAAATGGGTTGGGGAGTTTCAAAGAAAGAAAGACGGGGTTGAGAGCACGCACACACAAAGTCGCACTCTACTGTCATCATAACACATTGTACAAAAACGTGCGTATTAGCTTAGAAGCCTCTTATGCCGAAAAAGTCGGTGGCAAATGCTTATAACCCCCTTAATTCTGTGTTTTGTTTTCTAAGTTCGGATATCAGGTTTTCAAATGGAAAGATGGAATCACAATTTCTTCTGCTACACCTTTCAAGAGCTGTTTTTGCATTACATTCCGTTGACTTCACGCCAACTTTTCGGTCTCCTATTTTTTTCCCCATGACGCTCCCATCTTCCCCGTGTTTTGCTTCGGCATGTGTAAGAGGTGTCGTTTCACGACTGTATTTCGTTGTGAGACAGCGCTCACCTATGCGGTGTCTTTTAAATATGTGGCCGTTTCATTGCACTGTTAATTATCTTAGACCATGAGTCAACTCAACCAGAACAAAGTATTATTTTATGAGAACGCGTTACGCGGACGTCGAGGATTTTGCACTTGGGAAAAAATTAGAAAACGCGAGAATGTGATGCAAGTTGCGTGTTTTGGTGGTGGTGGGGACTCTAGAATGCAGCGAAGGCTAAAAAAATGTGTGAGAGACGCCGCACCATTACCACCCGAAAGCGATGCTAAACACGGTTGTCTAGTGGTCATGGTGCTCGACTGCTGATTTAAAAGCAGCGTGGTCGAGTCCCAGTAGGAGCGTCCGCATTTTTGATTGAAAAAAAAATACTCAAAATTTGAATATCTAAGGGGACCCTAAAAGCAAATGTTAGGTCAACATTGATTGTTGAATTGAGAGGCTACAAACCTCGTATAGCTGTACTTTTGTGCCAGAAAGGGCTTATTTTGAAAAAAAAAATAACGTCTTAGAGGTCCTAATCACGTTAGAATATTTTAAACTAACCGCCTCAAAGTGGCCCTATCACGCTACTTTTTCTGTGCACAACGTTGCCCGGTTTTGCTGCGTGGCTGCCGACACTAGTAACAACACAGAAAAAGTGGCGGGAGCCACAGCAGCAACAACCGTCACTGAACAATTTCCTGTCATGACCTACGAAATGGCGTGCATGCGGCGTGTTTCTTTCCGGCCATCCCAATCACCGCGCTTCCCAGCAAAACCAACCATTATCGCTACAGTACCTAAAATATAGTGTATTCTAGTCGCTATAGTATCGGCTCGAGCGCCCGATATCACGAGTGGGCATGGATTGCGCCAGCGGCGGAGACCACGGAAGGCACCAGAGCCCACTGAATTCCAGCATGCTCACGTATTTTTTTATATATCGGAGCAAGAATCACCGCCAGAATTTTCTTGTTTAACTGGAGGTAAGTATTTTTTTCTGTTACTGCATTTATTTTGTTCCTATTTGCGAAAAAAGCATGGAAACTGCTGGATTTCTTGATCGGTAATTGCAAGGAGGTATCAATTCGTCTGCGGCAGTATTTTTTTAATCACAGTCTGTTTTGTGTCGGTGATAAACACCTCCATTTGATAAATATAGAGGCATTACAGTATTCATCCTTTTCTCTGGAGACTTGTATGGGAAAAACTTGGACTAATTATTGTCGTTGACACATATTTCTCTCCTATCCTTACACATATTTTACGGAAGACGTGCTCATGTTATCGCCGTTGTGGATGGCACAGGCGAATCCCTCGCGAGCGCCACAGTGCGTACGGAACACACAGAGACGGCCAAAGAGGCGGCGATCGCTCCTCTTGCACTGGTCGCAGCACCGTAGGCTGCGGTCGTGATCAGCGACTCGCAAACTGCCGTGCATGGCTTCGCGTGTGGGCGCATCTCGTGTCTGGCGGCCCGGATACTACATTCAAGTAATGGCAACAAGGACGGCGGCCAGCTTCGAGAAGCGATGACCTCGGCGTTGTCGTCCTCGTATCTCAAAACTAAAAATGCAAATGTCTTCCTTCTGTGGACCCCGGCTTACAACAGCGTCCCGCTCGCATGCAGGTAACCAGGCGGCCCGCACCACGGCCTGAGATCTCACTCACCGAACCGCGGCCGATTCGGTGGGCGCCTTCACCTCTGAGAGCGGAGCGATGGCACTATCCACACAACGACGACAACTGAAATGGTCGTGGGGTAATAGCCGGTCCACATTCAACGACATTACACAACATTACAGACTAAACAGATAGAAATACCCACCACCACACGACAAATTGAACAAAAGACAGGTCGTAACTCTGAGGTTATTACAGACAAATACGTAGCCCAGCTCGGTGATCTTACGCCTGTGTTATCCTCACCTATACCCGACGGACACGTGTAAAGCGTGCGGAGAAAGGGCCACACTGTGGCACATGCTTTGGGAGTGTGCTGGAAAAGGTAAAGTCACTGCCGTCGCTCCCTTCGCGACACATGTTACGCAGGGACGCACTCCGAGGCCACTTGCTACTGCCACCACCAAGCGAGGACAGGGGCCGGCCTCCGCCATGGCTGCGGTCACTGTTGCCGATCGCAGCGTCAGCTGCGCTTCAGCTGGGAGGCGGCACTGATGTGTGTGTGTAATGTTGTGTAATGTCGTTGAATGTGGACAGGCTATCACCCTACGACCATTTCAGTTGTCATTGTTGTGTTGATAGTCCCAGCGGCAGCGCAGCTGACGCTGCCGCTGGGACCAGCTTTAGGCAGTCCGGCAAGCTGAAGATGCCGCCCCGGTCCAAGGACTTCGAGCGGTCACCTGAGGCATCGCCATCATTTTTGATGGAGATTGGGAAACGACAGGGGTTAACCCCTTCTTCCCCCACCTCGCCCGGTAAAACTGCCAGAGTGGAAATAAAGTTCATTCATTCATTCATTATGTCACGTACGGATAATAAAGGGGTGGTCAACCGAAACGCAGTTACACTCTACATAACTGGGTTCGCTGGTGATGTCATTGAAATAAGGTATGTGGGAAGTATTTTGCCGGAGAAAAAGTCACAGCTTTGCCGCAAAGGTGAAGCATGAATGAGATAGCAACAATTTGTAAGGTCACGAGCAGAATGGCCAGCAGATCAAAACGTGCCCCGCGTTTCTCACGCACAAATGACGCACGAAACGTACTCACAGGTGAAAATGAACGCGAATAAGCGTCTCAATTGTTACTTCGCTGTGTCTGAAAAGCACTCTCTATTCGCAAAGGGAGACTGTTCAACAACTGCACTGACCTTTGTGCGCCCGATAACTACAAAAGAATCGTTGCAGTGCAAGCGCAACGCCAGCCGTACAATCCTCCTCACCGCGAGATAAGGGCGCGTGAGTGAGCGTCCACCCCCTCCAATCCGAGAGACAAGGCACGTGTGGCAGATGAGAGAGCGCACCGCGGCGTTGTGATGATGTGGCGATGCGCACTCGTGAAGCCATCTTGCTCGTAATACTGAAAACACGAGAGTTCCCCTCTAGATGCCCGTCAAAAGTGGTAAGCGGTAGATTTAAATAGCTCACTGTTTCAATGTCGAAGAACGTGCTCTTCCTTGGCTCAGTGGTTAACGCCTCGCACTCAAGTTTCAGAGGTCCCACGTTCGATTGCACGCGTCGGAGTCTTTTTATGAATTATTTTTGTTTATTGCATTTCCATACATATAGATACGTATACATTTATGGTGAGTGACGGCGACACCTACGTCGACGCCGACACCGGCGGCAAAATCAAGCCGAGAGTGTCCATATAATTGTATACGAAAGGCTTCGATTAGCCGACCTACATTCTTTCTCCATCTTTCACCGTAAAAGTGCCTAAATTGTCATCGTCTCCTCTTTCGTCATCTGAAATTTGATTATGTTTTGGTAGCAAAATGGCAATATCAGTCGCGTTCCTTTGCTGTACTATCGTCTGCATCAAAATCGAAACGTTGCACGCGTAGCTTAACGGCGTCTGTCTAATAAAAACTAAGTATTTGCCGAAGTAGGCTACTGAACACAAAAGTGAAAATTATTACTGCTATGCAACACTGCAGTGTTTTATGCAAGGTAAATGAAACTCTTAACACGTGTTGCGTACATCTTGAACAAGCAAAACAGTTTGATGTTCATTCTGACATTGCCCAACGTATCCACTGAACACCGCCAAACTTACAGTGTGAATAGGGGACCACGAATGACCAGAACGTGCATGTAACCAGTCCGTGGTCGTTGCAGAACCGGCCACGTTCAATATAAAGGTAGCCTAGACGCATAGTGGCCGTCATCATCCTCCTTCCTGTAACCTGCTTCTGAGGCTTGAAGTGAGGATTTTTGAAAGGGTGTTACAATGTAAAGTAGCGCTAGTTCTATGAAAGGAAAGAAAAAAACAACCTTTTTTAATCGAGTGTAACCCGTAAGTGTAGAACGCGGCACTCTTCTGACTTCGATTGTTGATCGGGTAGTCATTCTTTTTTTATTCTTCGGCAGTTCCCCCTATACTATAGAGCCGGCGAACTTCGATGTACAGTTAGTTTCCAGTACATGCGGATCTCTTGCTGAGGCATCAGAATTATAAGTGCTCCAATATGGGCAGCGCAAATCTACAGCAAAAAAGCACACTGAAGAATATATAAGCCCAAGCATTGACTGCCGTTCGTACACCTTGGCCCGCCATTTCCAAATGAGTAGGAAGTTATATAAAAGAGCAAAAACATTTTTTTTCGCGCCGCTTGCAAGCTTCGCCAACAGCGCCGCAGCCTTTTCAACCGCACGAAGCAGCGCCGTGGTGCGGAGAAAAAAGCGGTTTACTTTCATCTCTAGAAACACGCTCTCTCCGTGTGATTGGGACGGCCGGAGAAAAACTCGCCACGCGTTCGCCATCTCGGAGACCATGAGCCGACGTGCTTGCTTCAAGTAGGCCCGACCAGACGGCATGACCTGCCCAGTTTAACTGGAGTGACTGTATAATATACAGTACCCCTAAGTTTAAACAGGGGAAAATTGAACTTTTGAACCAAATTACTGTCTAGTTTAGTCCAGTGAAAATTGAAATTTCGAACCAAACTAGCGTCTGAAATAAGCAAAAGTAGTGGTGGTCTCTACAAGGTGACTAGTCTTGCACACATGTGGTTGAGACTGCAGATGTATTATGCACTTCTATATTCAAAACTAACCTATTTCATTCTGGTCTGCCGAATAACTACGACTACTAACTATAAGAAGCTACAAGTACTTCAAAAGAGAGCTTTGCGGTGCATTCATCTTCCCACTTCGCTATTGTTTTGTCACTATGCTTTGCCCAAAGCGAACCAAGTCTACTTTTTTTCGGCTATTGCAGCATAACAAAGTCCATCAGTTACATACTCAAAACAATACTTTGACAATGATCCATACCATTTTTGAAAGCAAAGCCTGAGGGTCCCTAAGACGAGTACTTACTATGGCAAGCAAAAATTAACTTCTCAGGTGAATGTGGCTATGAATAAAATGACTACAAGTGATAATTTTGACGTTTTAAAGGAAATATTTGAAAGGAAACAATGAAATATTTACTAGACTCTGGTTTCTGTTATGTAGAACAACATTATCACTGCTGCATGCTTAAGAGCAGTTTAATTTGTTTTACTTGCAAGTGTAGCTGATTTATCTGTTTGTTATGTCATGTTTTTATATTTATTGTTTTGTTAACGGTCGTCAGACTATACAATAGAGCCGAGGCCTTTGTCAGGCACGCCAGCCTTTAGCGCCGGCTTCATATTTTGTATGAAAGAATAATAATGAACTTCACTTCACTAGCGCACCATTCCCCAAAGTAACGGCTGACAGTTCTTTTTTTCATCTATCACACAGAAACGAGCAAGTCGCATTTTATTACGTCTCTTGACACACGGTAGGTTATTTATTTTGTGCACCTAGTTCGATTGCTTTTGAATAATTTTAAGCGGTAACTCTAACGTCATCGGCATCGTCTTCACTTCTTTCAGTATGAACAGAGAACATGCCTTCAGTGAACAGCTCTTTCATGTCTGTATGGGTGTATTCCTTTGCATTAAAACAGCCGTCTAAACACAGGTTTAACAAACCCGTGAGGCCGGTTGTGCAGGATTATGAACATTTTCACTGTATTTTCTGTATATCGTGCTGCCTCATAGAATTTCACTTCTATATTAGGATGGTAGCCATGAAAGACAGCTGTGATTAGGGATGTTAATGACCATTTCCTACTGGCATTTTTAAAGTCCTGTGCTTTCAACATCCTGTTTTCGGCCTCAATCTCGTAAATTGTTGTTAAGAAAACAACAAAGTCCAGCCTGTGAAACATGACCCACAACTCCTTTACAGAAATCCACACTTCTTCAATGTAGCTGTGGATTTTTTCAGTTTTCCAATACTTTGAGGTGACAGGGACCTCTGACGCCTTGTGAAACTCATCCTGATTTGAAACACTGGCTAAACATTTCATGAATCCCAGAACTTTATCCGAATTGGATTAGCCATTTTCCTTTTTGCACAGTCACCTTGGCCAGGTCTGTAGTTTATGGAAGTCACAGATGTCCAAGATTTCACTCTCTGGAAACACTTGCTTGATGGCACCTATATCTGCCTTGCTGTAGTCTACCATCCAGTACTGGGGGGACCAGTTATCACACCACTGCCTGAAAACTCCTAAAGCCTCAGCGATACAGTGGGCTGTCTTGAACTCTGTGATAAACACATCAGCTGGTGTGCATCCCAATGGTGATTTTTCAACAAAAAGGAAAAGTGGTAGGGCATAGTTCCTAGTTTTGTGGGTCACATCTAGGTAAACTATAGACCCTTCATACTTTTTAAGCATGCTCTAAGAATTTTGTCTGGTAGCAGAACAGCAGTGTCTCTACGCGCTCGCTGGCAACGCTCTCTTCCACGTGGTTTGAGTCACTGCTCCCCACGAAGCTGCGTGATGCATATGGCCGATAGACAACGGAGGTTTCGGGTAGCTCAGCCCTGATCTTTCCAATAAGCATGCTAGCATTTTCTTGCTCCACTAGGATAAAGCAGTCTTTCCGAAGAACAGCTTAGATCTGGTTGCTTTTATCACGTTGTGTTGGGAAAAAGGCCCTGCAGGCTTTTTCTTTTTCGCAAAAAGTACATCCTGCACGTGATAGCACAGGCACTTTTAAACATCCGATACACATGTTATTCCTTCACTAGTAAACATTTCGATTCGCTCAGCAATATCACTACCATATTTTGGCTAAAAGCTTCAATGTTCTCAAATTCAACGTTACTAGACTAGGTTCAGTTTTCAAACTTCTGTGAGTGCATGGACTGGACACCGATCGTCACATCCAATGGTGCTGCTGTTCCATCTTGCTTAGTCAGCGCTGTGCGATTGAAGCGCAAATACAGTCTTTCCGTGGCGTTGCACGTGGTTGGGCGTTGTGTGTTCGGGCGTATTTTGCTTGGTTTTGCGACCTTTGCTTGGCCTAGACATGTAGTAGTGACAGTGGTGGAAAAGTGAACGATGTCAACGTGCTGTGTTCTGTGTCCGAAGTGGCCCTTAAGCAGGGACATTTTGAACGCTGACAATGAACCCGCGGCGAAGTCTACAGTTTGAGACATCTATTTCCAAGAGTAACATATCTGCAAGAACTACAGGCATATCATTAATGTAACTGTTGTCGAAACGCCACGTAGAAAATGAAGCTTCATTGATGGTGCTGTTTCGAAGATTTTTCACAACCTGCCTGCTTACGTCTCGGAGCCGCCGCAAAAAAAAGGCGGAAAAGAAGAGAAAGCTTGCTAAATACAACTTATAAAGGTGCTATGTATAATATCGGAACCAAGTGTGACTCTAACAAATAAAATGCTGAGCATCAAAATACAGGCCTCGAATCTGCCGCCGCAAGTGAGCTCTTCCTTGGTGACACAGACCTTGTCGAGCTGCAACCTTCGTGGCGCAAGATTTCTATTGGAGACGGCAGTGACGTGTTAATTGCATTTTAACAGTAGGCTCAATAATAATCGGGGTTGTTCGAACAGAAAATTTCATTTGCATCGGTGAGAGAAATCTGGTGACCATATCGCACACGGACGCGTGGCAAAGGCTTACTTGAGTGTCAGCATTACTTCTATTATTTACTTCAAGGAACTCCTAACGAAAGTTGACCGACTTCTAGTTTTTCGAAAACAAGGGACTCATAGCAGCAGCTGCTGCGCATCTCGTGGACGAGAACAGTGTTGGTTTCATTTGTTTTCATGTGAAAATAAAGTGCTAAGAAAGTGTATATGTCAAATGAGCCGCCTTATATTCATTGACGTCACTTTACATTATGCACACCAGTTGGCATGCTGGCTTTTACTTAACGGCTGCCTCAGTGATTAGGATCAGTGGACCAAAAAGAATTAACAGGCTTTTCTTACGCAGCAAAGTTAGCTTGAGTCGCACGAACGTGTAGAGAGTTTAGCCGCTGCATCCGACTGACCCTGTCACCACATCACCATCTGTGTTGACGTCTTTCTCTGAGAAGAAGAGAATACTTGACCGCTGTTGTGAGCGCCACTTGCCACGTGGTCTCAATCAGACTCTCTCGCCTTGCACACTCTTTCATCTCACCCAGGAAAGTCGTATGAGGAGCAGAGAGTTCAAGTATAACACGTGTTTTCAGTTTTCAGAAATGTGCCTTTAAATGACATTTTGCGGCTAGTTTGATTTCACGCGAACAGATTATGCGTTAGAGTAGTTTTATGATAACAGACATCATGCAAATTTTTGTGGTTTATTTTTGTGATTTGTGGTTTAGCCAACGGTTGAACAACTGACCATGGTTTATGAAGACGAAGATAAACGGGTGACCAAACGCGCAAATCCCGGATAATCTCAGGCTTGCGGCAAAGCGGTTTGCCGTCATCTACTCTTCTTGAACCGGAAGCCAGTAGCAGCTGGAGTATCCCACGATTCCTCGCTCTTTTACTGGTAACCTATTTAAAGGTAAACTCACGTCCTTTTTTATTGATATGATATATAAGAAGATGTTCGCGCACAAGTATGGCGCCGGCTACTTCTTAGCTCTTGAGTGAAAGTTTAACACATATCTTAAAGGAAAACATAGAAAGCAGTGCATGTAAAATAGAACGCTTCAGCACACATAACATCACATACGCACATATTACATCAATATTGATACATAACAGCCGCTAAAAACGGCTGCATGAAAGAGGAGGACGAAGAGAGTTTTCGTTTTGATGCTGGTCTGGCGCCATCTTGCTCGTCGAGCACTGTGCGCTGTAAATAGATCATTAAACAAGTTACTCATAACATTATTGGTGGAGGTAGACGACCCCCGTACCTCGATGGAGACGCGCAGCGGTCGCACAATCGGCGACCTTTCGACTGCTTCGACTGCTGGTACTTCCTCTACGCCGCCCTCATCAGTCCAAGCCACCACCTACGTCACACTCCCGCACCTCCGGGATCCCGGCACTTTCTCCGGTGATGGTATGATCGATCTTGACACTTGGCTGAAGCGGTACGAGCGTGTCAGTGCTACTCACCGCTGGGATCCCGCGCTCATGCTCGCCAACGTGCCTTTCTTACTGAACGGCACTCCTCGAAAATGGTTTGAAAGCCACGAAGCCGACATAACGAGCTGGGATCTCTTCAAAGAAAATATACGTGACCTGTTTGGCGTTTCATATGGTCGTCAGCTCGCTGCGAAGAAGACTCTTGCCACACGGGCCCAGTCTTCTACATTCTTGACGTCTTGGCCCTTTGTTTCAAGGACGACCAGTGCATGTCGAAGACGAAAAGGTCAACCACGTCTTGAAAGGCATTGCTGACGATGCTTTCAACCTGCTGGTATTAACAACATCTCGAGCATCGACACAATCCTTAAAGATTGCCGGCGTCTCGAACAAGCTAGAGCCCGCCGCGTAGCCCAAAGCATCGTGCGCCTTCCGAAGAGAGCGGCCACTTCTTCGTGTGACGACACCTTCCACCAGGCCCCTCGATGTGACAACCTTACACGCATCATTAGGTGAGAGGTCGAGGCAGCACAACTGGTAGCCACGCCATTACCGACGCCTTCGCCTTCCCCGACCACGATCTCCTTAATACAAGCGGTCGTTCGTCAAGAGCTATCGAATGTCGGCCTACATCCTGTTCCTACTGTATACTCTGCTGAGCCTTCTTATCGTACCCCTTTTGCGCCTCGCATACAACGCAATCCGTCCGAATGGCGTACTCTTGATGACATGCCAATATGTTTTAACTGTCGACGCGTTGGTGATATCGCTTGTCACTGCCGCAGCCGCTGGGCGCCACCGTCCCAATATGCACCTCAGTATCGCGCCACTTCTGCTCGCCAGTCATCCCCATAACTTTCTCCATCAACGCCGACCATATTTTTCGCTCCTACAGCACCTCTGAGCAGACCTCGCTACGACCGGTCACCGTCTCCTGCTCGTCATCAGTCCCGGTCGCCTCCACAACACCGTGCTGCCTCCCCGACCTATTTGCAGCACCTCCGACCGGAAAACTAGCCCGTGCAGCTTCTGGAGGTGGAGCTGCTTTGACGACCTTCGCAAGAAATCCTCGATTAACGTTAACAACGAACCGAAACCTTTTGGACGTTACTGTCGACAATGTTCGTGTCAGTGCATTGATAGATACTCGCGCGCATGTGTCCATTATGAGTGCTAACCTTCGCCGCCGACTTAGAAACGTTGTCACGCCCGCCCTCAACCGAGCTGTACGAGTCGCCGATGGTGGAACTGCCGCAATTCTTGGCATATGCTCTGCGCGAGTGTCTATTGGGGAGAGAAGCACTGTCGTTCTTTTCGCCGTTATCGAACATTGCCCTCATGAACTCATTCTCGGTATGGAATTTCTAGCCGCGCACTCCGCCCTCATAGACTGTTCAGCTGGCTCTCTCCATCTCGATTTACCCCTCTTTTCCGACCCGCCTAGTCCACCGCAAACTAGCCTCTGCTGCATTGATTTCACGCGCTTTTCTTCTAACTCTGTCACACATGTCGACTTATCCTCCACGCCACCAGTACCTGATGGGGATTACATGGTGGCCCCGATTCTTGCCGTGATGCTTACGCATGGGGTTGCTGTGCCGCATATGATTCTGACGATTAAAAGAAACCGCACCTTCCTTCCACTGGTCAACTTTTCACTCACTAACCAAGTTCTGCCACAGGGTATCTCCCTGGCCAAAATTACCGCTCTCCAAGATGACCATGTCGAGCCCTTAAGAGTTGACGATTGCTGCAGCTCAGTCAGTGGTTCCACTCCATCACGTTCTTGGGGTGCCGATATTGAGGAAATGGTGTCATCGGACTTCCCGTCTGAGCATGCTGCAGCACTTTGCCATGTTCTCGAGGGCTATGATAGCATTTTCGACTTCGCCAGCAACTCTTTAGGTCAAACGACCGTTGTCACCCATCACATAAATACTGGCTATGCAACTCCCATTCACCGACGCCCCTACCTGGTGTCTGCGTCGGAGCGTGCAATATTACAACACGAAGTCGGCAAAATGCTTGCGAAAAACATTATCAAGCCGTCATGCAGCCCCTGGGCTTCTCCAGTCGTCCTTGTTAAAAGAAAGGTGGAACCTGGCGCTTTTCTGTCGATTACCGTCACCTTAACAAAATTACCAAAAAAGACGTTTATCCTTTACCTCGTATAGACGACGCCCTTGACTGCCTGTACGGTGCCACTTATTTTTCAACTATTGACCTTCGGTCAGGGTACTGGCAGATAGCCGTCGACGAGATGGACCGCGAGAAGACCGCATTCATCACTCCTGATGGTCTTTATCAGTTTAAGGTGATGCCCTTTGGTCTCTGCAATGCACCAGCCACATTTGAAAGAATGATAGACTCATTGCTCCAGGGGTTGAAATGGTCCACCTGCTTGTGTTACCTTGACGATGTTATTGTCTTTTCGCCCACAGTCGACTAGCATCTTGATCGTTTGTCAGCTATTCTGGACGTTTTTCGTCGAACCGGACTCTAGCTTAACGCCTCCAAGTGCCGCTTCGCTCGTCGTCAAGTTTCCGTGCTCGGTCACCTTTTCGATGCCCAAGGCGTGCGTCCAGACCTTGAGAAAATTCGCGCAGTCACGAACTTTCCTGTTCTGAGGACCACAAAGGATGTCCGCAGTTTTGTGGGGTTGTCCTCACATTTCAGACGCTTCGTTAAGGACCTTTTGACCATTGCACGCCCCCTCACAGACCTCTTGAAGAAAGACGCCTCGTTTACCTGGGGCCATGACCAAGCGTCATCGTTTTCACAACTTACGACACTGCTTACAACGCCACCAATCTTGGCTCACTTTGATCCATTAGCCCCAACCGAGGTTCATACGGACGCCAGTGGACACGATAGGAAGTGTGCTATTGCAGCAACAACGGCCCACGACCATATTATAGCCTACGCAAGTCGACTGCTATCTCCAGCCGAGCGCAACTATTCCATCACGGAGCGCGAGTGCCTTGCCCTTGTATGGGCAGTCGCCAAGTTTCGTCCATACCTGTACGGGCGCTCATTCCGTGTTGTCACGGATCATCACGCGCTCTGCTGGCTAGCCTCCCTGAAGGACCCCACGGGACGTCTCGCTCGCTGGGCTCTACAGCTTCAAGAGTACACGTTCTCTATAATGTACAAAACAGGGTGGTTACATCAGGATGCGGATTGTTCATACCCCTACCCTGTTGACGAAGCAACCGATACTTACGCTATCACGGACGTTTTTTCCGTGTCGCAGCTGTTGAACATTGACGAAAAGCAACATCGGGATGCTTCTTTACGAGCCATCATTGACAAACTGGAGTCCATGCCTCGCGACCCATCCCTAAGAATGTTTTTGGTGAAAGACGGGATCCTATATCGCCGTAACCTTGATATCTTCGGATCAGACTTACTTCCTCTCATCCCAGCGCACCTGCGTTCCACTGTCCTGCCTCAACTTCATGAAGCTCCCATGACGAGCCATTTTGGTGTTTCTCGCACATACGATCGGGTACGACGTCGGTTTTTTTGACCTGGACTTGCCCGCTCTGTTCGACGCTATGTCGCCGCTGGTGAGCCCTGTAAGCGTCGCAAAACGCCGTCTGCCCTCCCAGCCGGCTACCTTCAGCCGATCGACGTTCCCAACGAGCCTTTCTTTCGAGTTGGTCTCGACCTTTTGGGCCCTTTTCCACTTTTCACAGCCGGAAATAAATGGATTGCTGTTGCCACGGACTACGCAACGCGGTACGCAATCGCACGAGCACTCCCGTCCAGCTGCGCTACCACCGTTGCGGACTTTCTGCTATACGACATAATATTAGTGCACGGTGCTCCCCGTCAACTTCTCACCGACCATGGCTGCACGTTTTTATCAGCTGTTGTTTATGAAATACTGAGGTCTTGCCATACCAAGCACAAATTTACTACTTCGTATCATCCCCAGACAAATGGCCTCACGGAGCGCCTTAACAGGTCCCTAATTGATATGCTTACCAAATACGTTGCGCCAGACCACCATGATTGGGATATTCATTTGCCGTATGTAACGTTCGCCTACAATTCATCTCGTCACAACACTGCCGGCTATTCGCCCTTCTATCTACTATATGGCCGGGACCCAACTCTACCCTTAGACACTTTACTACCGGCGGCCACTGAATATGCTGGGGAAGCCATTGCCCGCGCCGACCACGCGCGCCAAGTCACCCGTAACCGTCTACAGGCTTCACAGGCGCGCCAACAACAGCTCTACAATTCTCACCATAGGGACGTGCACTTTTCTCCGGGTTCTCTCGTGCTCCTCTGGTCACCTACTCGGTGCATGGAACTGTCTGAAAAACTGTTGTCGCCCTACACTGGACCATTCCGTATCGTTCGCCAAGTGACAGACGTCGCGTACGAGATTGTTCCAACCAATCCAACAAAGTCATCGTCAGCTCCGAGCGACACCATTCACGTGGCTCGGCTAAAGCCCTATTACCCCCCTTCGACATCATCTGCGTAAATTTAGCAGCGGGACGGTGCTTCTATCGCCGGGGGTTATGATACATAACAGCCGCTAAACACGGCTGCATGAAAGAGGAGGACGAAGAGAGTTTTCATTTTGATGCTGGTCTGGCGCCATCTTGCTCGTCGAGTTCTGTGCGCTGTAAATAGATCATTAAACAAGTTACTCGTAATATTATAATAAGGAAATCTTCGAAAGTCAACGAATTAAGTCTCTGATAATGTCCCTCGTTAATATTCTATCCAACCAGAAAAAAAACAGGGGTGAGACTGTTTTCACTACAAATACGTGCAGAGCGGTGCCTCGCCTCGATGACGTAGGCATCAACGTCAGGTTCGCGGCGAGTGTTGAGTGTGCTGGTGGAGAGTGGAGGTCTTTTTTTCTTTTTCCCTTTCTCTTTTGTTCTCGAGTGCTGTTCATTTTGTTCATTCGCAGCGTGCGCTAGGGGCTTTGCTAGGTTAACGGCGAGCATGCAGCGTGAGTTTTTCGTTTGTGACTGGAGGTGCAATAAGACGATGCACGAGCTTTCTGACCGGCATAATATGATCGAGAAGTACCACCAAGTGTTACATCGTCATGAAGACGGCAGCTCACACGACTACCTGAAGTTAGATGATGAGCTTGAGCTTTTTGAGAGGTCACTGGCTGCCGTCGACGAGAGGTATGCTGTGCGGACATCAAGAGATCTTACCAAATCGTCTAAATGTAAGGATGTATCAATAGCTTTTTTTAAATTTGAAAGGCTGCCCTTTGACATAACAAGTATAGATAAGAATTACACAGTTTCATCACACATAAACACACTCATGTATGAAGTCAACAAGGATCGTGGGTAAAGGCCTCTTATCCACTCTTGTGCAAGTCTGGAGGGGACCTGGACAGTGACCCGTTGCTTCCTATTGCATCGCAATGCACTTTGATTTAGCATTCAAAAGCGCAGTAGTAATTTCAACCCGGCAGAACAAGTTTAGTTAGGGTTAGTGCCACAATCTAGTTAGGGTTAGTGCAACAATTTGGTGTTTTTGAAGGTCGTGTTATGATTGTTCTGGTTACCGGTTCAGAGTTTTCTTGGCACCTATTTAGTTCGGTTTTAGTGGAGCGTGGTTCGGGTTACCGGGCCATCACCCGATGTTCAAAAATTATGAAAGACGTCATTTGATCTTCACTGTTTCAGTAATCATTAGATGGACGATATACGTTGATGATAATTACATAAATGCTTTGAATTCTGAGAATATGCGCACGTGATTGTTTGTTTTGTATATGCACCTGTGCATTTTTTGCACATTAAAATATCAATCGTACGCAACACGACACACTATGTGCAGTTGCGCTCCACTCCATGTCGGGGCATGGGTGTATGTGCCATCTGTCGTCCTGCTAGAAGTGTGAATTAGGCGTCGAGAGCGCGGCCTAGGCCTGATGACTCTGTATATGAGAATGCTGATGTAGGTGTCACCAGGAAGATTTTGTCGTATTATTATAAAGTTCCAAGGCCCAGTCCAAAAGTAGCATATTGGTGCTGCTTTCAAGTTGTTTCGTCTTAATACCACACAAAAAATAAGCATGGTTTGTAAATATGTTATTAATTGTTTTCGTTGAGGAGAGCCATAACTTCTTGGCGAAGGCAGTGCATCTTCAAGTTTCTTTGCTGCCATTATACAACAACTAGACTCGACATTGCCCTCGGCGATGGATAAAACTAGGCACAGTCATTAAATCACATGTGTTTTTTTTGCAGCCAGTGGCTTCTACATGAGTCACTCCGGCTGTAGAATGTCTCTGGTCAATGTCCCGTTTCGAGTTGTGATGGAAGCCGTTAAAGTCTGCATAGTGGGAACTGAATACTATAGGAAGACTCCGGAAAAAAAAAGATGTGGTATGTCTTATTGTTATGCACTTGCAGACCAGTCTCAAAGCCAGTCAGCCAGATAGGAAGAAGGCTAAAAGACTTGCCCCCCCCAATTTTTTTATGAAGTGGGGTGTTTTCCCGAGCTTAAATATTAAAGATAAGGGTTTTTCATCGCCTTCATTAAGTACCCGCCTCTCCCCCTAAATATAAACCCTCGGTTACGGGCCTGTTGCAAACGTTTCTGTCTCATGCAGGTATCCAGAAGGCTTTCAATATAAAGATTGTGCGCAGACAGTGTAAAGAGAGGGAGAGTGAGAATGGTAGAGAAGGAAAGGCAGAGAGGTCAACGAGACCAGTATAACTGGTTTGCTACTCTACACGTGGGAATGGGATGGTAGAGACGGAAAGGAGAGAGGCAGAAAGATAGCACACCACACAAGATTATTTTGCTATAGGTTAAGGTACTTGAGGTTTGTAACAATACTGATTTTTGGCCTAGTTGGTACTTGCTTATTTGTCCTTGTCGTTGAGTGGTTCTTTACTTTGTGTGTGTGTTATTTGCGGCCAAAGTACTCCAGGTTTGCTCCATAAATCAATGTTCTTGATTTCATTCGCAAGGTTTTAACATGTTTTACTAGTCAAAGGAGGTGTACAAAAAGAAGCGAATGGATCTTCAAGGAACAAAGAAGAAGGGCTGTGCAGCAACAATGACCTTGAAATAGATTGAATTGTATCCAGATTATACAATAGTTAATATGCAACCACAGCTAAAAATATTTGTGGGTTATTTTTTGGGGACCTTTAACATGGCACTCAGGTCTGTGAAAACTGACAGGAAATGAGCAGTTTTCAAAAATATACATTGTCCTTGCAGTGGCTTGCGAAAAACTTGTGCCAGCTGTCCGCTATCATTGCTTCTACTTTTGCTGATAGTAGGGGGTTTTAGTAGAGGGATCGAATAACGATGCTTCCTCTACCCACTGACAGTCTTTTGAACACATGTTGTAATATCGTTACGGTATCGCTTTCGGGGTCAAAAGTGGTCTGATAAAACTCCCTAACATCAGCTTTTACTGTGCACTCTAGTGCACGGTGCACACAACTTCGTCTGGCATAAGGTGGGGTTTTAAGTATTTTTCAATGTTTGCTTAAAACAGGTTTGTTTGGGCTAGTTGGTTGATAATCATTATGTTTTGCCACAGCGCTACAGAATAAAGACAAAGTGCTGAATCGTCAGAAGAGTTAACTTAGCAACTGAAAGTTGAGAAAAAGCAAAAACATACTTACCATAACAAAAAGTACATCACAGACTTAATTGTTCAGCGAACAGGGAGCGCGGGAGGAACACAGACACGAAGCAAAGAGGAGGCACACAGCACGAGCACTCCCAGTTCGCCGAACAATTGTTAATTACCAACTAGCCCACCTTTCCATCCTATTACATCACAGACAGTCTCGGCATCGAAGTGGCGACTATATGTCTTGTATTCTTTTATATTTACCAACTTTGTGTAGCTTGCTATTTCCCACGTGTACTTATACTGAAAAAGTAGAAATAACTTTGTGTTCTTCTATCTGTGCTCTTTTCTGTCTCATCATCTCTCTGTCCTCATCACAGCACACTGTTTAAAACCGCAAACTGTGCTCAATATATGTAACGATGTCTACTTTCTAGGTGGACGTACCCCGGTTATCTGGCGAGACAAAAGATGGTCGCTTGAAAGCAGACAAGACCAAGCAGCTGCAAGAGGATCTTGATGCAAAGGACTGTGACCAAAGAGCCGCGAGTGTACATTTAAACTGCCGAGAGCACTTCCAATTGTAACCATTGTTTCAAGGACATAGAAAGTTTTAGCCAAAATATGGAGAGGAACATTGCTGAGCGAATTCAAACAGCGCAGTGATGACCGAGCAAGATGAAACAGCGACACCATTGGATGTAACGATCGGTGGCCAGTCCATGCCACTCAAGGGAGTTTGAAAACTAAACCTAATCTAGTAACGATGCATTTGGGAACATTGATATATTTGATTGATTGATATCTGGAGTTTAACAATCCAAAACCGCCATATGATTTTGAGAGACGCCGTAGTGGAGGGCTGCGGTAATTTTGACCATCTGGGGTTCTTTAACGTGCACCCAAATCTGGGCACATGGGTTTACAACATTTCCGCCTCCATCAAAAATGCAGCCGCTGCAGCCGGGATTCGAGCCCGGGACCTGCAGCTCAGCAGCCAAGTACTTTAGCCACTAGACTACCACAGCGGGGCGGATTTGGGAACATCGAAGCTGTTAGCCAATATTGTGGTCGGAACATTACAGAGCAAATTCAAATGTTTACAAGTGAAGGAATAACATGCGTATCGGATGTGAAAAAGTGCCTGTACTATTACGTGCGCGATGTACGTTATGCGAACAAAGAAAAACGTGATAGCAGCTGCAGGGCCTTTTCCCCAACACATCATGATATAAGCAACCAGATCCAAGCCATTCTCTGGAAAGACCGCTTTGGCATAGTGGATCAAGAGAATGCAAGCATTCCTATTAGAAAGATCAGGGTAGATCCATATGCATCCCGCAGCTTCGTGGGAAGCAGCGACTCAAACAACGTGAAAGAGAGTGTCGGCGAGTGCGAAGAGACACTGCTGTTCTGCTTCCAGACAAAATTCATGAGAAGCATGCTTAAAAAGTATGGAGGCTTTGTAGTTGGCCTAGATGCAACCCATAAAACTAGCGACTATGCCCTACCACTTTTCCTCCTTGTTGAGAAATCACCGTCGGTATACACACCAGCTGGTGTGTTTATCATACAGTTCCAGAAGGCCCGCTGTATCGCTGAGGCTTTGGGAGTGTTCAGGCAGTGGTGTGCTAACTGGTCCTCCCAGTCCTGTATAGACTACAGCAATGCAGAAATAGGTGCCATCAAGCAAGTGTTCCCAGAGAGTCAAATCTCCATCCGTGACTTCCATGGACTACAGGCATTGCAAAGGTGGCTGTGCAGAAAAGAAAATGGCTTATCCGATCCGGATAAAACTCTGGGATTCATGAAAATTTAGCCAGTGTTTCAAATCAGGATGAGTTTCACAAGGCGTCAGAAGTCCTTGTCGCCCCAGAGTATCGGAAAACTGAAAAATTCCGCAGTTACCATGAAGAAGTGTGGCTTTCTCTAAAGAAGCTGTAGGTCATGTTTCACAGGCTGGATTTTGTTGCTTTCTTAACCATAAATAACGGGATTGGAGCCGAAAACACGGTGTTTAAAGCATACTACTTGAAAAATGCCTGTGGGAAACGATCATTAACATCCCTATTCACAGCTGTCGTTCGTGGCTATACCTTCCTAATTATTAAGTGAAATTCTATGAGGCTGCAAGGTATACAGAAAATACAGTAACAATGTTTTTGAATACCTGCACAGCAGGCCTCACGGTTTTGTTAAACCTATGTTCAGACGTTTGTTAATGCAGAGCGGTCCACTGAAGGCATATTCTCTGTTCGTTCTGAAAGAAGTGATGAGACTGTACACAGGACTTCACAAAGCCTTCGTGAGCCTGCCCTGAATTAAGGAAGCACAAGTATTCCTGCAAACACTTTTTTGTTGTTTTTAGGTACAGTGATAGGCGCGGCGTTTCGTCTTTTTGGCAGAGTTACGTCATTCGAGCGCAAATTGCAATTGGAAGCTGTCTAGAAGCAAGAACAGTTTCTGAGATTCCTACTTGTCAATGAGCCCAGCTCTTCCGAAGTGTCTCCCAACCGAGCATTGGGCAAGTGCCTCACAGCCTGCAATTGTTTTGGTTCCTGGTACAGCAGCCCCCTCACTATCAGAGTTGCACAAAAATGTAACCAAAGAGTGGAAAAGGTGCGGTTCCCTCGTTTACTGCTGCCATGATGTTCTAGCACTGTCAGAGGCTAAAGGCTTATCGCAAGGCATTTTTCTATGTTGACTGAATGTGTGCCACAGACTTCAGGCCTTCAGATTCGGGGCTCACCCACAAAGGAATGCTCGTCTATGGAGCCTCTTCAAAAAAGAAAGCGCCTATAGTGTGCTGTTACTCTGATTGGTTGACATTTCACAGGAGCTTTGGCCTAAACTGCTAGGAAAAGATCAAGGGGAAACTTTCAAGAGAGGGTGACTCAGTACTCTTTTACATTTTAAAAATTATTGAAAACTTGAAAACCGAGTTTTTACCTATTGTATAATACTGTTTAGATTATTTAGAGTTCTTTTAAAATAATACGTGACATTTAGTGAATTGTTGATACAATTGCTTCAAAGAAGAAATGCTGCTCTATGCTGCTTTAAAGAAAATTTTTTTCTTAGTAACTGCTTTCTACCTGCTTCTAAATGGCTTTGAGAAATCGAAAACAGTGAACTTTAACCATGTGTTCATACGTCAAGTCTAAAAAAAACTGGATACTAATGTCTAGTATGTGGCCTGAATATGTGCTGTGCACTAGCGTAGGGACGATTCTACATATAGTACTGGTACTGTTTAGATATGTGATATAGGTTCATGAATGTACCTGACAAGCTGTTTTGATGAAATATTTATGAGATTATTTCGATAATATACTATTTACTGCTGGGACAACATTGACGTCTGAGTGATTAAGTTTAGAGCCTATAAGTTTCGACTGCCTTCAGGCTATGAAAAGTGGAATTTTAAGGGTATAGCCCAGTTAGCTTTTTTTAGTAGAAATTCTTAATGTTGGCTGTTTTGACGAAATATGAAAAACAGTGAGTATGTGCCTACTAAAAGCTGCTGCTTCGGCAATTACATGGGACTGTAACTACTTTTGTGATTAACTCAGCTTATAAGTACTTTTCTAATTTACTCAGCTTATTTGCTTTTATATCATGCCTGCCATAAGTTATGGTATTTTAAATATATGTCGCTCACCTTTGTGCTGAATCGTTATCCACCTTCTTCATTACTGTTATCTTATAATGCAAAATAGTTGTTACACACGCAATATGTTTAATTGCAGATAGTAGATAATAATTTTTAAAACTCTAAATGATGCCTAAACTTCCAGAAGTTTGCAATTTTTGCCATAGTCACCGAAAAACACCACTTTTTTGCTCCAAAGTAATGTCACTTTCATTCGTATCTTTTATACTAGTCGTAATTATAGTCATGTATTTCCAACTATGTAAAGAGCTGTGTATGTAGAGATACTACCCTAATGTAACGTAATGGTTGCATTTTCTATCCATGGATTGTATAAAAACGTGTTTTAGGGTTCTGTTTTGAGGGTATGTGTATAAAACTGCATTGAAAGTTCCATCGTTTCAGCACTTTTATGGAAGAGCTTGCTTTTGTAGTTTCTTTAGCAGTCCAATATACAAAGCAGCCCTTGAAAAGGTGCTGTTACATATTTGTCTGGTGGTAACCGCCAAGATGTATTGAGTAGTGTGCTTGTAATAGGCATTGTCTATAAATAAGCCACATTTGAGAAAATGTGTGGCATGTACTGAGAGCTTATTTTGAAAATGTGAAGTATAGTTACCTACAAAGTACAATAATGTTGTCAAGACTACTTAAACAGCTGTGCCTAGTATCAGAGGCTGAGCAAACTGCCCAGTTTCGCAAAAATCTATATGAGAATAACTTCTTTAATGAAATGCTTTAGGTATACATACCGATACTTCTGACTTGAGAGAGCTGTTTAATTATTCACACTGAAAGTCTTGTATTTTTCAGTGGCACCCTATGGGTATTGGGATATAAAACAAGGTTGCATAAGGAACAGAAATACCGAAGTAAAAAGGCACTTATCTAAACATAGAGTAGACCCGTAGGGGACTACGGAGTACGGACGTGCTTCGCGTCAGCTTCGCAACTTTCCCATGCTTTTGGTCGTTTGTCGAACTCTTCGTGGAAGTTTTTTCACCATCGACCAGCGGCAGCTTCAAGGACTTCTGTGACACCAAGTTTTGCCAGTTGGGCACACTTTGTGGCCGCTTCTCGGATTCCTTTACTCCGCCACGCAGCCACGAACGCCGAGGCCAGCGCCTCTACGTACGATGCCATAGCCCGGCTGCTGTGGTGGTAGGGCCCACCAGCCTAACTTGTTGCCGGGCCTCCAAGCTCCCGATCTCCGACGGCAACGTTGCAGAGGTTTCCATAAGCTACATGGAAGTCGTAGAGGTTCAAGGAGAGGATCTTCGGCCGGAAGATTTCGGCGAGGGAGCAGGATGGTGCATCGTATAGAAAATGTTACAGGCCGACGGCGAGTCCGCGTCGGTGCAGAATCAGCAGGCAAAGACGCAGAAACAGGCGGCTGCCGCGTCGACTACGGGCATCATCCCCGGCGCCGTCACCGCGACGCATATCAAAAGGAAGCGTGCTCGGCGCCAGCAGCACCTCGCCAAGGCAAGTCAAATGCCAGAGCTACCATCCGATGATTACAAAATCATCGTACGCCCCCGAGGCGGATTCAAGGGGGCCGCATACAGCATGGATCGTTTTTATTGCTGCCTACGTAACGCGGCGGGCAGAGGCAGAGAAGCGGCTAGAGAAGATAGCATCTGCCTCAATGTTAAGCAAAACGTCGTGGTACTCGGCACGCTATGAGCTGACAGAGCCAAGCGCTATGGAGCCATAAGCAAGCTTTGCATTGGAGACAAAGAGTTTGATGCTAACGCTTATGAAGCTACCCCGGAAATACTTTCAAGGCCCTCATTAGGAACATTTTCAGGGATGGGAGCCCGGCGGACATTGCTAAAAACCTAGTGACGCAGCGCCACTTTGGTGTACTGGACGCTAAGTGCATGTGCACCACTGACAACATAATAGTACTGTTCGATGGCTTCCATGTACCCAGACACGCGTACTACAGACCTATGCTTGTTAGATGCTCCTGTACAGGAAGCACATCGATGTGTGCTATGAGTGCGGGAGGCTGAGACATCGGTCCAACGTGTGCCCCAACCCTAATGACAAGATTTTCCGTGGATGTGCAGGCAACAACCCATCATCTTATCATCCGTGTGAGCCGCGGTGTAAGCTGTGTGGCAAGGATCACCTCACGAGAGACCTCAGCTTCAAGGCGAGGTACAAGACACCGTATACATAGTTAGGTGTCACCAACCAGAGCGAAGACGACGGGAAGAACAGGAAGCGGCAGAAGAGTAAGCCAGTGGATAACACAGCAGCATAAGCACAGTAGGCGACGGAGGTCGTTATCCAGTGTTTGGCAATAATTCATGTAGCGACAACACAACATGACGCTCGAATAGCCAAGACGTGAAAGGCCACAAGGGAGAACGCCGGTCCCGCTCTCGCAGCCGCACACCGACGCCGAGAAGCACGTCGGAAATTCGTGGTAGTGCCGATCCAGGCACTGCAGCTTTCAACGAAGGCACTTAATCAAGCCAGCAGCACCAGACGCGGTGGCAGCCGTAACAAGGGCACGTGGGCACTGGGCAACAGGTGAGATGGGCGGATGTGGTTGCTTTTCCTACCGGTGGCGTCGCTTCCTTGAATCGTTTTCTTGGTCCCGCCGTCGGCAGCGGTGGTGCGAGTGAGCTTGAGCAAGCGCTGGAACTACCCTTGGGACCGTTACAATCGATCATTTCTTAGCCTAAACGCGAGAACGCTATACTTAGAGAGTAAAACGTCAAACTGAAATGCGAGGTTCCACGCCTGCAAAAGTCGCAGCAAAAGTTGACGCCACTCCCATCTCCGTCGCCTCAATCTTTGACTCCAACGTGAACCGAGGTGGTGGGGATGGACACGGACGACGAAAGCAGTTTGGGGGAAGGGGCAGACGGCCGCGACGACCATCCGTGTACGCGAAAAGAATTGTGCTATAGATCGAGCAAGACACGAGCCTACACGGCACAGTGAGCGCTATGAGGATTTACAGAAACAAGTATACAGACAATATCGAAAAGACCCGCGATGACCATTTTGCAAAGCATGAGGCGCAGATGGCTGATATGGTAAACAGTGCGACATTTAAGCTCTCTGAACAAATGACTCAAATGCTCACCGCGCATGGAGCGCGCATGAAAAACATAGAAGCCGGACTCCTGATAGCTGCGGGCTGACCAAATTGAACGATGAGTAAGTCTTACGCTAGTCTGCAACAGACTCAGCAGCAGCAAAAAACGCTGATTAACGTAGAGACGCAGATGCAGCCGCACCCAAGTCGTCTTGACGGCGATGGGTCAAATTAAACACAAAGATCTCCATGGCTAAACACGTACACAATTACACAACACTAACAAACAGCAGTACAAGTTCTGGCAGTAGAACTACCGTAGTTATAGGAAGAAGCGAGGTAATCTCGAGCAATTCATTCGCGCCCATGAAACGAAAGCTGACGTTATCATTTTACTCGAGTCAATCCGACGAAAGGAAGCTGGTTATAGAGCCATACACGTGTCAGCAATAAACAGCAGAAAGAGAATACATTGGCCCCGCATCTGCTTGGTACAATGCAAATGTCATCAAAAGACGATAGTTGTGCGTCTGTAGAGAGTGAAAAAAAACGTTTATTTGATATTCTGCTCAAGAAAATCGGCGAAACATATTCTAGAGGCGCTGCGTTAGAGTGCCTTGAGCGTGCAGTGGAGGCGAACGAGCGCATGAAGTCACGTCACACGTGAGACATGAGCGCTATCTGGCAGTTATCCTGGAAAACGAAGCGCGCAGCATGCGCGCCCGTCTCGAAGGCGATAAGGTGTAAAACGCAAGGCGACAGGTACTTGCCACCACCGTGTCGTCTTAAAGAAGCGTTGGAAACACCTGCCTTTTCGGGCAAGCATTGCATTGTGAGCGCAGTGTGATAAACGCAGCGGTCCTTAGAATTACCTATGTATGTCTATTCTAGTAAAAAACACACATACAGAATATTGACGTGTGGTTATGTTGCCTCAGATATGCGCTATAATTGCTTTTTACTTGACAGTCACACAAGTATGAACGCTGAATCTTGAGCAAGATTGGTGGGCGCTGTGGATGGGGTCGGCCGTTTGGGGTATCGAATTGATTAAGGGCGGTTGAAAAACACACCAAAACTTTTCCATCGAAGGTCGCCAAGGAAGACTATCGTCTTTAAAAAACGAGAGATATCCTGCTCTGAACAAGGCGGAGCGCCGGAGGTGGCTGTGGGGTGCCGGCGGCTGGGCGATCCGCTTAGGTCATTGGCGCACCCGCGGCCGTCTCCCCCACCACCTCCGGCGCTGGTTGACGCTGTGCTTGTTAGATGTAATGTCACAGTGGCGCAGCGCGCAGTTGAGTGCGTAAAGATACCGCACGTTTTTGTAGAATTAATTCCTAAGCGTGGCCTTGTACGGTTCGTTCTTAACGTATACAGTAAACCCACGCTACAGCATCGATTCGGGGAGCTGCTCCAGAGGGCAAGCGCGGCCGCCAACGGTGAACCTCTGCTAGTTGCAGGTGACATTAATGCGCCACACGGAGCCTGGGATACACGCGGAAAACGCTTAAAGACATATACATTTGGGAAGACTAGCAAAATATATGGCTCGAACTCATCGCGAACCGCAGGGGAAACAGCCTTAGCACCGACACGCTTACAGAACTTGCGGCTCAGGTCGCGGGTTCGATCCCGGCTGCGGCGGCTGCATTTCCGATCGAGGCGGAAATGTTGAAGGCCCGTGTACTCAGATTTGGGTGCACGTTAAAGAACCGCAGGCGGTCGAAATTTCCGGAGCCCTCCACTACGGCGTCTCTCATAATCAAATGGTGGTTTTGGGACGTTAAACCCCACAAATCAATCAATCAACAGAACTTGCGGTTTTTTATCGAATGTAACCACAGCATCAACGCACAGGCAGATTTAAGAGTGACCACCCGCTGATAGAGATCAAGATAGACACGGGCCCAAGCGTTCGGCACTTCACTGACTCATACGTGGATACACAGGCTTGTCGCTCTGTGTGCATTCTAAAAGTAACACGATGAGGCACTTTCGTGCGCATGCAATTCGGTTTTTAGCTATCGGCTATGTAGTTCCAGCTATCGGTTTACAGATGCAAATCAGTACATGTAACACGGCCGCTGCATTACAGCATAACGTCGCTTTCACACGAAAATACTCTTACTACAATCGACTACGCACGTACTTATTGAGCATTACAGTCGATATAAAACTTTGGCGCACAACAAACAGCAGAAAAATCTGCCCCAGGTTCCCGATGATTTTTGCATATTTTTTTTCTACGTTTTGAATTGTGAAAGAAACTTGTTGTCTTCGCATTAGTGGCATGTAATGCGTGGATGCCAGTAGTTTTCACATCATGAAAGCGCAAGGTTTAGTTAGAAACGAAAGTAACGAATGTGGCCAAACTACGACCCGTGAAGCAGAACGGTGTTTTTTTCTTTTCACCAGTTTTTTTACAAAGAAGGGAGTATGACGCAACGTGGCGTAGTGGTAGAGTACCCGCCTAGTTATACGTAGGTGACGAGCTCGAACCCCGCTGTTGAAATTTAGTTTTAACTTTTTTTACATTATGTGCTGACTTTTTTCGTTATTTTAGTAGCGATTTCATTGTGCGGTAAACTGACTTTTAGTGACGCTTTAGATGGTGCTGCTGTTCCTTGCTTCGAAGGTGTTGGTCTTGCCGCTTCGGCAACTGAACGTTCACGGTCACACAAGCATGCATTTGATATTACCACTGACCCGCAGGTCGCTGGTTCGAATCCCAGCTGTGGCGGCTGCATTTCCGATGGAGGCGGAAATGTTGTAGGCCCCTGTACTCACATTCGGGTGCACGTTAACGAACCCCAGGTGGTCAAAATTTCCGGAGCCCTCCACTACGGCGTCTCTCATAATCAAATAGTGGTTTTGGGACGTTAAACCCCACATATCAATCATCAATTGATATTACCACGTGCCATGCCGTTCTGCGCAGCTGCCACTATAGAGCGACAGCCGTCGCGTCATTTAGATAGGCTAGAGCGGAATGCGATTAACTTCCGATGGGCCCATCGTATCAGACGGTGCAGTATCTGATGATAGGTGTGCGCATGTTCTGTGTTGTCTTCTCAGCGCTTAAATAACTGGCAGCGCGTAAGCTGTGGGTTGTTCTTTGGTGGAACGGCAGCTGTGCAAGGGCACGCCGCTCCGATCATGTTAGTGTTCCTTTTGTGTCCTAAGCGAAAGGTGCAAGTACGCCTCCTTACTAATAAACCTTGTCTGCCGCACCCTCGTCTTCTGTGGATTCCAGTAACGACGACGTACAGGTGCGATCAAAAGTGTGCAGACCACAGGATCGCGTGGCAGAATGCATCGACGCGCCGGCTAGCGACGAGACACGACGAGACACCTGCTGCAAGGGCGCATGCGCGTCCCGTCTTATCACTTGGCTTCTCATGTCGCTCTGTTGGACGCGGTTACGGCGCTCGTACCCAAAACGACAACTGGGTGTCGCTTTCTTTGCTCCATCGAATCTGTGTCATTCTTTTACGTAGCGGCTGCGACGGGGCCGGTTCAACACCGGCTCGCGTTGTTATTGACACCGGTTGATTAGGATAAGTAAGCATAGCGAGCATCGCACAACCTGACGAAGCCAAACGCACAAAATTAAATTTTCTCAGGCCAGCTTGCCTTTGTCGGGCTAATCCAAGTTGCACTTAAATGAGCTTAGCTAAGTCAAAGTTAATGT
The DNA here is from genome assembly GCA_013436015.1 of Rhipicephalus annulatus. Lineage (NCBI taxonomy): Eukaryota > Metazoa > Arthropoda > Arachnida > Ixodida > Ixodidae > Rhipicephalus > Rhipicephalus annulatus. The sequence goes on from WOVY01003389.1 coordinate 182,763, forward strand.
AGCCGAAATTAATCAAATGTAGTCGAGCACTTTATGACCTAAATAAGTGAGGTGTAAGTAGCTTTAGTTAAGCCCAGTCCAGCTTGGTGTTTTCATGTTAAGCGAAGTTAAGCTTAGATGAGCCCAGATGAGTCGAAATAAGTATAGCCAAATCTAATTAGGCAAAGTTGATCATGCTCATCCTTAACCTAGCCGTGCAAAATTAGCCTATACAAGGCAAACCTTATCGGGGCCAATTAATCTAGGTCGACTTCCCCATGAGCCCACAGAAGTCAAGGTCAGGAAGATACTAATTACTCTTTACCGACTCCATACTAATTAGGATAATTTACGTCTAATTAGTGCTAATTATTGTGAACACTAATTATGACTAAATATTAGTCTGAAATCCAGCTAGAGTATCCTCTATACTGGAATTTCACGTGGCATAATTAAGCTAAATATGCATAACTAATCTAATTAGGCAAACACCAAGGAAATTATAAAAAGTCTGATTAATCTTGGTTGGTCATAGCATCATCAAACCAATTGGATTATGATTAGCTTTAATTAGGCAACATCTTATTAAAACACAAATAATTAACGTAATTGAAATCGAATTCTCATGAGCTCAGAGAATCCAAGCTCAGCAAGATGCTGATTACTCCTGACCGAGTCGAGTCTCATTTACCTAAATATAAATCTAATTAGCCTTAACATTATTTATAAATATTACTGAATAATGTGCGTGACATCAAAGCCCACCCGAAGTACTCGAGTTTGATGTCGCAGAATTATGCAAATCACGGCTCGATCCGCCTAATATAGACATCTATTGCTGCATAGGACGCTTTTGAGAGTAAAGGTGTTTAATGCAGTGTAATTATTCACGTCAATGTCTCCAGCGCAAGCAGGCTGTAAAATGCTAGTTCTATTTTTTCTGGAAATGTGCAACAGAGTATCTAAATTATAATAATGGGAATTGTGGTAATTAATGCAACATCAAGAAATGCCAGTGAGGGCTCAAGAATGCGCCTTCGGTTTTGGCGCCAGCTTGCATCAACAAAAAAGGTGTCAGTCGGTCGCTAGTGCGTAGGGTTGCATTTTATATCTCAGATGATTCCGCTTGATAATTGAACCCCTGAACGATGGTTATGCCAAGCGACAAAAAGAGGCATAGGTTGAAGCATTCGGCCGCATATGCTGCAGCAATTCTGTGTGGCCATCCTTAGCACGCTTAGTCCGACGCCCTACCTCCGTTATCACTGCAAGCGATGAGAGCCGACGGTCACGTTGACGGATAATGTAAACGGCTCCTAGGTAGCAGACTGTGGAAGCAGCATCGAAGTGGTAGTGCTTCATTTTGTATTTGCAATGCCGCCATACGTGCCACTGGAGCAGCGACAACGTATTGTGGAGCTGTCGTTGCAGGGATGGTCCCAACGCGAAATCTGCCGCTTGATGAATAGGTCGAGGGCCGCAGTTAGTAGAATTATCAGGACCTACCTCGACCATGGAGGAAGTCTTGCTGACAGAGAGCGCAGTGGACGTCCAAGAGCAACGGACACTCAAACTGATTCGCTTATCGTGGCCTGTGTGGTGGTAGACCCATTCATTGATGCCAAGGAAATCCGCCGTGAGCTTCAACTGGACGTCTCCCTCAGCACTATTCGGCGGCGACTGCGAGAGGCCAGGCTGTGGGGCTGCGTGGCTGCTCAGAAACCTCAGTTGACGGAGCGACAGAGGCAGCTAAGGCTCGAGTTTGCGCGTTCTGTGGAGGGCTGCACGGTGGAAGAATGGGGCGAAGTAATTTTCACCGACGAATCTACCTTCTCTTCGCGATGGGACCAGCAGCGTCATGTATGGCGCCCTATAAATTGCAGGTGAGATTCACCTGCAGGTTTGATTCATGGCAGTTAACAAATTGACCATTACTTCAGTAATGCCATTTGTCAGCTCCTCACACTTTGTATCAAACCCTCCCGTGAACAACAACACTTATAATACAAATGTCATTGCTTGTCTCCTTCCGAGGCAAGATTTATATATCTTTTCTCCCATAGAACAAAGTATTTCAACATATATAATATCACGCGGGCCTTGAAGCATCGCTAGGTTACCTGTCGCGACTATTCCGTAGCACCTGAACTATATACAGGACGCTCGGCAGCTTACCCGAAAGCCGCGGGTTCAATCTCGGCAGTGGCAATCGCATTTTTATGGAGTTGAAATGCTAAATGCCGGTGTATTGTGTGATGTCAGTGCATGTTAAAAGAGGACCTGACAGTCAAAAGTTCCGTAGCCCTCCACGACGGCATGCATGCCCTATAATCCTATGTTGTTATGGCACGTAAGATGACAGATATATTATTATGAGTAATTGATGCGTCCCGTACTCCGACGAAACACTGATTTTTCTGATTAAATTCCCCCAGATACCTTCCAGAATACTGCCACAACGTTTTGTCCAGCGGCCGCTGCGCCGTGAGCGCATGGGGAGCCATCAGCAAGGAGGGACTCGGTCCACTTGTCCGAATCAATGGATCCTTCACGGCATCCGCTTATTGCAGATTGCTGCAGGAAGTGCTGGTGCCTTACGCCCTGGAGGGACCATTCGAGGATGGCTGCTACCAGCTGCAGCACGACCGAAGTCCAATCCACACAGCTCGCATGGTGGCCACGGTACTCGAGAACCTTGCCATCCGCACTCTGCCTTGGCCCCCCGTCGGTGCTGACCTGAACCCGATTGAAAATGTGTGGGGCATCGTGAAGAGCCGCCTGTCTGCGCGACGGCTTTCAAGCGCGACTTCCGAAGCGCTTTGGCAGGCAGTAAGCGAGGAGTGGGAGCGCCTGCGCCTTACCCCTGAGGTGGTCGTGAGGCTGTACGAGTCGATGCCGCGACGCGTCCAAGCCGTCATCGCCGCCAACGGAAACCTGACACGTTACTGAGGAAACGTGTGGCAAGACGCCTGGTGTTTACAACCTCACACAATTAATTTCGTCGTCTTTCGGACCTGGGCGACCAGTCACGCAGTCACTTTTGCCGAGATATTCAATTCTCGCGCTCGGCTCCGACGCACGGAAGTGCTCAGGCGCAGCTTCGTCGTCGTCGTCATCCACATGCTGACGGCTCGCCGAAAGTACAAGCTGTTATGGACCGAAGGATCCTTGGGTATTCAGTTGCCGCTTCGAGAGGAGCAGAAATACTTTATTATTTTGCCAAGGGGGAAAATAAAAAAAAACGGCTCAATGGGGCCCCATGTTTTTCTCTCAAACTGACCAGCAGAAGTTTATTTGAGTCCTGAGGGGCCAATCTGAAAGAGATAAACAATATAAAAACTCAAAATAACCTGATAATTTTAACAATATCACGCAGTCCCTGCTTGCGCCATTTATGTGTAGCTTTCCTCACAGCTTCCATTGTTTTTATGGCGACAGTTCTCGCTGTAGCACGTTTTGAATCGCAAAGGAAATCCCTACGGTCGAGCTTGTATAAACGTAACAGCCAGATATTTTACAGGTGACGCTGAGGTTTTTTTAGAACCGCTTTTTTATTGTTCAGATGGCTTCTTCTAAAATTGTAATTATGTTTTGATCTTTTAGGACTAGACAGCGGCTGCATAGAAGAATTATTTTATCAGCAGCTAAGTAATCTAATATTCAGTAGTTTTTGTATTGTTTCAAAAATACTGTATCTTTCTCTTTCAAAAGAGCATATAACTGGCCATTGCGGTTAGACTGCCTGTTACTGAAACTCCTGAAAAACAGCTAAGCACCACAGAAAGCAGCGCGCCATTCGATAAACGAAAAAAAAAAACGTGGGCAGCCTGCACTAAAGGCGCAAGGCAAAGTCACAGTGAAGCTAATGGTTTCGTAGCAAGTCCGATCTCAATTAGGCGTAACTAGGCGTAATTTGCATAATTCTGCGACATCAAACTCGAGTACTTCGGGTGGGCTTTGATGTCACGCACATTATTCAGTAATATTTATAAATAATGTTAAGGCTAATTAGATTTATATTTAGGTAAATGAGACTCGACTCGGTCAGGAGTAATCAGCATCTTGCTGAGCTTGGATTCTCTGAGCTCATGAGAATTCGATTTCAATTACGTTAATTATTTGTGTTTTAATAAGATGTTGCCTAATTAAAGCTAATCATAATCCAATTGGTTTGATGATGCTATGACCAACCAAGATTAATCAGACTTTTTATAATTTCCTTGGTGTTTGCCTAATTAGATTAGTTATGCATATTTAGCTTAATTATGCCACGTGAAATTCCAGTATAGAGGATACTCTAGCTGGATTTCAGACTAATATTTAGTCATAATTAGTGTTCACAATAATTAGCACTAATTAGACGTAAATTATCCTAATTAGTATGGAGTCGGTAAAGAGTAATTAGTATCTTCCTGACCTTGACTTCTGTGGGCTCATGGGGAAGTCGACCTAGATTAATTGGCCCCGATAAGGTTTGCCTTGTATAGGCTAATTTTGCACGGCTAGGTTAAGGATGAGCATGATCAACTTTGCCTAATTAGATTTGGCTATACTTATTTCGACTCATCTGGGCTCATCTAAGCTTAACTTCGCTTAACATGAAAACACCAAGCTGGACTGGGCTTAACTAAAGCTACTTACACCTCACTTATTTAGGTCATAAAGTGCTCGACTACATTTGATTAATTTCGGCTACATTAACTTTGACTTAGCTAAGCTCATTTAAGTGCAACTTGGATTAGCCCGACAAAGGCAAGCTGGCCTGAGAAAATTTAATTTTGTGCGTTTGGCTTCGTCAGGTTGTGCGATGCTCGCTATGCTTACTTATCCTAATCAACCGGTGTCAATAACAACGCGAGCCGGTGTTGAACCGGCCCCGTCGCAGCCGCTACGTAAAAGAATGACACAGATTCGATGGAGCAAAGAAAGCGACACCCAGTTGTCGTTTTGGGTACGAGCGCCGTAACCGCGTCCAACAGAGCGACATGAGAAGCCAAGTGATAAGACGGGACGCGCATGCGCCCTTGCAGCAGGTGTCTCGTCGTGTCTCGTCGCTAGCTGGCGCGTCGATGCATTCTGCCACGCGATCCCGTGGTCTGCACACTTTTGATCGCACCTGTACGTGACATCGGGTGGATGTGCTGGGTATGTTCAGTAACCCCTCGTGCAGCCTTGACACCAGTCGTCACCAAGCAAAAGAAGACGACCAGAGAAGAAACCGCCGACAGCTAGGACTTACCCCGGAGCACGGCCTCCTTCCAGAAAAACCACCCACCACGAAAGAAGCCAGGCCTGTCAAGATGAGCGAAGCCCAGTTGCCAACAGCCGTCGTAATGCAGCAACCCCGTGAACCCCCTAAATTCCGCAGAATGCCGTGCGACGACCCCGAGGACTGGCTGGAACAGTTCGAGCGCGTGGCGGCCATCAACAAGTGGAATGACGAAGCGAAGTTGCAGTGGGTCTACTTGACACTGGAAGAGTCTGCGCGTACCTGGTTTATCAACCATGAATCCGTGCTTAGGACGTAGGAGGATTTCAAAGGTAGCCTTCTTCGGACGTTTTCAAGCGTTGCTTGCAAGGAACGGGTGGAGAGGCAGCTGCATTCACGTTTCCAGCTCCCTAACGAGAGCGTCGCTGTCTTCGTCGAAGAAATGAAGCGTCTATTTGGTCGAGCAGATCGGGAAATGCCAGAGGAAAAAAACTCTGATTCCTTATCAGAGGAGTGACGGAAGAACTTTTTGCTGGATTAATGCGGAATCCACCGCAAACTGTCTCCCAATTTGTAACGGAAGCAGCCGCCATGGAAAAGATTCTCGATGTGCGGCGGAGAGAGTATGGACGCTCTGCTCTGGTAGGCGGTACGTCGCCGGCCGAGCTTAATGCTGTAACCGTCAGCAACCTTCGGGACACCATAAAGGCTGTTGTGCAAGAGGAACTACGGAAGATGTTCCCGAGTTCTTGTCCTCAAGTCGCGACGTTGAGCGATGTCGTCAGACAAGAGGTTCAGCAGGCGCTGGGGACCGGACCATTAGTTCCACCAAGCCAGGAGCCTGAGTGGGCTCCACGAGGACCGCAAATTATGTCGTACGCCACGGCCGCGCGCAACCCGGTGCGCCCCGCCCAACCGACGTACTCTCCACCGCCACGCCCACAACCAAATGTCTACCGACCTCATGCCGAAAGAGCAATCCCTAGAAAGTCCGACGTGTGCAGGACTGACGACCATCGCCCGCTGTATTTCCACTGCGGTGAACCTGGCCACTTGTACCGTAACTGTTTCTATAGGAACCTCGGAATACGTGGATTTTACGTCGGCGCTTTACGTCCGCAACCTGGTCAAAGGCCACCTGAGATTGAAGACTATTTGCAGCGACAAAGTTTGCCAGCGACCCGCTTCAGGTCACCATCGCCTTCGTCTCGACGTTACCCATCGCCACACCCTGCCAACACAGGAGCATCACGTGGAAGGTCCCCTAGCCCTCATTTGGGAAACTAAAGACGGCAACCAATGGAGGTGTGGTTGCTGCCCGGCGCAACCCTGAAAACCCCCGCCCGAATGTCCCAGTGGAGCAACACTACCTGCAGCGTGTGAAAGACACGAGTGACACATCAGCACTAAGTTCCCTCCAAGCCGCAACATTACACCATGACAGACCTGCAGCGCCAAGGTAAAATCGACCGATCTGGCAGTGAAAATCGACAACCGGGACTTAATTGCGTTGGTTGATACCGGTGCTGACTTCTCCGTCATGAGTGCGGTGTTCGCCGATCAGTTGAAGAAGGTGCTGACTTCGTGGGAAGGCCCGCAGGTACGAACTGCAGGCGGTCACGTCATAACATCAAAGGGAAGATGCACAGCTCGTGTGGATGTGGAAGGGTATACGTACCCTACTGTTTTCGTCATCCTGGACCAGTGCTCCCGGAACGTCATTCTCGGTGCGGACTTCCTTTCGGTGAACAAAGCATTCATAGATCTTTGAGCGCAAACAATCACCCTGTCACCAGATACGGGCGTCACGCGAAATCCAAGTCCTGCATTATCAGCGGCGCTAATGATTCTCGACGAGCACGTCACATTGCCACCACGCTCGAGTGCTGTCATCCTCGTGGGCGCTGACAGCTGCATATGCGCGAAAGGTTTGGTCGAGGCCAACCAGAGTTTGCTCTTTAAAAAAAGGTTTGGCTATCGTCAGAGGAATCGTTCACATCGTTGAAGGAACCGTCAGTGTACCAATCACTAATTTCTGCTCGGAATATCATCACCTTGCAAAGGGCACCACTGTGGCACTATTCGAAACCATCCCGGACATAAGCGATGTACACACGATCGACAACACACTCCATCCTCGTACACATGACGTGTTCTTTAGGGTGAAACCGGCGTTGCCCTTGGAAAGACACGAACGGCTGCGGAAACTGCTCTATAGCTACCAGGATTGTTTCGCCACGTCACCCAAGATCCGCCAGACAATGTTTGTGAAACATCGCATCATAACTGATGAAAGTGTGCAACCAAGTCACCAATCGCCGTACCGTGTGTCCATGAAAGAGCGCGAGGCAATCCGGAAACACGTACAAGAAATGCTTCATGACAACATCATTGAGCCTTCCCAAAGCCCGTGGGCTTCCCCTGTAGTGATCGTAAAAAAACGGGACGGCACTCCAAGATTCTGCGTCGACTATCGCCGACTCAATAAGGTAACGAGAAAGTGACGTATCCGCTCCCTCGAATTGATGACGCCCTCGATCGTCTCTGTAATGCCAGATACTTTTAATCTATGGATCTAAGGACTGGCTACTGGCAGGTGGAAGTTGACAAAAGGGATCGCGAAAAGACGGCGTATATTACACCAGATGGACTATACCAGTTTAAAGTCATGCCATTTGGACTTTGCACTGCCCCTGCAACTTTCCAAAGGGTAATGGACACCATATTTGCTGGCCTGAAATGGCAAACTTGTTTGGTGTATTTGGACGACGTCATAGTCTTCACTCCATTTTTAGAGGAACGCATCAGCAGGTTAAAAGTGGTACTTGATGCACTTAAGGCTTCAGGACTTACGTTAAAGCCCGAAAAATGCCGTTTTGCTTACGAGCAGCTGAACTTCCTTGGTCACGTCGTCAGTTCTGCCGGTGTTCTACCAGACCCAGAGAAGACAGCTGCAGTTCGAGACTTCCCGCCGCCCCGCGAAAAGAAGAGCCTCCGAAGCTTTCTCGGACTTTGCACGTACTATGGGCGCTTTGTCAAGGACTTCTCGCAGGTCTCCGAGCTACACGTCTAACGAAAGAAGACAGCTCGTTTGTGTGGGAAGCACCCCAAGAAGAAGCGTTTCGGGAGCTCAAAAGACGTCTTCATGCGCCCCCTATTTTGGCCCACTTTGACGAGAACGTGGCAACAGAAATCCACACCGACGCCAGCAGTGTCGGCCTCGGTGCCGTTCTTGTTCAAAAGCGGGATGGACGAGAACACGCCATCGCCTACGCCAGTCGATCTTTGTCTAAGGCAGAGTACAATTATTCCACAAGCGAAAAGGAATGCTTGGCGATTGTGTGGGCAACTTTCGAATTCCGCCCATATTGGTACGGCAGGCCTTTTACCATCATTACCAACCACCATGATTTATGCTGGCTTGTGCTGGCTCTATGCTGGCTCCAGGAGTTCGACATATCGGTGGTGCACAAGAACGGAAGAAAGCATTCCGACGCAGATTGTCTGTATCGAGCCCCGGTTGAGCAACCACCACCGTGTGCAGCCGACGACGCCAGTTTTCTGGGCATGATCACCGCTTCCGACATAGCCGCCCAACAACGGGCCGACCCTGAACTGAACTGTCTCATTGAATATCTTGAAGGAAAACGTACGGAGATACCCAAAACTTTCAGGCGTGCTCTTCACACATTCTGCTTAAAAGACGGTGTCCTTGCGAAAAAGAACTTCGACTCTAGGAAGAGCAGCTACCTTCTCGTCGTGCCATCGTCATAGCGTCAGGAAATATTGCAGGTGTCACATGACGAACCAACCTCCGGGCATCTTGGGTGTACACGAACGCTTTCGCGGATCTGTGAGCGTTACTACTGGCCGCGCATTCTAGAAGACGTCAAGCATTACGTACGGACGTGCCGAGAGTGTCAACGCCGCAAGAGACCGCCAACAAAAACCGCTGGACTACTCCAGCCACTTCAAACCTCAACAAGGCCCTTCGAACAAATTGGAATGGACTTTCTGGGATCCTTCCCGACGTCTAGCACAGGAAATAAGTGGATCATTGTGGCGACAGATTACCTGACTCGCTACGCAGAAACCCGCGCCCTTGCTCGAGCCACTGCTGAAGAAGCCGCCAGATTCTTCGTTCACCAAATTGTCCTGCGCCACGGTGCACCTCAGATCGTTATCACTGACAGGGGGACAGCCTTCTGTTGCGAACTGATGCAAGCCATTTTGCGGTACAGCCACACCACCCATCACCGAACTACCGCATACCACCCGCAAACTAACGGTCTCACAGAACGGCTCAACAAGACCCTGGCGGACATGATGTCGATGTACGTCGATGTTGAACAAAAAACATGGAATGAAGTGCTCCCATATGTCACCTTCGCATATAATACGGCCGCCAAGGAGACAACCGGGCTGACACCATTCGCTCTTGTTTACGGACGGGAAGCGACAACGACTCTGGACGCAATGTTGCCGCATGTAAACGAAGGCGACCCGAACCCGGATGTAGCGATATTTCGACAACGCGCTGAAGAGGCCAGGCAGCTGGCTTGACTGCGAACGACAACCGAGCAAGCAACGGATGCCCGACACTACAACCTGCGACACCGCCATCAGGAATACACACCCGGCGAACAAGTTTGGCTATGGGCACCAGTTCGCCGACGAGGCCTCAGCGAAAAGCTTCTGCGGCGTTATTTTGGCCCCTACAAAATTGTTCGTCGCGTAGGGCCACTGATCTATGAAATCGTCCCGGATGGTGTGACAGACTCCCAGCGTCGACGTGTGCGGTCTGAAATTGTTCACGTCGTGCGTTTGAAACCCTATTATGCGCGCTAGCAGACAATATGTGTGCTTGTTCCTCCATCTTTTTTGTGAAAACTTCAGTGCCTTATGGCTTCAGTGCTTGCTTTCAACATCGAGGCGATGTTTTTGAAGAGGGAAGCAATGCCACGTGCCATGCCATTGTGCGCAGCTGCCACTATAGAGCGAGAGCCATCGCGTCATGTAAATAGGCTAGAGCGGACTGCGATTAACTTCCGATGGGCCCATTGTATCAGACGGTGCAGTATCTGATGATAGGTGTGCGCATGTTCTGTGTTGTCTTCTCAGCGCTTAAATAACTGGAAGCGCATAATCTGTGGGCTGTTCTTTTTTGGAACGGCAGCTGTGCATGGGCACGCCACTCCAATTCTGTTAGTGTTCCTTTTGTGTCCTAAGCGAGAGGCACAAGTACGTCTCCTTACTAATAAACCTTGTCTGCCGCACCCTCGTCTTCTGTGGATTCCAGTGACGACGACGCACGTGACAATATCACTGAAAGTTATCCTATTGCTTGACGTATTTAACTTACATCTGGGGCGTCTACTCTCCGAGGCGTATGGTTACGAGACAGGTATATTGCTTTGCGGCGTCGGGGGTAACATGCAAGCGCTCGATTGTACTCCGTCAACAAGGATGGAGGGCCAGATTCCATTCACGCCTCATTGGCACGAGGGTTGCATAGATTGCGAACTCCACTTGAGTAGAAGAGAGTTCGTAGTCTCTTTTACTCTGTATTCAACAAAAGAGTGCGTTCCGCGGCCAACTCTGCCCTACACCCCAGTGGAGTTTAAGAACTCTGGGGAGGCTAACACAGTCCCTCTGCTCTTGCAGTACGCTTCAATATTCTGTGAGTGCAGGAGTTGCAGGAATTTGAGATAGACTCAACGAAAACGCCACAAGGCTCCGTAATTTCACCGTTACTATTCAATGTAGTTCTGTTAGGGCTACGCAAGAAATTATTATTTGACATACGTGAATTGTATTACAGTATATACGCCGATGACATCACTCTCTAAGTTCCTGTAGGAAGTGGTGATGGTCACTTCGAGCGAACGCTATAGGTGGGGGCAAACAAAGTTAAGGAGCACTTGCAAGGAACGGTCCTCGAGTGCATGCTCACCAATTGAGTCCAAACTTTTATTCTACAAGCCCACAAGTAGAGGACGGAAGGCCACGCGTGATGACGTAAGGAAATGCTTCAAAATAACTGTTCAATCGGCTGATGGTACACCAATACCACACGTTGATAAAATCAGAATTTTGACAGTGCACCCACAGGCAAGCGGTCGTAATGGAGAAACGGTGTGCCGCCTCCGTTGTCGGTAGACGACACCATCCGCCTCTTGCGTCGTATCACAAATAGACATAACGGTCTGCGCGAACACTGCGCTGATTTGTCTCGTCCAGGCATACGCGATAAGCCGCATTACGTACGTTGCCCCCTACCTTAAGTGGATAGGCACAGAAAAAAAAATCGAAAGCATGATACGAAAAGCTTTCAAGAGAGTAATCAGCCTGCCACTCAACGCGAGCACAGAAAGATTTCTAGCGCTTGAACTTCAGAACTCACTCGACGAGTTGATTGAGGCCCATGGTGTTGTGCAATACGAACGCTTATCAAAATAAAGGCTGGTGCACACATCATTGAGTCACTGGGTATCGAGAATAATACTCAGCAGGGAGAAAAGACGACGTTCCTGCGTTGGTCGGCGACCACCTGATCATCACCCGGCACACCACGTAAGCAGACGTAACCAGCGCGCGAGAGAGCTTCAAAAGAAGTATGGTAAAATTAAGGACGTTGTATATGTGGAGGCCGTGAGATAAGGGGGAGCGCCAAGCGCGCAAGCAAGTGTGGTCGTTGACCATACAAGCAAATGCCTTGCGAGCGTCACGGTGAAGACGGGACAAACTGAGGCGGCCGATGAAGCGGCGATAGCCTTAGCTCTGGCCACAATGCCGAAAGCAGAGATCGTGATAAACGATTCGCAGGTGGCAGTCCAAGGTTTCGCGCGCGGCCGTGTCTCGCATGAAGCGGCCTGCATTCTTAAAATGTGTGACGATGGCAACTCGGCGTCGCACTCGCTAACATAAGTTCCAACAGTTTTCCTCCTACGGACCGCGGCACACACCGACGTCCCACTCGCGAGAAACGAGGTGGCCCACGCTGCGGCTCGAGGTCTCAGTCGCCGAGCCGCGGCCCATTACATGACTGCCGCCACCAAATTTGAAAGTGGGGTGTTGGGTCTGCTGGATAGACACACTTTGACAGATACACAGCAACAAGAATGGCTATGGTCGTGGGGTGATCGTCTCACAACGTTCCGAGACATCGCCCAGCATTATATGCTCGAAAAGCGCAACTTCCTGCCAACGCACGATAAATTAAACAGACACAATGCCGTAAGCTTTAGCTTACTTCAAACCCATTCATACCCAAGCCCGGTCATCCTACACCACTGCTACACAGATTTATACCCCTCCGATACATGTATGTAAAGCATGTGGGCATCGAGCAACGCCCAGCCGCATGCTCTGGGATTGTTCCGGTGACAACTGTCATGAAAAAGCTGCCGATCGCTATGCGCCGATAGCGGCTGTAAATTGCAGACCACAGCTAGCCTTGAGTTCGCTGGTTCTCGCTGTCGCCCCGGCTGCGGGAGCCGCGTGGGACCTTCCTCGTAGGCGCCGCCACCGCTGGGAGGCGGCCCTTTAAAGCATCGGACCTGAACGCCCAGCTCTGGGCCGTGCGGCAAGCCGAGGATGCCGCCCGAGTGCAGAGACTCGGTGCCACCACCTGAAGCCACAAAGCCTGAACTACCGGCCCACTGTGTGTATCAACAAAGTCGTTTCTCTTTCTCTCTCTATCTCAAAATAGAATTTATTAGCGAATGTTTTCCCATGAAGGTCTTCAACATGTCGTTTTAGTATCGTAGAACAGCAATGCTGAGCTGCCTAGCTTTTTTCTGTCATGTTATCGAAACATCCAATGTATGCATGGTGGTATCAGTCGTGAGTATGCTGCACAGTACATAGGCGTTCCACAGTAAAAACGAAAGCCTTGCGAAATTTCTGATTTTGTGCCTTGTAGGTTCATTCACTTTTTTATTGCTTGTGGTCACTCTGCGGCCAGTCAGCGGCACTTGAATATTGAATTCTCGTATGCCTCCTTCGGCCTGTCAGTTGTTCTTGAGTCGTGTAAACTAATGTAGGAACATTTATTACTGTTCCTTTTACATTGATTAAAAAAAAAACACGCGTCATCTGCAACACAATGCGGCTTTGGTAAGTACGAAAAATAAGTGGCATACTTCCATACACAATCTTTGAATTGTAAGGGTGCTGGATATCTGCACGACATTGCAACGTTTTCAAGCGCATAACCATAAGACATACCGGATCCTTTTTTTTACTCTGGAGTTTTCCTATAGTATTCCGTTCCAACTATGCAAACTTTGATGGCTTCCTTCACAACTCAAAACGGCACATGTTCGAGAGAGATTTTACAGCTGAAGTGAATAATGAAGAAGACAATGGCTGCAAAATAAAAAAGAACAATGCATACAATATAATGATTATGCCTAGTTTTATGCATGCCAGATGGCAATGTTAATTATAGTTTTTGTGTAATGGCGGCAAAGAAACCTAAATATGCGCTGCCTCCGCCACAAAATTTTGGCTCTCCTTAACGAAAATAAATATTATTATATTTACAATTCATGCAGCCTTTTTTGTGTGGTTTTAAGGCGGAACATCCTGAAAGAAGCACCAACATGCTACAGTTTGGTTGGGCCTTAGAACTTTACAATAATACGACAAAAAGCTTGCCGGTGACACGTACATCAGCATTTAGTATACAGAGTCATCCGGCCTATGCCTCACTCTCAACGCCCAATTCACACTTCTAGCAGGATGATAGATGGCTCATACGGTCATGTCCCGACATGGAGTTGAGCGCAACTACACATAGTGTGTCGTGTTGCGCACGAATGCTTTCTGAATGTGCAAAAATTGCACAGGTACATATACAAAACAAACGACCACGCGCGGCTATTCACAGAATTCAAAGTATTTATGTAAACATCACAGGGGTAGACTTAGTAGTTATTTTTAGATTATTTTTAGAGTGCCCATTAGCGTGCTTGCGCCAGTATAATGATTACTGAATTAAAAAAATACTAGTCAAGTTCCAAATACCTTAGTAATAACTTTTGAACATCGGGTTATGCCCTGGTAACCTAAACAACGCTCCAATAAACGAAAAAAAATAGGTGCCAGGAAAACTCTGAATCGGTAACCATAACAATAATAACTCGATCTCCCAAAACGCCAAACTTTTGCACTAACCCTAGCTCTGTTGTTGCAATAACCTTAAGTAAAAACTTGTTCTGATGAGTTAAATTACTACTGCGCTTTTTAATGCCAAATCAAAGCATATAGCGACACTTTCAAAAGCACTCGATATATCCTTAGATTTGGATGGCTTGGTAAGGTGTCTTTAGGTCCGCACAGCATACCTCTCCTTCTCCGCAGCCAATGACCTCTCAAAAAGCTTAAAGGATCTTTGAAATAGTTTTTCAAGTAACCATGGAATGAATTCACTCGAAGAGCTTATTGTCTCATGAATTCAACACCGTAAAATGTTCAAGAATTTGCCCAGTACGAGCGGAGTTACTAAGATGTGTCACACGCTGCAACCACATTCTCTCTTCTCTCGTCCCGTCGAAAGCGCTGGAAGCTAAGCAAGGAGGGGATGACAAGGCCACAGAGAAACGTCAGGTGAGCCCCATGACCTTAATACGGTGTACTAGAATATGCTGGGTATTGGTTACATGGAGTGATGGCGAGCGACGCTGGTCACGTTGATGGCACAAGATGGCGTCACTAGAGCATGGGCTGTATGAAACTGGTGGCGCGCGCTGCAACGCAGCATGGAATCGTCGCTCTGTATTTCGGTGCATGCCCCGCAAATAGTCGCCGCTACTTACCAGAGTTTCCTAGATAATGTGGCATATGTACATGTGGTAGCGGCTTGCAAAATCGTGCCGCATGCAGCAACTCGTCATGAGAATGGGACTTTGTACTCTTCATATGCTTCGATCGCGATGCTGATATGCCCAAATTTAGCTTAGTAGCCATGCGTGTTTTAATGCGTGCGCTGTGGTAAATGATCATTACTTTGCACAACAAACATTACTAAGATTCTCGGGTGGCGAGCAGGGAACATCTGATTTTTAATGCTGCCCAGATTGGCCTTGTAGCATCAGCGCATAAAAATATCGAAGAAGAACAGTGGAACTCCTACTTTAGATTTACATTGTTCTTTGTACAATAAATGCTTGTAGAAAGAACGCGCCAATTTTATTGCTTTAACTATGAACAATTGTTTCAAGTCCTACTTTTTTCTCAATTCTTGCAATGAAAAATTATTGATGACAATTAAAAGTATTAGGTTAAGCTACATCCTTGTTTTTATTTTCGAATAAATTATGCTTTAAAATTTTCCAACATGTTTCAAGGTTCGCTAAGGACAGTGAGGATGTTCTCGTTGAAACCAAATGTCCATAATCAGCGAAGGACCTTACTCCACTAGAAGGAGTCCATGCGAAAAAAACCGAGGACGGCAAATTGCAGCTGGGGTCAAATAGCAATTATTTGTACCAAGTACGAGGACAAATAGTTATCTCTCGTCATGAGAAGTGCTTGTTCGAGATGTGGACAAAAAATGGCATCAGCATTGAGGAAATTTCTAGGAATGAAGCCTTTTGGAAAAACGAGATGTTGCCTCGGCTCAAAAGACTTTATATGCAGTGCATGTCACTAGAGCTTGTGGATCCAAGAAGGAGCCGTGGCCTTCCGATTCGTGAGCCTGATTATATCACAGACGCGCAAGAAAACCGTTTACTCAAACAGGCTTTGAAGAAGATTCCTAAAAATGGGGATGGCCAATAAATCGCTGAACAGTCCTATTCTACTGTATGTGGAAGTTACCAGCCGCCATCAATCTCAGCATCCTACATCTGGAGACCCGGAAAACAAAGAAACCGCACCACCATGGCCGACCCGGAAGAACTTGCCACTCTCCGCAAGCTTGCGCGCCACATCGACAACGTCGAAAGACAGCTCAGATTCATTGAACAACACCTGTATTAACGCAGGCGCCCATGCTTCCACTCTCCAAGCAGAGAACACAACAACGACTCGTCACAACAGCTTGGTGAGCACGGCTGGTGTTACTACCACCGATGCTACGGAGACAGAGCCCGACAATGTCGACCACCCCGCTCCACTCGGCACGAGGGAAGCGCCAACGGCAGCTCCTAGACACGGCTGCAAGCTGCCAACCTGGAGGCCGTCGCATCTTCGTCCCCGACCAAATCACAAGGCAGTGATCCCAGGTCGATAGCGGTTCCGACATCTGCTGCTACCCATGAGACCATATTCAAAGTCCTCACCCGCTGATATCTTCCGGGCTCAGCGCGGCAAACCGGTCCACAATCAAGATGTACGGCTCGCTGCGCCAGCACATCCAGCTCAAGAAGCTAGGCCGCAACTTTCATTGGAATGTTGTCATCACCGACATCACTGAACCAATCATCACCTCGCACTTTCTGGCTCATTACAACTTCCTCTTAGACTGCCGCCCCGGCCATCCCCTCGACGCCACAACGGGACATTCCACACCAGGCCAGCCAAAAAGGGCCGAAAAGCCAAGCATCAAATTATACTCAGTGTTGGCAATCATTCACCGTACCACGCCATTCTTTCCAGCCACCCTACAACGGACCCTACCTAGTTGTCCATCGTGACGACAAGAACGTCACTCTGCGCATAAACGGGAATGACGTCAGCATCTCGATTGAACGACTGAAGCCCGCATCTTTCTGCGAACGAACCGGGGCAGTGCCACTCCTTTCTCAGGCATCTATCTACAGCCGCCGACGACACAGCCCGCTCCTTTCTTTGAGATGCTCTGGTCGTCTGGTACGCCTGCCAGATTTCTACAGGCCCTGTGAATTCTACACTCCACGGGGGGTGATGTGGCGACCACTGCGTACAAACTTGCGCATCCTCCGTCTCGTCACTATTTATCTAGCCCAGCGTGACACGGCCACTTCCTGCAACACGCCTCCAATAAGTGACCGCGCCACCGCAGCGTCACCGGAGGCTTCCCTCACCACTGGTGGCTATAAACCCGAACTGCCAAACTCGGATTGGATTGGATAAACTTTTATTTGCCAAACTCGGAAGTTATCATTGTTACTCTAACCTTTCGAGTAGTGTCGGCATGCTAGCGACGCCGCTGCAACTTCACTAATGAACAGTTATGTTTTATGTTGGAATGCTACTTTGTATTGTCACGGCATCCTACAATCGTATTTAGAACTTACAAGATTTATTATTTGTAGGCGGAATCATCTCACTACAATAACAACTGATTAACAACTGAATATGCCTTAAAAGCAGCTTTTCCAAAAAAGATAACGTGCGTTTCGGGCACGGCTTCCATTGTTTTGTCTCTGAAACTCTGTGATCTGCTTCGCCGCCATATTGACAACTTAGTCCCGTAGATTGAATGGCTACTTTAGAAAAATACCTTTCAAAGAAGATTCGAAGATACGAGAGATACGTGCGTTGCTCTTTGTGGACGAAAAACTTAATGTTATTCGTTGGAACGAAAAACGTATTCATAGTAACTTTTCATATATATATAGGCTGTCCGGCAACTTGAGCCAAGATTTTTAAAACAAAAGGCACTTCAGAGGCAAACTCAACCAAACGTATACTACTCACACTAGCCTGTAGATACTCGGACTATTTCTTATTTCCCCCTAAGCTAATTATATATTTACCAAAATTTTTATTTATTAGCGGAAACTCCCAAATCTGATCCCTTTCAGAAACTACCGACTCAATTGTTTCCTGCACGATACGTGTTACGCTGTTATTTTTTTTTCGCATCGACAAAAGCACGCTCGTGGTCCGTCACGCGGCTTTTCAGGTTTCTTGAGCCTTCTATACAAGGCTAAAGAAAATAATAACAGCGTGACACGTATATCTTAGAGAAAACAATTGTGTCGGTGGTTTCTGAAGGTGTTATACAGCTCAATGTGTATATTTTGGGTTTTTAGCCAATAATTGAAAAAAATTGTAACTAAATATAATTAAGCAGTTACCCTAAGGGGAAACAAAAATATCTGAGTATCTACAGGATCGTGAGAATAGTATGGCTCAGTTCAATTAGTCTCTGAAGTGCTTTTCATGGTCAAAATCCATGCTCAGGTTATCTGGGACTCCCTGTTTGTACACACACAACAGGGAGTGTTTGTGTGCGTATATATATTGCGCTATTGAATCCGAAAATTGGTTTGCCTTTCCTTATGAAGTTTCTAAGCAGTGATAATGTCGCTCTTGTCATTGAATCAGCGTCATCCCGATCGCCCTAAGGGAGCAAACGCGGATAAGTCTCTCTGCTGCAGAAGCCATGGCGGTTATTCTTGCCACCAGATCAAGCCCTTGCATCGTTGAGTGCGATGATTAGGCACGGTCAGGGAATAACTACTTTGGTAACAATAATCTCTGAACACCGAGCATTTCCGAACAACCTGCTAGGGTGACCCTGCTTTGAGAAAGTGTTCATCCAAACGCTGCTTTGTGTTTGGAGCGCACACACAGCTTTCGTCTCCATTGTTGCGTGGTGCACGATCGATAGATATCTTGAAAATACAAAAACGGGAAGAAATAAACCATTACGACCCTCCCCCGCCTCTACCACCCCACATTAGAAAAAAAGGCTCTTTCAAGCGCAGTGAGCGCGTCCATTTCTTTCTTCCGCGGCGCATGAATACATCCACATGAGTGGTTGGTAGTAGGGTGTAGTATCGCTGAGCACAGGTGGCACCAGGCGGAGCCACGTCGTGCCTGTTGAATTAGGCGCGGTTTTTAAATACGCGCAGAAAGCACACACAACACTTTTTGAGACTGTAAAATGTGAACCATCGGAATGATCTGCTTAAATGTATACCATAACATTGAGAAAAAGAGAAAAAGGAAATGTTGCGGAAATAATTTCAGTAATTGAGTTATACTGCAAGGGACAAGAAAAAAAGAGCGATAAAACACAAGTACAATTTTTCTGGATATTTTCCCCCGGTTTATGAAAAAATAAAAAAAAACCCTGAAAAAAATGTATGCGCAAAACTTTCTTCATATACTAAAAAGCAATACAGTGCCGAAAACCCCGTGGAAATCTGACCAAATTTGGACCAGCTAGAACTTTCAAAAGTACACATGTATTTTCTATGGATGCTGGCACTGATGAGCCTTTTCAAGCCCATCATCAGACTTCAGGTAGCCGTGAAAGTAGCAGTCTTCATGATGATGTAACCCTTAGAGCTACTTTTCGATCACGTTTTGTCGGTCAAAAGGCTCGGGCATCGTCGTATCGCACCTCTGGCCACAATGGAAACAGCACAACCCATACCGCGAAAGAACGGCGCTCGCACCGCCAGAGAGAAAGAGAGAGAGAGAGATAAAAATAAAGAATTGTAAACGGTGACCACCATGCCGCAAAGAAATAAAATGGTGCCTAAGCCATTGAGGCGAGGCCCCGCCCTGCACGGATTTGTTGTTTCATTTAAGAAATTTACGCATGCCGGGTAAATCATCGGCGGTCGCACACGGCCACTCTTTATAGGAGGCGGTGGAGTCGGCGGCGTGAAAAGCGAAAGTACAAGTTCAAAAGGCGATATTACTGCGTTTTGTACTAGAAGTCACAGGACTGGCAAACGTTGCGCGAAACATTTTGTTTTTCAGCATAAATGTGTATTTACCTAATATATATATATATATATATATATATATAAATGTATATATGAATATATTTATGTGAGTGTGTGTGTGTTCAGTATGCCTAATAATTGCAAAGTATTTCAAGCTGGACGTTCTCAATTTATGTACAGTACGTGTATTACTAGTTTCCAGGGTTTCACTATGGTACCTGGATTATGTCAGTTTCACGTAGCTTCACCACGATATGAACATGAGGCACGCTGCAGTGGGCTTCCATAGATGTTTTGAACACCCGGGGTTTTTTCACGTGCTGTCATAGGGCGGCAAAATGAACAGAGCACCCTCAGACTCACTCAATGAAAATATTTTACACTTGACTCACTCAGACCCAGACACACCAAATTTCGCTGCAGCAGACTCGCTCAGACTCATTCATGAAAATTGTCTGCAACCAAACTCACTCACACTCACGAATATTTCAATCAAACTGCCTCAATCGTACTCGGAGTTACTAAATTATCACTCAGCCGGTCTCACACTCAACAAAATATGTCCCTTGGAATAGGACAAATGAAAATACAACAAAAATATAACTCAGCTGAATTCACATTCGCCAACAATTTACAGAAGTGGAGTCACTCGGACTCGCAGACTCTCCAAGCTTTCTCTCAACCAGACGTACTGGGACCAAAGGTAAGCAACGTTTTTTTGCCCGGCTCATGCAATAATTTACGAAAGAGCACTATAAAAGAAGCTGATGTATAGAGTCAGAAATATAAAGGGTCTACAAGTTCCAGGCAACCATGAAAATAAACGTATTATAGATTTCAACGTGAAAGACAAAGTTATTCTCCGTGCAACGCAATGTAACAAGAAATTTCACATTATCTGTAATTTTCGCAATACTGAGAATCTCTTATTTCGGGTTAACTTTTGGTCTACGGACCTTCAAGAAAAATTAAGTTTTCATTCGTCTCACCACCTGTTGTCAATGGAAGATCACGTTCCACAAACAAAGCAGCACCTTGATTGATTGATATGTGGGGTTTAACGTCCCAAAACCACTATATGATTATGAGAGACGCCGTAGTGGAGGGCTCCGGAAATTTAGACCACCTGGGGTTCTTTAACGTGCACCCAAATCTGAGCACACGGGCCTACAACATTTCCGCCTCCATCGGAAATGCAGCCGCCGCAGCCGGGATCCGAACCCGCGCCCTGCGGGTCAGCAGCCGAGTACCTTAGCCACTAGACCACCGCGGCGGGGCAGCACCTTGATAATGTTGTTACTGATGGCTTCTTTGGGTCCTGTCCGCACAATATGCTGCGACGTTTGTTCATTCAATCGCCCACCTTGTAAATCAAACTATTAGTGACCTCTAGCTGTACTATATTCTTTTAAATTATAGAAATGCCGAGATTCCTTTTTAGATGATGTCGTGCTCTCGCAAAGTGATTGCGAATAATATAGATTGCTTTTTTGCGTCTTAAAACCAATGTGATTGTCCTAGCTGCGGCAGCCAGTGACTGCTCTTCTCGTGGATAATGGTGCAGAGTTATATGTATATGGCATATTTTTCGGTCTCGGTACTGAAAATTAAAATTAGCTGTGTCTCACTGAGTTTTCCTTCCTTTCCTTGTAAACACGCCTTAAGGGGATGAATTCTGACAGATGTTCCCCGTGCCTATTTATTTATTAATTTGTTCATTTATTTATTCACGGTAGCTATATCGACTATTCAAAGGAAGCGAGAACCAATGTCGCGTATTGCACAACCAGTTGCTTCCAAGTAAGCCGACAGTTCTCTGGGCAATGCGGTTTCGATGACGCAGTAGATTTTTAGTCAGCTTGACAGTTCATTGAACCTCTGGGATTGTTTGTTTGTGTATTTGTTCATACTTCATTTCACAAACCAGCCTTGTTTAAAAAGAGCTCTTTTCCAAAACATGTCTTGGTTTAACGGCACACGCATCCATGAATCATTCTCTTCGCACTTGCATTACTCAATATCTTGTCTCTCATAAAATTTGGGGTGATCGTGGAAGAAGTTTAGCCCCAGGTTGCTTCAATATAACGCAGATATAACTTAGAAGCTAGTGGACAGCATAGAATGGGATATGTATGGCCAGTTACCTGAATCGAGTTTATTGCTGCTTCTTTTCAGCGCGGGTACAATTTGAAGCAAGCCCATGAAGTAAGCAGTGTGCATACTAAAGGATTGGCTATGTGAAGTTGTCTAAGCGTTCGGGAATGTTCCCTGTGAATTGATGCAGTAACATGGTGCCTGTGATGCAGTAAATGGTGCGCCCGTCCACAGCCAAGTCATGGATCAGGCTGGGGGGTGACACGAATGTACTTTCTGCCCGATGGCACATTGTAGGATGTCACGCCCTTGGGGAACAGCAGTGGGATCTCTTCGTCTTTCACGCTCGGAATCACCATGCACGGCTCACCCGGCTGCAAGTACGCAAAGTACGCTAAAGAATACAAAATAACGATTTTCAATTACAGTTTCAAAGAAGCCAGGTAGTTTCATACGGTTACATATTTACAATACACGAACAAGAAAATAAACTACGATGTATAAGCGCATTGTTTAACATTTCAAGATGTTGAGGAGTTCGTAAAACAATGCCGCAATAGAAATGTGTGAACAATCGCAATAACAGCAAAAAAAACGTGAATCGAGAATCTTGCCCCAAGAAAGCCAATAAATAAATCAAGTTTCTAAAAAATTACAGCATATGAACGAGCACAGCGAAGTCAAACGAGGCGGGCCACGATTTGATCTCCACCATTTTACGATGATTTAGCTATGGCTACGATCCTGGATTCTATGGCACCCACATGGAAAAATTTTCATCTACATGTGAGAAAAAAAAGGTAGAGCTAGTTGAGCGTTTTGTGGTAACCCTCACCATTTCGGTCTGAGTAACGCAGGGAGGACGCCTTGTTCGTACATTTTACGTTCGTCGTTGTCTCTGTTAAGTGCGCATTTGTTCAACAGAAAGACAAGCTGGCAGTCTCCATAGCGAGTTTCCCTACATTCCGTAATGTGCAGGCCACGTGTACTGCGCACTTCTGAACGGCACATAACGATTAAGGCTAATAATGACCACCGATAAAGAACGTCTTTGCGTGCGTGCGTGTCTGTGCGTGTGCTTGCGTGCGCACGTGTGTGCGCGTTTGCAGATCACTGTGTGTCTGCGTGTGAGTGTGAGTGCATAT
Source organism: Rhipicephalus annulatus (assembly GCA_013436015.1). Lineage (NCBI taxonomy): Eukaryota > Metazoa > Arthropoda > Arachnida > Ixodida > Ixodidae > Rhipicephalus > Rhipicephalus annulatus. Next base: position 205,805 of record WOVY01003389.1, read on the forward strand.
ATTGGTGTGTGTGTCAGTGTGTGTTCAAGTGTGTATGTGACTGCGTGCGTGTGTTTGTGTCGGAATGTTTCTGTGTCTGTCTCCGTGCGTGCGTGCGTGCGTCACTGTTACTTCATCACCTTCCAGTATACGGCTCCTTAATGTGTGCATTACTGTGGTATTACTCGCTTTCCTCGTCTAAAACACCAAGCAATGATACGCACCCTCTTGAAAATTATCTTGGAATAACAGAGAGCAGATCTAGTTAGTACGTATTTGTGGTAAAAGATTGGGCGTGCAGGCATGGAAACATTAATGAAAACAATACACCACGAACACCATTTCTGTTGTCCTGACTTCTCTCCTGCGTTAGGATTTGCATGCAGAGCCATTTTATACCAAAATTATCACGCACGCTCACCATCCAATTGGCCGGAGTAGCCACCTTCTTCTCCTCCGTGAGCTTCAGGGATGCCACCGCTCGAAACAATTCTCTGCAAAATAAGCGGCCCTCATAAGCTCCTAAAAGCGATGACACATTTTTGGTTGTATTTTTTACCGTTGAGTGGTTATCAAGTCGCTTATTGTAGTAATAAGCACAATCGTGTTTCATTACGCCTGCATCATTTTATCAAGAGCACCACCAGATTGCTTTGTTTACAAGAAGGAGCTTCAGACTGGATAGAGTAAATTGAAGATTGTTATATATATATATATATATATATATATATATATATATCACAAACTCCGAGAATAGGGCAGTATAGGACACAAAAAATCATTTATTTATTTATTACTAACAGTTTCGGCTGGTGGACCAGCTTTCTTCGGAGGATCTTGGTGAAATAATACAGGCTCCCGTAGCCGGAGCCACCCTCACAGTTTGGAGGCCCGAACGAAAAGAAAAAAGAAAAGAAAGAAAGAAGAAAAACGAGGAAACCGGGCTAACGAGGCAAGGGACAGACAAGAAGAAGAAGAAGAAGAATAAAGGAGCGATGGAGAGCCGCCAGAAGCAGGTGTGTAATTATAACTAAAGGTAGATAAGACACGTCTGTAAAGGTGGCGACCAAGAAAAAGGGGAAAAGTGAAACATATTTCCACTTACTCGCATCCCACACATGGATCGAGTTAAAGTTCACGTGGTCGGGCCACACACACACAAACAAGAAACATATGGCCCGCTCCAGCTTCAGGAACACATTGGCCACAATGCAAAGCCAAATGTGCCCTCTCCCCGCATCTGGCCTCTCTTGTAGAAAAGTGTATAACAACTCATACTCAAAATGAATTATTCTATAGTCTTTAGGAAATGAAAAAACAAAAACATTAACAAAGGAATAAAAAGTGCTTAAAATAAATAAATAATAATGCAAACACGTGCCGGTTGATGCACGTAGCATCGAATTCTTTTATTTTCAAGCACTAGATTGATCATCCTATGTGGGCGACTTTATGTGTGTATAAATAAATTAATTGAGTAATTCGCTGTCTGTGTTTCACGAAACTTCGCGGAGGCACATCAGTCGCCCAGGGCTCTCGTTGATTTCGTGGGTAAGTGATCTGAATTTCTGTATCAAGTAAGACTCCCACTACTCGCACTCCCGTGTGATCTGGAGGCCGGATCGTAGCAGTATAACACTTACGCGTTCGAAAGAGTTGCCTTGGAGGTTGATATGTTTGGAGAACGGCAAATTAGGAAGGCCCTTTACGTGTGCCCTGTGGTTGTTGAAGCGCAAACAGAACGTGGTTTCCGTTTGTCCAGTATATTCCTGTTTGCACACCTCACAGCGAAATTTGTATACCAAATCGGCTAAGTCACAGTTAAGGTAGTTTTTAATTTTGTACACAAGTCTGAACAGGAGGCTTCAGCCGTATTTGGGGTCACCATGTGTGCGCACACTCTGCAGCGAGGTTTCCCACCCGGTTCACTTCCTATAGTGGTCAGATTAGTGTGTTTTGACCCTGACCAGTTAGTCTCTCAGGTTTTATTTCTTCGGTAAACAACCTTGGGTGGAGTCTGAAAAACGGCAGAGAGGTGACTACTCTGTTTAGGTATGTTAAAGTGGCGGCTTAGTATAGAATTCACCCGAGGGGCGGCGCTGGGGTATGTGAGGATTAAATTTGCCCCTGGCATTATATCTTTATTTCCGCTTATTTATCCCATTGTTGACTCTCGGTCCACAGAGCGAGCACGCTCAATTGCATTGGCAGTCATTTTTTCGGGGTACTTTAGACGCAAGAAGGTGGTTCTCGATTCCTGTGCGTGGGTGACGCATTGCGTAATTTCAGAGCAAATTCTTCTGTATCTGTGGGCTTGAGAGTAAGGAACACCTGTTTTGCAGTGAGGGGTGTGGCTGCTGTGGAAACGGAGATACTGTTGGTGGTCAGTTGGTTTTTTTATACAAGGAAGTAGATATCGTGGTGCAACTGAGTGACACAGTGACATCAAGGAAGTGGACACTTCTGCGAATACGTGTGCGTGAAGGTTATCGAATCATGCACGGAGTTGAAATCGGAAATCAATTCGGAAAGAATATGCTTATCATGAGCCCACACGAAGAATATATCATCAAGGAAACGTCGGTAGAATATTGGTTTGAATGAAGAATTTTTGAGGAAAGGAATCTCCAAAGAGGCCATGAAAATATTTGCGTAATTTGAGGCCATTTTGGTTTCCATGGCAGTTCCGTTCACTTGTAGGTAATGTTTTTGGTCAAATTCAGTTGTTATGTTAAAGTACAAGATTTAGGAGCACCTCTAAAGAGCCTTCGTCGAACTCACTCGCTGATTTCCTTTTCCATAGGGGGTCATTGTGGCGGCGATTCCTTCGGTGTGGGGAATGTTTATGTACAGTGATGAGACATCCCTGGTGACCAAATAGCATTATAGAGGCGCATAAAGTTTGGAGACTTGTCGAAGGAAGAGCTGGTATCTTTAATGTATGATGAGAATGATTGAGGGATGTGCTTATAGAGAGAGTCAATGAAACGAGGTTTTTTCAGTAGCAGTGCCGTTGCTGGAAACTATAGGTCGGCCGGGATTGTTAATACTATAAATTTTGGGTAGTATATGGGAGCGCCCAGGAGACGAGTTGCCAGGTGAAATCATTTTAAGCATAGGATACGTTATCTTACCACTCTTACGTAATGATATTAGTGAGGCCTTGCTTGTACTTTCATATTCCTCTGTCGGATCACAAGGGAGTTATTTATAGAAATTTCCATCAGCCAGTTGGCGAAGCCCTTCTTTGATGTAGTCAGTCCTGTCGAGAACAACTACAACACCACCCTTATCAGCTGGTTTGATAATGATGCCCTGGCTGTCACTTAAACTGTGCCAAGCCTCCCGCTCCTCTTTGGACAGATTGTTGCGAATGGGTCGGTGCTTTCCATATTCCCCCTGATTATATCAGGTTGTGCGGCTGAAATGTACTTGTCTAGATAATTAACTCGTGGTTCACCTTGAGTCAACAATTTATCTATATATATATATATATATATATATATATATATATATGTGTGTGTGTGTGTGTGCAGTTCAAATGGCATGCATAAATAGGCGGGAACTGTGGCAATGCTAAATTCTTTATGTAAATAAAGGAGTTGCCCAACAATATTACGAGGGCATACTTACGGAAAGTTTCTGCCACTGGTGGCTGGATACAGCATAGAGAGCTTCAGTTTCTTGTCAGGTGCGATGATGAACACCTTTAAGGGTAAAAAAAGACGCAAAACAGTCAATTAGGTGTAGGACAATCAAGATTGCGTTGTAATTACCATTCTATTCATTCAGAACCATCACGTTTGTCTTAAATTGACACTAAAAAGAAGCGATTAAGATTTAGATTTGAATTTATAGTTTTAGGTTGATAAACTGAACTCTGAGAACTGTGATATCATAAGTTTCACTGTCAGAAGTTTATTAGCGGAGAAACTCAAGGTTGAAGTTTAGTTTTTGAATTTCAGGCCGTAATCTTCGCGCGTGATGAAACAAATTCCACAATGTATTTTGTGTATTTTCACGACGTTGGCCTAATGAAATTCTTTGAAACGGCGTATGCTAATTCAATAACATCCATCGATGACAATGCACTTCAACTGTATTGATTAGAAGCTACGTTGGAGCATTGGGCCCTTTCAAAATGAGGCTCTCAAATTTCTAAAACAAACAGACAACATGACCCGCCACAGTCAGTGGGGATATGTAAAGCTTTACTGTAGCGGTCGAAGTCACGGTTTTCAGTTCCGCACAGTACTGTTGCTGTTGAATGCTGGCACAATGAAAAGGTGATAATAAGCCGTGCTTTGGGTGTACCTGCAAAAAAAGCTATCCGTAGTGCAGAATGCTGTAAAAACAAAAAAAAAGATTCGCTTGTAATTTTGTAACCATAATGTGCTCCGCCTAATGTGTTCTCAAAAATACGGGGTAAAGCTGTTGAAATTCTGGTTTTGTTCATCCAAACTGCTTCTGATATTCTTCTTTTTGATGAAGTGCTGTCGTATTTCTATAGCATTCATCTTAAAGCGTCTGACCTGGCCTTCGGTACGATTGAAACATTTGGTGTGGTTAATGCGTGCAGAAAAGCATCCTATCATGATAACGAATTGTACGCCATCAATGAAGCGTGCTTTTATCCCAGTTCTGCTGCTACCGAGGCTTCGTCGATGTAATACCTCAATCGATTTTGACCAACAAATCTAAACGCATCTTGTTTTGCACGAAAGCTGTTTACGGGCCATCAGACAGAAAGCTACACTAAGAAACAAGGCGCGTTATCTTTCAAGTTGAGAACTGATATGTCTGTATATATTTGCCCGACACAAGTTGGCGTGTGTTTCTGTTGCTGTCACATGAAGAGGCATTTCTAGTTTACTACAAGAAAATGTATTTCGGCAAAGTTGAATGCCACACATTATATAACTGAAGCACCCTTTCGTTGAGGTTTACAATGTCTGAAAAACATTTTGTCCACAAGATTTTTTTTAACGTCCCAAAACCACCATATGATTATAAGAGACGCCGTAGTGGAGGGCTCCGGAAATTTCGACCACCTGGGGTTCTTTAACGTGCACCCAAATCTGAGCACACGGGCCTGCAAGATTTCCGCCTCCACCGGAAATGCAGCCGCCGCAGCCGGGATTCGAACCCGCGACCTGCGGGTCAGCAGCCGAGTACCTTAGCCACTAGACCACCGCGGCGGGGCCACAAGATTTTTTCTTGCGAAATGGTCGCAAATTGAGTTCATTACAATACTAACGTGAAAATCGAAATATCTATCATAAAAACACTACATGGCAAAATCTAGAGGCGTGCAAAATGTGCCCGCACTGCATATGCAGGGTAACTGTCCTCCGCGGACACCTTTACATTGAAGACAGGTATACGCACCGCCCTGCATGTGAGAGGTATGCCCTCGGTGTCCTTGTCGATGGGATCCAGCATGCCAAGTTGCACGGCCAGCTCGCGTTTCTCGTCCGATATAATGGGAAATGGCAGGTTGTTCATACGCAGGTCGTTGAACGCGATGATGTCCTGGGTGTTTCAGATAGATTAGGTTGCGGGAACTATAGTGTAACGTACATAAGGCAAAAATGCTGGCTGGTTGGTTCACTCTTTATCACTATACATTGTCCCGTGTATGATCCCTCCTAACAGCTCACACAATTCTCGCCCTCTTCAGTGACGGCTCTCTCGGATTGATCAGCATCAAGGCCACCGGTATTGACTCGTTAAAAAATGAGCAGATCCCACGTGCAATGGGAATTGATGATATGCGAAGCACGATTGATGGTTGATATCTCACTTTAAAGTCACCACAATGTTACAAGGCGCATAGATGTAGTACGCAGTAAACACAAGTGGAAATGTTATGCACACTCAAATATCTGAATAAGATGCAAGTGTGTTGCTTATACACTGTAAACAAAAATATACCCAGCTGGGAGGAATCGGCGAATGATGTGCCCGCTCTGCTCCGGTGGCCTCACCTAAACGGGATGGTACCGGAGCAAATTTGTTTTCTACCGTTCCTCCGGTGGGTGCCGGACGAAGGAAACTGGAAGAAAACGGGGCCAATCCCATGATTATGCTCTTGTTTTTGCTCCGGAAATGCTCCTGCGCATCACTTTTGCTCCGGTGGATGCTCTCCAGTCGCTCCGGCTTATCGCTCAGCGGTATGCATTGGCTGTTCGAGAAGTGACGAAAGCAGCCTCACCGCCGGGAGGCCATTCACCACAAACGAACATGGTGCAGACCAAGCCGGTGCAGTGAGATTTATTGATTTATTTGTGGGGTTTAACGTCCCAAAACCACCACATGATTATGAGAGACGTCGTAGAGGAGAGCTCCAGAACTGAACGAGCGCATGTAGTTGATTTTAGGAGTTCTCGCCAAGTTAGTGTTCATCTGTTTGCAGGCACGTCTGCCAGTGCTCGATTGACACCCTTGTTATGCAGGGCAACTTGAGTGCACTTCGAGAGAGTGCACTTCGTCGCTAGTGCCATGTGCTCACAGTCACACAGGAAGGTATGTTCGACTTCAACACTTAACTACTTTAAAGATCCGCAAGCGAGCTATTAGAGAACGAAAAACGCACACAGATGAATGTGATGGCTCCTGAAATAACTACGTTTGTTGGGAAAATGCTTGTAAGGCACCCCAAAAACACTGCAGGCGACTGTCAACTCCTCCGGGTGAGTCGGCAAAGAAAGAAGCTCAGGTTTGTTTATTTTAAGCACAACTGGCAAATCTGAAAGCAATAGTGACACCGATGCTTCTTGGCCATAGTGTATGGACTCTATTTGTCCAATAAGCATCGCAGCAATTCTTAAACTTCTGGTCTCACAGCTAGCTCTTAGTTGACAAAACAGATGAAGGATTCCTGTCTAAAACTTTCGGCATAGCACGAGTGATATTTAATGTTTCTTTTCTGCCGAGATGTGGCAAGTGCATTCCAATGTCTGGACATTCGCCAGAGAGACCAAATTTGTTCTCTGGCGATAAGTTCTCTCTTTACGACTTTCGTTACTAAGAGGTTCAAATGTAATTTTAAACTGTCCATGACTGTAACTACTCTTCTTTCCAAGCGTCTCAGAATAGCAAGGTGTACATAGGGAGACGATATATTGTCATAAGATTTCACAGCCTGTAAAACCAGCTGAATATAACAAACAAGTTTGTAAGTTGAAAATCCAGCTCATATTCAATTTCAGAAAACGAGCAATGAGGTCCGTGAAAATGGCCAACCTTGATCCACATCTTATGTGACTCGAGAGAGTTGCAAGATAGGGCGATGACGCGGATGTTGTGCTTCTCGAAGTCGGAGTGGATCTTCGCCATTGCGCCCAGCTCGGTGGTGCACACCGGGGTGAAATCCGATGGATGCGAGAACAGGATGCCCCAGCTGCACAGAAAAAAAAGGCAGTGCATTACATATTGCAGAATACACATCCAGTCAAACTTGTTTCAGTCCGTAGCCACAAATAAAGGATCCATGATCAGCCACGAATTGCAATTGTTATTGTCGGCCGTGCTTCCTAAAAAACGACACGCGTGCCCATTTAGCCGTATACTTCTGGCGGAGTTATATACGCTCAGGAAGAAAATTTTGATGCAGTACACTGCATGGTACGGTACTTTAGAAAGAGAGGGAAAAGCATAACTATTTCTAGCACAATATTCCGATTGAATGAGATTGGCTGATAAAGGGTTCGAAAGAAGGCAGCCAATTTGAAAGCAATATGATTTCAGCTTTTCGGCGTTTTCTCAAAATGAGCTGCAGCGTCGTAATGATCACGGAGTCGCTTCGTTTGGTACACAGGGAGATATTTGTGTTCAAACGCAGGCCAAAAACAACTGCCAGGCACACTTGCAAAGATGAAGCGAACGTTTCGCTTCTTTCGACTAATGGAGATGGAATGGTCAGAGAGGCGAAAGCCTCTGGACACGAGGGGTTGGGGGGGGAGGGAGTGGCTTTACTGTTTGCATACTGAAGAAGACAACTGGCAGTCGGGAGCAAGTGACATTTTCTCTGCTTACGCCATGCAAAATTTGAGATGCTCACGCGATTGTTGCTACCATGAAAAAGTTTGAACTGCTCACGCATCCTAATTGTAGCTCTGCGTGGTCAACTTTCTTTGAGCAGAGCTGTAAGGCTGGTTGCGAAGTGTACAACACGTGGGAAGGAATATAGAGTAAAGAGCTGCCCCACATGAGGCCTCTTTTCGTAATAAATGAATCTAGTTTCTCAGCAAACGGCCCATTTGCCAAATGTATAGAACTATTGAACACATTTTCTTCCATACTGTGGCAACCTCTTGTGCAGAAAACGTCGAAAAAAGAGCAGCGAGATATCATCATCGTCATATGGCACCCTTTATTTTGTTTAAAAACTCGAGCAGTCATTGCACTTCTTGAAAATGTATAATGAGCGAAGCTTTTTCACACAGAACACACAGGTAGCACAGCATTTCAAGTCGTAACGGATTAAAAACCATGTAATTAAAGAAAAAATGTCCATCCAGAAAGTCCTTTCACAGCGAAAGCTGTTATGGGATCGCAACACGGGTTACGCGCAGAGCCGCAGAACCGTAGTTTTCCGCGGCCGCCACAGCCTGTGTTCGTAATAGTTATCACACGAAACAAAAAAAACTCTAATAAAGAACATCAAGGACATGTATTGTCATAGTGAGATTAAAACCAGTGCTCACAGCGTGCCAGCCGAGTATTTTACCACTGAGCCACGCCGGTGCTGAGTACTCGTTCGCAAACTTGCTCTAGGTCGGTTTGATGTCGGCAAAAGATATCGCGCTAATACGAGTAATAAGGCGTTTTATATTGACAGAGGAAAAACCAGGCTTCACACAATGCAAATGGCGCAACAAGTGGGTCGTCCAACGCTACAACACATTACAAAAGCTTGTTTTTCATTACCCACTAACTGTGGCCCATACTCATTTCACGGGCAATTCTTCATCGTCGTCAGCCACTGAATTCAACACAAAACTCGTTCCACGTGTTTAGCGGATACTAGGATTCTCCAAAAAATGACGAAGGAAAGCATACATAGTGAATGTCGGCTTACTCTGTAGAAGTTATGAATATTTATGGCGTAGTGGATACCTACCTTGCATCTGTGCTTCAAGCAATTTTCCAACAGTGTTCAGAGAGGCTTTGAAAGCCACTCTTCATGCTTTCGTTGTGATTGTTCTGCTCCTTCCGTGCAGGCCTGGCGCTTTTTCCACCCGGAAGCACTGTGCTTAAGCGTGATCACACCATACCAAGTGAAGGCTTTCAGTGTTTATGGTAATGAGTTTCGAAGTATTAGCGTATGCGGATGATCTGGCATTCTTTTGTAGAAACAATTTCAGTAAAAACAGTGGTGTCCACAATCGAAGAGTTTGGAACCTATTTTGCTGCACGGATCAAATTTGCTAAGAATTCGGGAATCCGGTATGGCCCATGCACTTGTAAGCCAACTGATTTCGAGCATGGTACTGTGTACCGCCAAAATACCTTGGCGTTTTACTTGTATGCATATAAGACAAGCACACATTATTATGAAGAACGTATATCGACCTTAAATGTTATGCCCAGTTGTCACTGGTCCCGCTAATTCGAGAGACTATCGCCGGGCTAATCCCAAGGGCCGAAGTATCGGCCCCCCGAACCGCACCACGAAAGCGTGGACAATTTAGAAGTGGTCCTTTTTGGCGCGCCAGCGGACGCCGGCTGTGGCCCAAAGAACAAGTCAGAGCCGAGAGTTGATAAACAAACAAAATTATATTCTCATTAATGGCAGATAAAAAACACATTACACAAGTATGCACACTCCACAATAGTTGCATACAATATGTCACCAATCAAACAACGTACTACACAGTACAAACAGCCACACTCGAAACAACGGACACAGACAACAATACGCACTACAATGCAGTCGCATGCATTGAACAACCAAGACACTTAAAGACTAAAGAGATAGAAAACCTATTCGGTCCAAAGTTTTTGGAACAAAAGTCTGGAGGATACTCTTCCGAGAATCACTCACTCAAAGTCCAGCGTTGTTGTCGTTCCGCTGCCCCTGAAGTTTCTCTTCCAGGAAACCTCGCCGAAGCTTCTCTTCCAGGAAACCTCGCGTTTGATTGGCCACTCTCCGAGCTTCAAACTTCTTCGTAGGAAACACGTCGGCTTCACACACGCAGCTGTTGCCACGCGTCTTCGCTCGATAGCGGTAAACACACACTCTTGCCTGTAGCTCGAGTCGTCAACCCTCAGGTGGAAATCATCTTCTTCTCCTGCTTTGTTTCTATGGACAAAACCTTCGCCGACTACTCGGCGGAATCCCTACGCGCTCTGGCGCTAACTTCCGTCTTCTCCTGATCTCTCGTCTCGGCTGCTCGATTCAATACCTTCCGCGCGAGATTCCAGAAAGTTCTCATCATTTCGTCGGCGCGATGCGCTGCGAAGGCTGGGGGAAAGGTCGAGACGATACGAGGGCCGTCCGCGACGGTTGACTCAACCCGGGATCACCACGCCCCTTTCCGTCTAGAACATCCGAGGGCTTGCTCGGGCGCCTATGAGAGGAGGTTCGTCGGCGAACCCACGCTTCCGAGGGGAGAGAGTCGCTCACCCGGGGAGTCTTTGGATGTTTGTTTTCTTCTTTTTTTATCGTTGGCCTCGCGGCGTCACTCCGGCGTTTCGTCGCGAGAATTTGGCGGCGCGCCCCTTTTGAGCGCTCGTTTTGTGACACCAGTAAACGTTTATAAACCATGACCTTTCAATATCTGGCAGAGCTACAGCACGTAATTTATTTCTGGAAACACAAGTATTTTGTGTACTGCAAGTACTCAGTTTCTCTAGGGTGTATCTTCAAAGGTTTTGGCTAATATTTGCTACCTTTATTTGGTCAACAAACTATGAGTCAATGAGAAGTGACAGTGTTCTTAGACAAGTTTGCGCAGGTGGATTTGGATTAGTGCACCTCTCTGTTAGACAAATAGTGTCTCGTTTCTTCTACTTTCAAGACTGCGCCTATCCGCTGCCTCGATCATTCTTGGAAGTCTACCCTGCCGATGTCTTCTCAAGTTTAGTTGTGCCCGATAACTCTGTCCCACTCCCCGATTTTCAAGGATTTATGCGCTCGGTGTACAAATCAGTGAGTTTTCAGAGAGTCAGATTATTAAATATATATTTGTTTTCAATTTCAAGGATGGACCTACGTAATGAAATATTACATATGTGATTTCCTTCGCTATTTTACCGATATAATTGGATGAAAACAGGGACATGACGTGCTTGTATGGATGAAGAAAATGATAATTTAACCAATATACGAATCATTTGTCTTTAAATTGCACACAAAAATGCCCTACCTGTGAAGACCTGGTTGAACGGCATAGGCATTTTTGTATCTTCAAATAATTTCCGCCTCTGTGCAGTTGCAGAGGCTATAGATTATTGTTTCATAATCTGTAAGGCTGTCATTCTTTGAAGGAACGTCTAGCAAAGGGTTTGTATTTAAATTCTCATGGCATGTGTTATCTTGTGCCACCCAAAACAATTATGCTTGTTGACAAGGTTTTACTAACGAGAATGCAGAGCCTATAGATAACTTGCTCCTTATACAGGAATGCGGGACCGATTGCGCATTCGGTCCCGCATTCGGGGCTTTTCTAAATACCTAGAACTGCAGCCAGACTAGTATACACTGTTCGGGAAAGGCATTGCACTGATTCCTTTTTAAAGACATTGCTGTTTAAAACCTCATTCAGTGCAACGTTTACATTCCGATTATAAAAACTCACTTAGGCATTTTGTTCGCTATGTTGTACAATTCGCACATTTGTAATAAGTTCTAACAAAGAAAAAAAACGGGGAACCCTTAAGCTTCTCCTTTAAGAGTTGAACGCGTTATCGAAATCCGGCCTCTAGTGTGCCCTTCAATCGCTAAGTGCATATTTATTATTGTTTCGTTACATACACGCACACACGCGCAAACACACGCACATAGTAGAATGTACCAAACCGCGCATGCGAATGGTACATACATGTATTTGGTCTAAAGCAATAGTCACATGTCCTGTAAGATACATGCCACGCGGTCGCCATTCGGCAGGCCAAGAAGATTCTGACAATGCCTCACAGATGGCAGCACACTATCTAGCGTTTGCTGTTTGCTTGATCAACGCCTTTGGAAAGACATGATATGTTTTCCGCTAGATGGACATAGTTCTCTATTTTTAGAGCTGTTTGAAAGTTCCTGTGTGTTTTTAGCGGTGATGGCTGAGGTATCCCGGTCGTTTTTGACGTAGGTGAAGGCCTCCTAAATGCACCTACAAATCGCCGAATAGGCTCGTTTTCGTCATGACACCTGTCAAAGAAAATGCGTAAAAGGTGCCTTGAAACACTTTTTTAAGAAACCTTGGAATGAACTCACTAGAAGAGCCCATTCAACGCTGCAAAAATTTCAAGAATCTGTCCAGTGCGAAAGGAGTTACAAAGGTTTGTCGCATGCTGCAACCGCATTCTCTCGTCGCGATGAAAGCGCTTGAAGCTAAGCAGCGAGGCATGGAAGGGACGAAGAAACTACGTCACCCACGTCTCGGTACTTTGAGCACTTCTTTTCTCTTTTTCGTCGAATGCGCGGCTTTCTCAGTGTAAACGCGCGCGCACGCGTGAACAAGTGGTAGCCTCCCGCGGTAATCTCTGTAACGAGCTTTGTCACTCAAGGACGATCTTTCGCTCACAACCAACAGGGCCAACGCCAACGGCGGAATTTCTGCGACACGAGCTCTCTAACGCTATCGCTTAAATCTAGCTGTCGTGGCCGAGTGGCTAAAGAGATGAAATCATTAAGAGTCTCCCCGCAGAGACTCGAACTCTGTCGGCTGCGTCCAAATTTTCCTATCATACTTGCATAATTTTTAGGGGAACTGGTGTGGGACAATCCCTTATAACCCTTGGAACTCATACGAAAGTCAAAGCTTGTTTACACGATTCGTATCTCCTATGATCAGAATTTTTTTATTGAAATCGTAACTGGATTTGCGGTCTGTGAAAAAAGAAATCGATGCCTGTTCGATTCGCCAGGTGTCGTACCAGCCGTGGCAGTGTGGATTGCACCTCTAACTCTCGTAGTCAACGGAAGTGTAATGTGCATTTGAAAACGGGTGGTTTAGGCAGCCCAGCCGGGACGTGGGTAAACGACACAACGACCTAAAACTACAGCTTATTTTGCTCCAGTTGCTTGCAGGTATGACCGTAACTACCACGATACTTTTCCCGCTCACGTGCACGCAAGACCTTACCACGTTGAAAATTTCCGCGATGCTTTAAACAGTGCGCAGCTTATGTCGGAGGTGGCGGCAGTGGACAACTATGACTCTGCGCGTATCCCGTGTTGTGATCCCATAACAGCTTTCCCTGTGGAATGACTTCCTGGTTGGACCGTTCTTTTTAGGTACATAGTGTTTAATCCGCCACGACTAGACTTTTGGCAGATAGGCAATTTGCTGAGCACCTTGATTCATATATTACGAAGAGAGGGCTCACGTAGGGCAGCTGTTTACTCCATATTCCTTCCCACGTGACGTACGCTTCGCACCCAGCGCTAAAGCTCTGCTCAAAGAAAGTTGACCACGCCGAGCTACAATTAGGATGCGTGAGCAGTTCAAATTTCTTCAAGCTAGCATGAATCACGTGGGCATCTCAAATTTTGCATGGCGTCAGCAGAGAAAATAGTCACTTGCTCCTGACTGACAGTTGTCTTTTTCCGTATGCAGGCAGTAAAGCCACTCCCTCCCCATCCCCCCCCCCCCCCTCGTGTCTAGTGGATTTCGCATCACCAACGATTCCATCTCCATTAGTCGAAAGAAGCGAAATGTTGGCTTCTTCTTGCAAGTCTGCCTGGCAGTTGTTTTTGGTCTGCGTTTAAACATAAATATTTTCCTGGTAATCGAATAAATCACGTATAGGTGATAAGGTTCAAGAACAAAAACGCAAATATGATTCTTTTAGCTCTGGCCCCCAGCATCAAAGAACACAAATGTGTTGTGATAGACCAATGTAATCAATTTATCAGGATGAATATTTACTGGCTTTTGCATACTACTTTGGATGAAGATGCAAGACCCTCCCTGTTGCCTTTCTGAACCATAAGTGAAATTGCTCGTGAATAATGACGCGTGAAAGGCTGCGCAGACACAAGTCTGACACGCGCCTGGTTTCCTGACGTTTTAAGGCAGGAATCACCATGGAAGGCTTGGCGTGTCAACCGTGCGTTGGAGAGGACGACCATGCACTCGTGCATGTTCCATGATTGATTGATGTGTGGGGTTTAACTTCCCAAAACCACCATATGATTATGAGAGACGCCGTAGTGGAGGGCTCCGGAAATTTTGACCACCTGGGGTTCTTTAACGTGCACCCAAATCTGAGTACACGGGCCTACAACATTTCCGCCTCCATCGGAAATGCAGCCGTCCCAGCCGGGATTTGAACCCGCGACCTGCGGGTCAGCAGCCGAGTACCTTAGCCACTAGGCCACCGCGGCGGGGCAGCATGTTCCATGCAGGCCACCACTCTGCTTTTGTACTGGGGCGCCGGAGACCCACGCTGTGAGCTCTGATTGATTGAGTTGATTGATATGGGGGATTTAACATCCCAAAATCACCATATGAATATAAGAGACGCCATAGGGGAGGGTTCCGGAATTTCGACCACCTGGAATTCTTCAACGTGCGTCCAAATCTGAGCACAAGCGACTAAGCATATCCGGTGCGGGCTCTACCGTCGCTTAGGCCACGACAAGACCCAGTGTGTGCGCAGTTCAAGAAAGCGAACTTGTTCTGCAGCAATTTGTTGGTTGTGAAAGAAGCCATACCACTTTCGCGGACCGATGCTGCCAGTAATCTTCGAGAACTTGCGCGTGAAATCAAGTTTTCACTATGGTGCCCACCAAGCAACGACACAAATCGTCAACACCACCTGTCCTCTTTGATGGCTCTCCGCATGCCCACTAGGCTTGACCGAAAAGAAGCCACCCTTATTTATCGCTTATGGCTAGGGGTGGCATTAAAAATCTTATTCATCTGTCATAGGAATAGCCGACAACGCTCTCTGCGATGCCCGTCGTTGCGAAGAGGCGCTACACCACATCCTCTGCGACTGTCCGTTGTATGACATCCAGAGACAGTTTGCGCGCATCGACAACAGCCAAATGTATGTGGACACTATTTTTTCGAGTGACCGAAAGAAGACATTGCAACAGAAGGCGACAAAAGCACTGTTGAAATTCCTACGCGACACTGACTTGAACAAGCGGCTGTAACAGCAATGTCACACACCATGAAAGACAAGACTGGACTATGACTAAGTGTGCGCGCGTGTGCTGCCTAATGTTTTGTGTTTATCTTTTTTCCCTCTCTCCTCTCTATCGTTCATCTCCCCCTCCCCCTCCTATGCTTAGGGTAACAAACCGGCTGCCTAGAGGCTGCTTAACCTGCCTGCCGTTCTTTTCCTCCTTTTCTCCTTTCTTTCTTTCCTGTTAGTTGTGCAGTAATTATGATTATGTTCAGACATTTGCGTTGTTTTTAGGCCTCAAGGCAGGGTGACAAAAACAGCCATAAATGTTCAAAATACCAAGCTACTCAACACTATTGTAGAACATTGCCATCCTAAAGATGTACAGCAAATGGTGCTGATAAGACGCGGTTACACGAGAGCCGCACGACACTCACATGACCCCAATGAAGACACGAGGCAGACGCAGACCATCAGCCGATGAGTCGCCCGCCGACAAAGTCGCCAGACACCCTGGTCTCACTATGCAGAAGACGACGACAACGCTGCCTCAAATGATCGCATGCTGTCATAGTGTACCGTGACAGACCCAAAACACCAGAAAAAACGCATCGGCAGACCTGTCGTCGGGAGATTTGCGGCTTAGCGAAAATTTGCTCACGTCTTTGCTTTAAACAACCACGAAGGGAAAAGTTTTAGGGGAGATAACAATGCCCCCTCCCAGGCTTCCACGACGTTTGGATAGGCATCTTGCGCACCCCACGGAAATCCACGCTTCCCTTTTGCGTCTGCGCACCCAAGTCTCTCAACGTCGTGGATAATGGCGAGGCCTGCCGCACATAGCCGGAGAGGGACAATGACAGAGCAGGAAGCATGGCTCAAAATGAGGTGCAGGTGCGCAAATTTAGTCGGTGTCGATGTGTGTGCCTGCAGTGCAACTACCGAATAGGACAACAAAAGGCTGTGCGCAAAACAAGGCGTAGACTGACCCCTGTATTCACAAACGTTCCTAGACTCGACTTTCACCCTTCACTTGACAGAGTTGAGCACTGCGCTGCTGCTCTGCTGAAAATGACACTGCGTTACTAAAGAATAGCAGCAAAACATCACTGATATGCAGTAACTTGCCCTGCCTATAGATGGCGCTCCCATCGGCTTTCTCAAGTGGAGGTGGAGCGTTGAGTAAAGGGGCGTTCTAGAATACGGTGGTGAGTCTTCGAGTGATCATCGGCAGAATGTCTTTGTCGTTGCAGTGCAAATGTGACAACGACAAGACAAAATACACTCCTAAAGTTAATCAGCAGGCCGAAATAGGTCTCGTATCTGTCTACTGTAAAGGCGCCTTTAAGTTGAACACGCAAGCGCGTGGCTTACAGCACTGTGAACGCCGCGTAACCTGCGCATGTGCTCTGCGCTACATTCTTTCCACTACGCCCACCACACCAAAGATACGCTTGTTCGTCACCTGCTAGCCGCATTTTTGTCGGTTACACTGGTGCAATTCAAGAGCCATTTACGATGAAACTTGGTGCAATAATGGCAAAAATATGGTTGAAAACAGTTTACACTTGAAATATTTATGAAAGAATACCGCCAAGAAAGAAATAGCTTCTATTGCAGGGATGCATCATCTTATATAAAAATGCGCGTAGAAGACGACCAACAACCGTATGCATGAAGTTGTGCTCGCGGCGGAAAAAAAATGCATCGTCGAACACATACTGCACAAGTGCCATTTTTTCAACGATGGGTGTTAGGCAGTGTTGATAGTGCCGTCAGCCACGTGCTCGCGTGTCCACCCTAGAAGTGCTCATCACTAGAGGTAACGTGCTTTCGGCAGGAGAACACTTCGCACATGCTTAAGAGTGTGTGAAGTGCATATATGCATGAGAGCCATGAAATGCTTGACTGAGTCTATTGTCAATAAAATTAAATCGAGACTATGTTCAAATTATCAATTAAAAAGTGTACTTTTCAGAGACCGTAGCTTACTGATGCTCACTATAGTGCCCAAACAAAAGAAATTGCGTTTTACTCAGATGTATCAAAATTGAACAAAAGATCTTTGAAAAGACGAAGAAATTGTAAGAGCTGTACAAGAGATCTTTAGCAAAATGATTGCTGAGCCCCAAGTAAACGGAACCGAGACCTAGGATCGTTTTAAGAAGAAATGACAGATGAGAGCAATTGAAAGAACGATGCGCTACATAGAAGGAATAAGAATTATATAGTCAGTTACACTTCGCAGTGAACGTAGAAAGTAGACAAAAATTAAGCATTGAAATGAGCAATTGGAGGCAATTTATACTGAAAAATACAGAGACACGATCATGAGAGCCAGTGAAAATGAACTATTTTTTGGCAAAATGTTCTCGGGGACTAAAAGGGGTAAGCTAAGTGCAGAAAAATAAAGGCGATAACAACTACAGTTGTTAACAGCATAAGAATGAATGTAGGCTCCACCCACGATGCCGCATCGCGCTTATTTTTTATGGAGAGAAAACAAAAGGAGAGATTAGTACGTCACGCAACCAGCCTTGGCAAGTCAACCTGTTTTTTAAGCCAGGACTGTTGGCCCAGCAGCTGAACTTTTGCGTTGTGCCCCGCCGCGGTGGTCTAGTGGCTAAGGCACTCGGCTGCTGACCCGCAGGTCGCGGGTTTGAATCCCGGCTTCGGCGGCTGCATTTCCGATGGAGGCGGAAATGTTGTAGGCCCGTGTGCTCAGATTTGGGCGCACGTTAAAGAACCCCAGGTGGTCAAAACTTCCGGAGCCCTCCACTACGGCGTCTCTCATAATCATATAGTGGTTTTGGGACGTTAAACCCCACATATCAATCAACTTTTGCGTTGAGATCACGCAAGAAATGAGCCTAGGTCAGCAAAACTTGTAAAGCTCTCTCAGAGTCACTCCTGAAATACATTTTGCGCTTCAGACTCTCTCAGCCTAAGAATCAGCAAAGTTTTACTCAGGCGGACTCACAATAAAGAGTTTTTTTCTTAAACTGGACTCCGACTCGCCAAATTATACCTCACTTTAGCTCACTCAGACTCACGATTTGATATGAGTCTGAGTGAGTCCGAGTTAGTTCGCCAGCCTATGAAAATGAGACTTGCCGAGACGTCACGCATGGTGCCCTGTAGCTTTTAATCAAAACGCGCTTGCTCGGCGCCATGTGCTCGATGCAGACCAGCTGGCTCACCACGGAGGAATAAAACTTACCACATGCTATAACGCTTGATGCACTTCTTGGGCCAAGCTTCAATCGCGTGATGTAATGCTTCAGGCTTTCTTTGCACTTCCTTCATGTTTTTATGCCTCTGTGCAACAAAGAAAGTAGTTTCTAAACAGTGGCAATAAATTTTAACGCAGAGAATCATTATCTTGCAAAACTTCATTGATATTGAAATAAAAAATCAACGGTAATGAAAAAACTCGCGACGGCACGGATTTCAGCGTCACCTTAACAATTATATGTGTTGCTTAAATAGCCCCCCCCCCCTCCTTCTGTAATCTCAAAGTCTACGAAGTAATATGCGTCACAAAAACGACGTTTGTGCTGCAGTTTCATTGTGGTACTAAAACGAAGAAAGCCACATTTAATGTAAAGCTTTAAATAAAGAGTTGTTGTTTAGTGTGGCACAAAACGAAAAAGGGACATTATTCAAATGTATTAAGGTACCTTGTATATTTGAGTCTTTGTTTCTGAAAACATTACCTGAGAGTTTTCTTTTATGTTAGCTGTGTAACCATGAAAACTGTGACTCAAAGCAAAGCGATCTGATGTACCTTTCGCGAATGTTGATTCTTGTGCCGTGGTGAAGACTACCATTGATTCTCAAATCACAACGCTTGCGTGCTAGACGTAAACGCGAGTGGTTAATTTGACGTCTTGTTTTAAAAAATAAAGTGTTTATTGCCGTTTACTTTATGCCAAGGCAAAGTACTAGGCTAAAGTGGCGACGACTAAAAGCTTTACGTGAATTTTTTCTAGCTCATGCAACTTGCACTGGCGACGCCAGGACCCCTTAAGCCCTTGAATAGTAAACTTCCTCAAAGCGGGACCTGGTTTTGCTGAAGAAGGGCCTCTTTTTTCTATAAATGTCTCTTTGAAAAGGTGTATATACTTGACTGATCGCTAGGAAAAACAGTATTTTCTATACTGCACTTTTTTCCCATCTTGATCCGGGCCTACTTATGATTTAACATATGCGGATACGCCGGATATATAGGCGTGCTTAAAGTATTGGAGTCTCCGTGGAGAAAAGTTTATTCATGGTCGCGTTGTTACCAGGGTTGGGGAGAGATACTCGGAAAAGTATTCCGGAGAACAGATATCCAAACACGTTGGTTGGAAGGCTGAAACAGATACTGAAGTACATATACTGCAGATGTAACGGTATATTTCGGAAATACATTTACAAGAAGTTGCGAAAAGTATTCCAGAATACAGAGAGAGCAAATATTTTTAATGTTTTCGAAAATGCTGATATTACGCATGCTATTATTAGTGCACATATTGGAGAAAACAAATGTTTTATTATTGCAGTACGCTCAGCGCCATCAAGACGCGCACACAAACACACACACACACACCACGCACACAGAATTTATATATATATATATATATATATATATATATATATATATATATATATATATTAATATATATATAATATATATATATATATATATACATAATATAAAATATATATATATATATATATATAGAAACACAAGCCAGTACACGTACGAGAAAGCAATATTTTTAAGCCTAACGTTTTAGCTGCGCCACAGCTGAAACAATAGGCATATATGTATTGTGCTCTCTGGTACGTGTACTCGCTTGTGATTCGAAGGTCGTAGGTTCGTTTCCTGCTCACAGTTGGTAATTTTTTCATCCACTTTTTTTTCTTCTTATTTACATTCCATTGGTTTTAATAACTTCCCCTGTACATTCCTTGGCATGACTGTCTGTTATATCTCATTAATATTGTGTTAAAACACGGAAAAACGAGCCCTTAGGTATACACTTCTTTCCCTTATATATATATATATATATATATATATATATATATATATATATATATATATATATATATATGGCGTCACAGGTAAATTGAGCCAGAGTATGCCGGAGTGCATGTTGCTCACCGTTGCATGAAGTTAGACTATATTTGTGTTCTGAAGCATTTTTTTATTAGGTATGTGTTATAAACTAACTGTTCAAGATAGGAAAATGGAGAACGATTTTCAATGAAAAAGTTGTAAATCGGTTTTAAAACATTCGATTAGAGAGTTTTGAACTGTGTAATTGTAAAGTACTAGTGTTTTTCTGCTAATTACAAGTGCATGCGCCATACAAAAATACCAGGCGACAAACCTGCGCCTGCACCAGTCCGCACATTAATTCTAGTGCTCCCTAACGTTCCACGCATGAACGACCGTAACATTTGCCTCATTGTGCTGTCAAGTCAAGGTCGCAACGATGGTGGTGGCGTTAGGGAGCACTAGAATCACCATGCGCACTGACGCGCGAGCGGGTTTGTCACGTGGTATTTTTTTGTATTTCGTTGGCATTTGCGATTACCAAAAGCACTAATACTTAACAGATATAAAGTTCAAAACTATCTATTTGAACGTTATGCAAAACGATATACATCTTTTTCACTGAATTTTTTTATGCATCTTTGTTCCTTGAAAAGTTAGTTCCATAAAAAATTTAATTAAACAATATTTGAGAACCCAAAAAACTGTGTGACTAACTCCAGGCAACGGTGAGCAACATCCCTTCGGTCGTGTCGTAATGACGTGTTCCGGCACATATTTATAATGTGCCGGAACACTTTATGCCATATATGTATATATATATATATATATATATATTTATATATATACATATATATATATATATATATATATATATATATATATATATATATGTATGTAAAGGATGCAGCACAATTAAAAAAGGAAATTGGATACTTTTTTATCATTTACGTTTCGGCCACGAGTAAAAATGTAGCTAAGTTTCTTCTTTCTGTCGTTATTTGTTTCTTTCTGTGCCAGTACAGAAAATAGACCGAAGGCAAAATGCTAAAAGCCTGACTAAAGGCTGGTGCACACCGGTGACTAGCCGTGGTTGCGCGACCATTTGCGACTGGCGACCAAACTGCGAGTGACGTTCACTTGGCAAGGCTTCATGCGAGCGACCGGAAGTCGCAAAACCGCAGAGTCACGTACAGATCTCGTTATCAACGAGAACTTGGGCGACCGGCGACGATCAGCTGATCAGATACGGAGCCCGTTGAGCGCGATGCGTTTGTTTTTGACGGCTGTGTTTGCGTAGCGTTCTCCCGGCAGCATCATAGTTTTCTAGTCGAGTGATGAAGAAGAGGTTGTGGCGGTGCTGATGTGCTCAGCCAACGTGTCAGCGCTGGCAGCACGAAAACGTTCAAAGCAAGCAAGGCGGTGGTGGGTGAGACCGTCCCTTCGCTCACGAGAAGTGGCTGGCCACGCAGGGCGTCTGCTTCCCGACTTGCACTCGCACGACGAGGAGTATTTCCGAGAGTAAGTTTTCGGTTGTTTTACGTGCTTATAAGATAGTGCATAGCATGTTATCTCATCCTTTTTTTGGTGGTTAGCTTCATGCGGATGCCGCCACGAACGTTCGATACTTTGCTCGAACTGCTGAGCCCCGCAATATCCAAGCAGGACACAAACCACCGGCCTACAATTTCGGCGCACGACTGCCTGGCCATGACCATTAGGTAAGAGCGTGTGGTTTGAAGATTAATATGCTGTGGCTTGCGGCTGCGCTTCGCTTGTAAGGAAGTTTTGCTTGGGCGGATAGAACGAATTGCATTTATGACGTATGCGGGCTTGATGGTGCAGTCGTTACTGCGGTCGGCAGTTTACGCGTAGGTGATGGGTTCGATTACGGCCGCATTGATCGCCTTTAGGTGGAGGCGAAATGCACTTAAGTTGGCGCGTTTGTTGCGCACGTACGTTAAGAATCTCAGGTGGTGAATATTTCAAAACCATCTGTTGTGGCTTATTGCGTAATCAGTACGTGGTTTCCACTTGTAAAATCCCAGAAAATGGGATTCTGCGCTACAAAATGACATTACATTGTGGACGTGTCAGTTCCCGTTTTCTGTCCTGATGCACAGGTACAATATAGAGCGCAATTATTAATGATGTTATAAAATAAGTGAAACACAATCCTAAGCTTTGCGAGTACAATTATGCACAAATTGTTAGGACAAATTGATGTGCTGTTCGAGGCACACAAAAAGCCTCGAACAGCACATGCCAAAATTATTTTTCAGCATCGAGGAGGGAGGAGGTTCAACCAACCACCCTTTATGTATCTGCATGCACGACGGTGTGTGTTTGCACAAGTACACATACGAAATTTCTCACAAACATGGGCAATGTATAACCCCTGCACCTTGCTACAATTATACGTATGTTCTGTTAAAATGACAGTGACCCAATACACTGTGGACAGTAGCGCAGTGGCAGAATGTATTGTGAACGGTAGTACATTGTGTGAAAGCAATTTAAACAATAGACTTGAGTGATGTACGTTTTGCAAAATAGGTTCTCCTTGAATTTACAGCTTTTCAGAAGTCCATGCTAAGCAAAATGCTACAGGTACGTTTAGGTTGCCCTTCTTCAACCTGAGTGATATGAGCACGTACGCTCTTCCATGAAAAGGCTGATGCATGCTTATGATTCGCCAAAATGTGTAGGCACAGAAATATTCACTGCATATACGACAGCTTGCAGAGTGCACAAGCAGTGCGACTGTTCGCGACCAGTCGCAAATGGTCGCGCGACCGCTCCTAGTCACCGGTGTGCACCAGCCCTAATTAGGTTTAACTGTACAGGGCAATCGTTCTCTCAAAAGTGTACAATGGTTTTGTCCAAATGCGAGCAGTTGCTGACCTTGGCTGTCATGAAAGTTGACATATCGAAATTTCTAAAGTTAGCGAGTAAATATGCATTCTATCAGAAGCTGTGATGATGCCGTAGAAAATAGACAGCAGATATAGCGCTCATTAATACGTAAAAAGGAGGAACACTTTGGCAATGTAGCGTCATGACTACGACACTGAAATGCAACTACGCGTGAGATTTTCAAGCTCAGCATGCTCTTTTTACAGTGTGTGTCTTCCATCGTGGCTGTGCCGACAGAAATTTCACATGGCACTTATGCGTTGTAGGTATGCCAAGGAAGTGCGAGATAAATTGGCGCACTACTTCGTCACAGACGGTCAGGTGCCTTGACAGGACAAAGTGGTGAACAGCACTTGAGGCGTACAAGGTGAAGGTGGGTTGTAAATGCATTTTATTGCTTACAGAACTTACGTATGTACATAGCATCTTCTTAAGCTAAACAAACAAGAGAATAATCACCCGTGACACACCAGATACATTACAGGGAAAACTGTCATGTCCAAATATAACCTTGAAAACACAAAAATTATTACACGGTTATCACTACAATTATCACAGAAATAAGGTGCATAGTATGCAACCTATTTGCAAATAAGTTGCAATGTAATCACATAATTTTACAAACAAGCTAATCTCCTGACAGTTGGGCAATACTGACGCACTCACTATCCATGACATCACGAACCGCTTGCTCGACAAGCTGCTGCACAGTGTGCATTCTGGCAGACGGTCGTGTTCTATAATCAACTTCGCTTGCAATCAAATTTTTTTCGCATTGTTGAACTCTCCACTAAAGCTAAATGACTTCCGGGGGTCAAAACATGGCTACTGTGTCAGCAATGTAGTGCTGGTACTTGCAGCAAATAATTTCGGTTGTCGAAATGGGTCCTGTGAATGTCCAATGCGTATACCATTTGCCATTGCTCCTTCGGCTTGTGACGTCTCGCACGCCATGACAAAATGGCGGTCACTTGTGGTAGGTGGAGTTTTAGGAGCAGAGCACTTCTACGGCATATTTTTGACTAAAATAATCTCTTAAGGCTCCTTTTCACACGTGTACTAGCACATTTTACTCTGTAGTTTTGTTTTTTGCTGACAACCGTCAATTGTTGAGTGACCAGTCATGACCCCTTTAAGTTGGGACTAGAAAAGGGAACACAAGATAAAAAAAAGGTGGGTGTCATTGACATTGTATAAACACTTCAGTTTGCTTCACTGCTCTGATGCAATTTTGCCTCTGCTTCATACAGCATAAGTTCTACTGCATGCATTACATCTTGTGCAATGTGCACTGGTAGCTCTTTGAGGCGTGAATCGGTACGTAGAGCGAAGAAACCAATGTTATCTTTTTTGATGACCCCCTTGTTCGCTCTGATGTGTTCAAGGTGCTCCATGCACGCTTGCGCCACTGCTTCATGGCTTGTGCCCTCTCCTGCATTGCTGCAAAGCAAGTGTGATCAGCGATTCATGCATATGAATGCTTCAAGGTTGCATTGTTACTTCGTAAAGCACCATTTAGCAAAAAAAACAGTGTGAGAATGACAAGGTAGAAACAGAAGAAACAAGACAGAGCACTGACTTTCAACTGATGTTTGTGATTTTCGGCACTAAGAAAAAAATATAGAGGAACTGAAGAAAATTAAATAGCACACTTAAAACATAAATGTGTCAATAGGGCGTCTACCTATCTGTGAGAAATAAATGGGCTTTTGATCTTTGAAACGGACACTCGTGTTTTGGGACAGGGTGCTGATGTTCTGATATTAACGTCTAAATATTACGGTAGTTACATGGGTTCTGTCTGCCTTAGTATAAATGTGCCCACAATAAAAACATCAGTTTAAAGTCAGTGCTCTGTCCTGTTTCTTCTGTTTCTACCTTTTCGTTCTCACAGACTTTTTTGTTACTATGTCTGTGTACCAACTTGACCGAATGTTAACCTTATAAAGTTTTGTATTTTGTAGCATGCGCAGGATTGTTAGAAAAAAATCTCCAAGTTCATCCTCTAAGAGTTAGCGGTATATCTCACCTAGTGCCCTCGCAGGTCTGTTGTCGTCTTGACGAGCATGACCTGCAGTGAATTATACATATTGCTTAAATGTACAGAAAGAGATCCTTTTCGAAAAGTTGTGATTGTGATCTCTTGCCAGAAGTACCTAAATTAATTTTTTCATTTACACACCGTTTTGATGGTGGCTGCTCTCTTGAGGTGATTGCTGAAGCATCACTGCGGAAGGAGACAGTATTATTATACAACTTATAAAGTGTTACAATTGCATGCAGCAGAATCTGGTGTGAAAACATTAGGCACATTCTCCAAACGTACTAGAACATGAAGAAGGTTACAAAATACGTTTTTAAGATTTAGTAGATTGGCTATCTATGCATGCCCTTCATTTGTCATTACTTAGGTGGATTCATAAAGGTTTTACTCATTGCTGCAGGTGTCGACACCAGTCTCCTCAGCCGTATCAGGGGTACCTTTCTGTTCCGCTACATGGCTTGGCCGAGGCGGTGATCTGCAGTGATGAAAACTTCTCTCTATGTATTTGATGATGCCACTAGTACATGAACAGATTTAGGCATTCTTTGGGAGTTAAAACGCCATTATGATTTCACTCAACACGAGGTTTATTTTACACTTGCGTTACATCTTGATTGAGCAGTGCTGTATGAAAGGTGTGCATACAGAAGTTTAATGTGCCTATTCTGTTAATAAAATGCTATGTAGGCTGCGCATCTAAATGAGAACAAGAGATATTGTCACGGAGATGAAGTAAAGGTAGAGGAAGAACTCAAGCAGCTGATAAGCATGCGATGGTGTTAATCAGCCATTGTGAATCTTGCCTGTGGGTTTTCCCCTGTAAACACATTTTGTACAAAAGTCTCTAACCCCGTAACAATATCTCACTGGCTATGTGAATGAAATTTATACAGTCAATCCTAAATGGCTGTGCAAACGATGTGTCTGATGAAACTGTGCCTGCTGTCATTATGTTTCTTGAACACATGGTGCATACGACTTTTGCAGCATCAATTTACTGCTATGAATGAGTGAATGCTTCACATTATTCAGCTCACTTGTGTTGCAATCAGCGCTGGGCACTTGTTCATAACGAATTGACATGAATGTATTGCCAGTGTGTGCAAATAATGCATTAGTTTGCCTAATTGCGGCCCGTCGCTGATCAATACTTTATTTTTCAGAAATATTTGACGTTGTACAATAACCACATTCACACAAAAACAATGCCTGTGCCCTCATATATTCCTGTGTGCTTCTGTTCAGTGCTGAGTGCTGAATGTATTTAAAAAATGCAGTGGTTTGGGCAAGCTAACGACCTGAACTTTCAAGCACGCTTGTATTTTTTTATAATTTTGCAAAGTACAATCACCTAGTAATAAAAACAATGTTTCTATGTTCAAGTCCATGTGTGTACAGCTTCAAGCGCATGCACATGGTACCGAAAATTTTTGTGCATGCTCACCTCTCGTTAGCCTCTTCTGCTGTGATGGGGCTGCTGCAAGAGAACATGCAATATGTGATTCTGTCAGTGCTATTGTGTGCATCTTTAGAGCATTTTCACTGTTTTGCTACAATATAAGTACTTATGCCGCATTTTTGTAATGAATATGTGCGATGCTTGTCTATGAACAGCCTCATGACAAATGCAACAAGCGATCTCTTTAGATTTTTAGATTTTGTATGAAGCCTTCCTTCTTTTGGTAAATGAGAGCCGAGAATGACACAGAAGTACACTCAATTCTCTCAATCTTACTGTTCTGTCTTCAATATTCTGTTTTGTGAAGCTGTCCACGTGCCACTTGTACGGTATGCTATATTTTTTGCGTTGTGCTGATGGATTGTGCTATGCTAACCAAAACATTTCATTTTCTGTTCAATGGAGGGTAAGCATTATTCATTACCTTTGGTCAATGGCACTCATGTTGCACAGCACCCTGAAAGAATGATGCACAGAGTTATTCTTCGTAGCTGTAGCCATAATTATTTGACATCAAAACAACCCATTGTCACCATGCATGATCACATGCATGCCCACTGTGAATTACCTCTTGGGACTTCTATGTTTATGTGCAGTGTACTTATGTGTATTGATATGTGTGTATTTATGTGTATGTATAAAAGTCATGTGAATTAAATCAATTTTTTTTGTTTTGTACTCAATAGTCAGATAATATTGAACTTACGCAACAGGCTCAGATTCTTCTTCCATTAATTCAAGCATGGCCTCAAAATGGGGCCATTTTAATGTTAGAATTTCGGCTGCTCCGGCTCCACTTCTTTGTTTTTCACGTATGTCTTGTTGTTTCCTTTTGAAGATATCACGCAGGTTCTTAAATTGTTTCTAAACAAGGACACCTGAAAACAAAACGCTTGCTGTAAGAATGTATTGTGCATATTGTATCGCTGATAAATTTTCTACTTTATTTCAGCACAATTGTAAGCGGTCTTTATTTTCTTTGCCCAGATCATTTCGGCTGCAGCACCCTAGAAATCTGAATATTGGGCATCAAAATGAATCGCATGCCATCTAAGCTTAAGTATTGGTAGGGGCTTAAACATTACAAAACCACGACATGATTGAGGGAACCTGCAGCCGAGGGTTCCAGAAATGCCACCCATCTAGTGTTTTGGACAGTCCACCTACATGTGAACGACATCACAGCTGACGCAATGATTAGTTGCGCAAAGAGTTATGTACACTTTTTCTTGAAGGTAAGCATGTCTGCCAAGCTATTTTAACAAAGAGGCTGTTTATACTGTCGGCAATTGAAGTTCACTTGCAAAAAGTCTATTTCATAAACCAGCACATGATGTCTTTATCACCTTCACAGTGAAGCTTTCTAAGCATCACTGCATTGTGCAAAACTCCACAGGTGAGTATATACCATTGGTATCGGCCAAGCGCAACTGTCGTGTACAGCGGGAGCGATTGTTGTCAAACAAAAGCAAACATGGTAAATAACTTGAAAAGACGGATGAAACTAACCAGAGTGTTATGACCATTTTTGAGAGAAAGAAATGCAACAAACATAGTATATGACTCAAAGTGTAACATAGAGAGAGCGAGACGAAGGAAAATATAAAAAATAAAGGGACCAAAACATGAAAACATACCAACACATGGAAGCAGACATGAAAAATTGACTTTACAATATAGGAACAAAGAAAACAAACAAAAACGAGGCACAGTTGGAAGCGGAGAGATATAACCTCTGGGAATAAAGGAATAATCGAAATATAAAGGCACCAATAGACATAAACACAGGAGAGGAAAGGAACAGTTGCGAAGAAATGATGATTAGATATGGGCCACATTACAAAGGAATAAATTCCCCCATCTGTGCTTTCCTTCAGTGTTCGCCCAGCCACTAGCACACTACTATGTCTTTTTTTACGATTGCATGTCATTTGGCATCAACAGCATGTCTGACTCCCATATCCGCACATTTGAGAGTGCTGCTAAACATGTTTTGTATGTCTTAATTACACGCTCCTCTATGGAGTGCACAAAATGCGCTCAAAGCAGAAGCTACTTTGCATTCTTTTTTAAAACAGCAGAACTGCAATGCATAGGCAGAATTAAAGCGTAACCCCCCCCCCTCCCTCACCGTGCACTAGATATTATGCATTGCAAATGCCGCACGTTCACAAAAGCACACATTCTCTTGGCCAGATGATGACGTACAAACACAGCAAGGAGCATGCGCTAGGTGAGTTGGCAACTGCGAGCGGTATTTCGAACGTCTCAGCTTTATTATCAGCGATACAATGTTCTGTCATGTCAATTTCGATGTTAAACTCGGAAAGTCGCGAGAACAAACGTGCACACAACTGCGCTCGCATACATAACAGTCATTACATCTCATGCAAACTAACCATGTAACCTTGCAGTACAAATACCAATATTTCATTGTTTATTCATTGGCAACGCCAGCCATGCAGTATACAACTGTTCTTGCTTATATAGCTACTCTAACAAAAAATCTCGGTACTTACTCGACATGCCGAACATGCTTCCGATCTCTGCCCAAGCCCGGTCCTTCTTTGTCCGATCTTTAAAAGAAGGGTGCCGCTTGTCATACAGATATGGGTACATTTTAATTGCGTCGATGAGGAGCTCGGCCGAGTACCCAAAGCTGGCCGTGGTGGCATTCGCCTGATGCGAGGAAAAATCCATGGAGGAACGTACGTGTCGTTCGTACCTCACGGCAGTAGGCAAGCGCAACGAGAAAAAAAATAACATACGAGGAGGCCGGATGTAAAAAAAGGCTGACGTCACTTCTGGTCTTCCCTGATTGGTTAAACTGTTTTGCGACTGCAGTCGCGCGACCAAAAATCGGTCAGGAAGCGACTGGTCAAAACAGTCGCTTTGCGATAGTTTGCGACCGTTCGCGACTGCTTGCGACCAGTCGCAAAAGGTCGCGCGACCGCGGCTAGTCGCCGGTGTGCACCAGCCTTAAGGGCTTTTGCTCCAAATACAGTGAGGCAGGCAGGCTGTGTATTTTCGTGTGCTCCTTTATTTTCTTACTATATGTGAAGTGAACCTGCTAAACCTTTTCTAATATATGTATATATATATATATATATATATATATATATATATATATATATATATATCCCGGAAGCTGCAGATGACGCGTTTCAGAGAACGGCGCAAATCAGAAACTTACGCATCGGAAAGCAGGCGACGGACACTATAAGGTATAGTTCGTTCTGGTCAATTCCCTTACGACAGCTTAATTCTATTCGGTGATTGCACCATTATGTAGCGTGTGTACATTCTTATCAATATTCGGGTTTCTCTAAGCACTGACCATTATTTGTTTATTTAAGCAAGCGCTTTAGGAAATTTGTTGTGTTACGTGTGTGAGTGCATTCTGCGCATATGCTCGTTTTCTGCGCAAGTCGTAGTGCTACCGACTCTAAATTAGGCTGCAGGAATTTTGTATTTCGCATGTGTGTATACAAACGCACTCAAACGCGCTTTTTTCCTGTTTTTGCTTTTTTTCTTTTTTTCTTTTCTGTCTTTTTTCCTCTTTCCTTGCCCTCTGATTAGAGATTGTATAAAGCTGAGCACCAACAAACTGTATCTTTAATCCTGAGGAAGGCCATACTCTAGGCCGAAACGTCGAAATAAACCACGTTGTGACCGCTCACGGAGGATCTACTGGAATATATATATATATATATATATATATATATATATATATATTTATATATCATCCGTGCAGTCGTAGCGTGGGTAGTGTGCGTTCATATAGCCGCTTTGAAATTCAACTACTGCCTACTTAAACAAGTGAAGGCTAAGAAGCACACTCCTATATGCAATCGAAAGTACGATTTGCCTTATCCCAATATACACTGGCTTAGACATAGCTCTGTTCTGTAAGTGGAGTCATCTGTATTCAGCTTTTCACGGGACAACCGAACTCAATGGGATACATGCAATCCGCAGCGTGAGCCACAGCGCAGTTACCTCAAAAACTGTCAAGGCCTCGCCTGTAGCTGTGTGGAAACGCAGCCATAGGGCAAAAATGCTAGCACCTTTCGGAGAGGCCTGCTACGCATTAACAATTGCCGCCTTCAACCTCGGACTCACTAGACATGTTTTTAACTTGAAGTAAATTTCATGTGCTTCGCCGAAGAGTCTCGCTCACTGTTTGATTGCCCAGCGCAAGTTTTTCCACTGTTTCGCCCGTGAAATATTCCATACCGATGAGAATGATGCGGTTCACGACCAGCAACCTTTCGCCTTCGACAAAGCAACGCGATCCAACAGCAAAATCACCAAAGTTCTGGACAGCGTCAAGCGAAAGTGCTGCGTTAAAACCATTCAGCGTAGCCGTCTTTGTTTTTTTATCAATGTTGCCAGCACACAAAGCGTTTTCTCGAGTTGCGATTGGACGCCGGTTTATTACTCCGCAGGCGCTGCCATCATTCGTCTGGCAACTCTTCTGGAGCGTGGAAAGCTCTGCGTTTGCATGGTGGGTATACATATGGCCACTGTTTTATTCTTTCTGTCGTAATAGAAATTATAATGAGGCTCTCGGCTGGATTTTGCCACCACCCTCATTCACCGTATATGAATACGTATCTATATATAGAGAACGCAAGAAAAAAAAGATAAAACAGAAAAAAAGACTCCTGTGCGCGGAAACGAACGCCCGACCTATGGCTTGTGAGTGTTAGGCATTCGCCACTGAGCCACGAAGGAGCACCTCCTTTAACGTCAAAATGGGAAGCAATTTATATTTACACTATTTATATATTACGCTATTTACACTTATCTCTGGCGGCACCCATCTTGGGGGAACTATCGTGTTTCAGCATTACCAGCGAAATGGCGCTATCAGCACGCGTCTTTAGATCGTCACGATGCAGTGGTGCGCGCTCTTATCTCCCAAGCGTATTTTGCCCAGCGGTGAGGGAAAGAGGGTGGGCGCTCACGCGTGTGCGCGCTTATTTTGCGGTAGGAAGAATCATTCTCTTCGGGCTCTCATAGGAACCATTCTGTTGTAGTTACCCTGTGCGCAAAGGACACCGCACTTTCTGCATATTCTCCGTTTGCGAAAAGGGCGCTCTTTTGAGACACAGCCAAGTAACAGCTGAGACACTTATTCGCGTGAGCAATGCGGGGCACGTTTCGATCAGCTTGCCTTGTTCGCATGACATTCCAATTAGTTGCTATCACAATCATCGCTTCGCCTTTGGGCAAAGCTGTGACTTTTTTTTCAATAATGATGCACTCAAATTTATCTCAAATGATGCAGTATAGGTTAGCGATAGACCTGTGAGACGTCCGGAAACGTTTGGATCCGTTCGGTGTCAAGTATGATAATATGTGACGGCGAAAAAATATGTATGTTTGCGGCACTGTTTCTGTCGGAAAATTGCTAGAATATTTCGACCACTTTTAGCTGGGACAGCAAGTGCTGGCACCCTTTGAAGATGCAGTGATTTTTTTTCCTGGAGTGTCATATTTTCAAGTCTATTTTTTCACTCGCGGTGTGTTCATGCTGTCGCTACTGCAAAGACGTCGTCATCTTTGGCTGCACGTTCAGTGAACACAACTCGCGTCTAGATATTTTTTCGAACTGCATCTGAAACTATGGCCTAGTTTTAAACTAAAAAAATGCCCCTTCGGAGACCGCCAGACGCTTGTGCACGGGCATCTCGTTGACAAGAATGGTATCTGCCCTGACCCCCAGAAGACAACAGCAGTTGAGGCATTCAGAGCTCTGCTTGCGGTCAAGAAACTTTGTAGTTTTCTTGGGCTTTGTTTCTACTTCCACTGCTCTATTCCGAAGTTTGCCGACGTTGTGTATCCTCTCACAGGCCCCTTACGAATAGAACATTCTTTTCAGTGGACTCTGGAGTGTGATTCTTCATTCCGTCAATTTAAGTTTCTGCTGACGTCACGACTCGTCCTTCAGCACTTCAGTCCTCCTGCTCCACTAGTACTTCATACGCATGCTAGCGGCATAGATATCGGATCCGTCCTAGTACAGCGTTACGGCGACCGCGAACATGTCATCGCATACGCAAGTTGCTCCCTAAGCAGGCCGGAGAGACATTACACTGTCACGGAACAAGAATGTCTGGTGGTAATATTTGCAATTCAGCGGTTGTGGTCTTACCTATACGGGCGCCCATTCACAGTCTTCACCGACAACCACTCGTTATGTTGGCTTGTCAACTTTCGTGACCATTGTGGCCGCCTTGCGCGCTGGGTACTCCAGCTGCAAGAATACAGCTTTAGCGTCGCTTACAAGAGTTGTCATCGATATGCAGATGCGGACTGCCTCTCACGTATGCCGCTTAGCACTACGGACTGTGAAGCCGACGACCTTTACCAACTTGTAGCGTCTGCGTCACCTACATTTCTGCACTACCCCAGTTTCAAAGTAGAACAGTGGAAGGACGCTAAACTAGCACCACTCTTCGTCACTGCATCCGCTTCCACTACTGCATGCCGTTTTTGTATGCGTGATGGACTGTTGTTCAAAAGGAACCTTTCCAGCAGTGGCATGCGTTTCCTTCCAGTGATCCCGGAAAGCCTGCGAATAGTTATTATGAGGGTCTTGCACGACGACCCTACATCTGGATATTTAGGTTCGGCGCGAACGCTTCACCGGAATAAAGAACGATTTTTTGGCCTGGTATGCAAAAGTCCGTTGAGACTCACGTGGCCAGCTGCATGCAATGTAAGCGTCACAAACGTCCATGTACTGCTACAGCTGGTCTTCTGTGGCCGATGCAAACTCCAAGTGCACCTTTCAAACAAGTGGGGATTGACATTCTGGGCCTTTCTCCAAAATCGGCTAAGGGCAACCGATGGATTGCGTCGACTACCACACACGCTATTTCGAGACGGCAGCCGTATCCTACGCCACTGCCAGTGATGTCTCGTCGTTCTTGCTACAGTACGTCATCTTCCGACACGGCCCATCTCGCCTGATTATCAGCGATCGTGGACGACAATTCACAGTGGATGTCGCAGAGGAGCTACATTGTTTGTGTAAATCCCGTCTGTGTCAATCGACACCATACCACCCCCAAACGAATGCGCGTACGAAACGTACCAACTGCACGATTATCAAAATTCTGTCTGTATATGTCTCATCCGACCACAAGAAATGGGATGAGGTACTCCCGTTCATTACGTACCCATTCAACACCGTGAAGCATGAGACTAAAGGTTATAGCCCTTTCTTTTTGCTAGATGCACGTTCGCCCCGGCACACAATCGGCACAATCTTACCTTTCAGTGATCACGACAACATCACTGTCGCCGAGACCCTCTGCCTGGCTAATGAGGCGCGTCGCATAGCTCGCCTACGCACACTGGCATTGCAAGACAAAGCGAAAGCGCGCTATGACGTTCACCATCGACCTGTCACTTATCGCCGTACTGACTTGGTGTGGTTGTGAACTCCGATGCGCAACCGTGGGTTATGCCAAAAATGTTTGGCCACTTACGGTGGACCCTTTGTATTTGTCGACGGACTTAGAAAGGTCACCTACGTAATAGCTCGCCTCACGGCGAGTGGCCGACGATCTGCCAAAACTCAAGTGGTTCATGTTGCCCGCCTGAAACTCTACGCGCGGCGACAATTCAACTTACTCGTCCAGCGGTCTTCATCTCCACGGAGAGGAATGTTGTGCACATGGACAAAGCCAACGAAGCATATACGGTGAACGCACTTGTCGCCCCGAGTTAAAAAGGAGGAAGAGTATCAGGAGGATCTCTAACCAGTCGGCCGTTTCTGGGCTGCCTTACACAACCTAACGGTCCTTTTCAACGTCTACCAGTCTCTTTATAGCGTTACAATATTCTATAACAAAAGTCCACTCACCTTGATGGCACAACCAAGCGGCAAAGGAAAGAAATAGACAACATAAACGTGGCAAAAAAAACAAACGATCCCTTCAACGCCTACCTGCCAAGTTTAGCAGCCATTGGTTACTTCTTATGCTTCGCCAAATTGTACATCAACGTAGACGGTTCTAGTGTGAAATACAACACGTTTCTGTAGAATTAAAAATATTCAGCCTATTACACGCTTTTTTACTAAAAAAATCAATCAATTTAACGTGAAGTCAGACGAATTTTTGAGGTATATAAATCCTAGTCAAGTTACAACCTCGCGTATGCCGTCATTATTTTGCATCCTTCAGCTCACAGGTGCCGGATTTTCCGTTAAGTATCATTGTGAAAAACTCTTGTCGATGGCGATGACAGTCTCTGCTTAGTGTGTGATTGATAACAAGAATTGTCTTTTGGTACTAGGAGCAATGAGAAGAATGCGAATGATTGTCGGCGTATTTCAAAGGACTGAGAGGTCCGTGGTCGTTACGAAGCAGGAAAATGGCAGGGCGGATTCTTGAGGCGCTGCGCGCGACGCAGCAGTTGTAGCGGTGGACAACAGGAGCATAGGCAAAAATTTTTATCAGGTGGAAGGAGGCTTGAACCGTACTTTATGTATGTTCGTGCATGCGTTTGCATGTGTGCGTGTATATATACGCAAGCAAAATTGAAAATTTTCTGAGTAGAAACTGATTCGAACACTTCCCCCCCACCCCCCACCCCAAGCTCTGCCATTGATAGATGCAGTGGTACATTCCATGTTCGCAAAGCTGGAGGAAAATACAAGTCTTCACTTCTTCGTATGTGCACACCGCGAATCAGCGCTGAAGGGGCGCCTATGTCGTAACGTAGATGGCACGGAATAATACACAGAAGTAGTAGCGATTATATCGCAACTCATTGATAATAATTTATATGCGGAGTTTAACGTCCCAAAACCACCATACGAATATGAGAGGCGCCCTATGTGGATGGCTCAGGAAATTTTGACCACCTGGGGTTCTTTAATGTGAACCCAAATCTGAGCACACGGGTCTACAGCATTTTCGCCTCAATCAAAAAGATGGTAGCGCAACTGTCGCAAAGATTTAATTTGAGTCTTAGATGCCATACTTCATTAAGCAGGGTAGGTAACGTTGCATCAAAGAATAAGTTCACAAAGGAAGCGGTGAAGGGATTCATGATTCACTCCACAAGCACGTCGGTGACGGCGAGTGGTAATGCGTCGTACGTATACAATCAACCGCAAAATTTTGCGGGAGGCAAAATGTCCGAAATATCTGAATTATCGCTTTGTCTGGGAATGTAATTTTGAAATAAATGCTCCATACCGCGCTTGGCATTCCGATCTACACAGTCACCAGCTTGATTGTAGGCATTAAGCCCCGATGTAGCAGAAATTAGCATTTGTCGTGGATGTTAAGTCCCCAAAGTTTTTCTGCTGATAGTACTCGGGCACCCTAGTCAGAACTTTTTTTTCGGTGGAGGTGGGTGGGGTGAAGTAGGGTTCGGAGCTTAACACACCTACTTATTTTCGCGCGTTCTTTCGTAGGTGCATATATAGCATAAGCAACGACTAACTCGACACACTCCCGCTGGGCAAGCACAGTGCCGAAGCTGACACCGCCAGTGTCATTGTTTCTTTTAAGATGCTCTCAGCTTTTTTGTCATAATCAACTTCACTCGCTTTGTCTCTCAGATGGATCGAGCAGATGAAAAATTCGCAAGAGTGGAGGCGACGTAAGAACGCAGCGGAGTTTGCTAAATGCATCGCCAAATGTTGTGACCGCACTGAAAGGTCGCGGCCGTGAAAGAGGCCAATGAAAGGTACTTTTATTGTGGGAGAGCTGCAATCGAAACGCATAAAATAGAAGGCACAAAATGCTGCAAACGCATTTCATTGTTAATTTAGGCACAGCAGCAACAGCGCGAGGTGCCGTTGGATCCGGAATTGTGTCATCTCAGATGAAGACAGGGCCCAGAATAAACCGCTTTCGTGCACCAATGCCATTGAAGCTGAAGCTAGTGAGTATAGCTTCGACGTTTTCTATGTATATAGATCTCAAAGTCGTCTGAAAATATCACAGTGACATCCAGGTAACAAAAATAATCTGCCATTTGAAGCCGCGAAGAATATACCGATCGTGCATCTGAACGATCCAAGCGTGTATCACAGGCCGAATCACGTGCTGTGCATTTCTATAAGCCATTGAGTATAACGAAGGCTACCGTGGAGTGGTCAAGTTCAGCTATCGGGGCTGCCAGTACACCGAGCACGAAACCAACGAATAGACAAAAACTATTATCCTTGATGCCAGTGGTTCTGGCGTCATCGATACGAGGCTAAGGATAGATGTCTGTACGTGTGATGTTGTTCAGGACGCCGTAGAGCACGCAAAGATTTGGCGATTGTGCCGTCTTTTTCTTTCTTTCTTTTTAAAGTTCCTTCGACGCAAAAAGTTTGGTCTATCTCTGTCTGTCTGTACATTTGTCTACTTGTATACTCTCACCAGCATCGGGTACTTGAAACGGCCGACCCCATCCGCAGGGATCACCAATGTTGCTCAAGGTTGAGCGTTCATGCTTCTGCAATTGTCAACTATAAAGCAATTATTGCGCATGTTTGGGGCACCATAACAATACGCATATATTCTGTATATGCATCTCTTACTAGAAAATGCATACATAATAATTTTAAGGACCGTAGCGCTTATCACGCTGCGCTTACCATGCAACGCTTGCACGGAACGGGGAGTGCTTCCAACGCTTTGCTAAGACGAGATGGTGGTTGCACCTACCCGTCGCCGCGCGTTCTACACCTTATCACCTCTGAGACGGCCGTACACGGCCACGCGCTTTGTTTTCCAAGAGGAACTGCCAGATGGCGCTCATGTCTCACGTATGACGTGACTTGATGCGCTCGCCTCTGCTGCACGTTCGAGTCACTCTAACGCAGCGCCTCCGAAATACCATTTACCAATTTTCTTGCGCATAACATCAAATAATCGTTTTGTTCACTCTCTCCACACTCAAGACTATCGTATTTGGACGACATTTGTAGATTACATGCAGATACGGGGCCAATTTTTTTCACAATTTTGACGGGTGATGCCAATCGGCTGCTCGAGGTCTGTGTGAAACAGTGTTAAACCATGTCACCATTTAGCTTTGGGCTTCGACACATGAAAGAATGTTTCGATAAGAAAGAATTTGAATGAGAATGCGTTTCTCTGTGATGTTCGGAAATTGTTACTTCAAAACTGGTGGCATAATAATTTCTTGCAGGTAGATCCGTCTTGCGAAATCCACGGCTAAATATTGTGAATGAAAATAGTGGCGATAATTGTAGTAGAAACAAAACTAGAGAATTTTGGTTAGTTAGTCAACGGTGCCTTTGAACCTGTTTGTGTTCGCCTTCCTTTTCACGTTGACCAGCTCACGAGGTGAATGTCTACGATGCCCTGCAACCAACCATAACATATTATTAAAAGTATCCGCTTCAACATTAGTATTATTCTTATTGCCACACACGTGTACTCCACTGACCTCTAAAATGCCAAGGCACTCGAGTGCATTAGAGAAAAAATGAATGAATCAATGAAACCTAAGCACATGTTACGCTCAACGAAAACACTAAAGCTAGGCCGCTATGGTAGCTCAGTGGTAAGAGCATCGAACGCGTTATTCGAAAACGCTAAAGCTAAAGCCTGATTGGCCTCTTAACACACTTCTTGTGGCAGTAAGAATACGGCTAATAAAAAGATTTTAAACTGTGTACCAAGTATGTAATCAAACGCGCATTTTCATTTTACAAGAGAGTGGTTGTCATCATTATCATTTTGAGGAACGTGACTATGCTAATTGTAGGGTGCATGCCACCCCCCTGTTGCTTATCAGCCTGGTCGTGTGCATACTGCGCCTAAGTGAACTCCAGAAACTTTTGAATCTCATGTGACCATTTAACTTTCGGCCTCCCGTTTTCGCGCTTGTCTTGTGTTACAACCTACGCTGTCCGTTTATTGGCCACCAGTTGTGTTGCCTTTTGGCTGCTTTCTTAATGTTGACTAAGATAACCTTAACAGTCACCTGTTTTCTCGTCCACTCTGCTGCTTTTTGCCCATGATAAGGTTACACATATCATATATAATTTCATGGCACGCGGCGTCGTACTCAATGTAAGATCAACGTAAACTCCTTTTCGTAAACCTTCATGTTTATTCCCGTATAAGTAAGTACTAATGAAATGCAGCTGTTATATAGTTTTCTCTTGAAAATTATTAGCGAACTCTCATTCATTATCTCAAAATACCTGCCAAATCCACAACCCAACATTCTTATTCGCCTATTTACTTTATTCGCATGGTTCGCCTCTGTGATCACATAATTTCCAAAATAGACATATTTCTTTACCACTTCTAGTATCTCTATTGGTACCGCGAACAACTATTTTCTTCCAAGGCTGCGCAACAATACTTTATTTTTATGCATATAAATTTTCGAACCCACGGTCGGCAATGTGCGGTGTAATTCAGTAATTAAAAGTTGTACAATAAAGAACTGAGACAGTCAGAACTGTTATTCGAGACCAGGTAGGAGCGTAGGCCTCGCCAGCAAAATCAGCGACAACGTCCGGGCTGAGCGCCTCGTGCTTAGCACTGACAATGTGTTTGTCGAGCTTTGCATGACCCACTATATTCATCATTACATATTTCCCCCTCGCTGAAGATACTGCCAAGTAAGTGTTCTAAGGTGTCGTGTGGACAAGTGGTTCGTGATACGGTTTGAGGCGATGCACATGTACGATTTCGCGGCCTCGGCGACGCAGGTCCACAGGGGTCGTGAGGGGTTCGATGAGGTAGTTAAAAGCGCGAGTTTGTTCTATGGCGCGATAAGGTACATGGTACCTGCTGACAAACATTGTAGAGGTACCAGGAGCAGCACTGGGGGGCACCCACAGCCAAACAAGAGAGTTGGGCGAAAACTGGTAGTTGGACCGTCCATCGTCGTGACGAAATTTCTGTAGCCCTTGTTTTTGTATTGTAAGGGGGTGAGCTAATTGCTAATATTCTTATCCGTATGCGGCATTCCGAAGCCGCATACCGAGCGGCTTCGGAAACCGGTGTGCCTTCGGATGAGTCAGGTTGGTAGGGGAGAATGGTGTCGATTGGAGATGATGGTTCTCGACCATAAAGTAAAAAGAAGAGAGAAAAGCCTGTCGTCGTTTGAGGTGCCGTGTTTTAAGCGTACGTTAAGTAGATCCCAGTTGGTGTGGTTGGAGGCAACATACATAGAAAACATGTCGCCAAGAGTACGGTTGAAACGCTCGGTCAAGCCATTTGTTTCTGGGCGATATGCGGCAGTACAGCGGTGAATCACATGGCATTCAGGAAGAAGTTCTTGAATAACATCCGGGAGAAAGATGCGGCCTCGGTCGCTCAAAAGTTCATGCGGAGCACCGTGACGCAGAACAAAACGTTGCCGCAGGAAAGACGCAGCGTCACGTGCCGTCGCGGCTGGTAGAGTGGCCGTTTCTGCATATCTCGTGAGATGGTCGATCGCTACAATAATCCAGCGATTCCCAGCTGATGTATAGGTAGAGGACCGTAAAGGTCTATTTCAACCCGGTCTAATGGACGCACTGGGCATGATACCGGCTGCATTGGTGCAGTTGAATGGCTAGGACTGTGCTTGCGGCGTTGGCACTCTGTGCAAGATCGAATTTACTTTTGAACGATTGTGTACATGTCGCGCCAATAAAATGAAAAACGTCCCCTGGCGTAGGTTTTAAACAAACCGGCGTGTGCACACTGTGTATCAGCATGGAAAACAGCACATATGCTGGCACGGAGATGCCTGGGTATGGCGAGTAGTCATTTGCGGCCGACAGGGTGGTCGTTGCGGCGATGAAGTATTCCATCACGGATGGCGAAGTGAGATGCTTGTCGGTGTAGTGCTCGAGATGGCGGGTGAGCGAGTGTTTCAGATAGGTAATACATCAGAGACGCAATCTACGAATCTTTGCGCTGCTCTGCAGCCATGATGATGGGTCCTGATAGTGGAAGGAATTTGGCTTAGATGGAGACACTCGCAATATCAGTAGAAACAGGCGAACGTGAAAGAGCGTCGGCATCGGCGTGCTTTTGGCCTGAGCGATAAATGACACGGATGTCGTACTCTTGGAGCCGTAAAGCCCATCGTGCCAAGCGTCCAGAGGGATCTTTTAAGGAGGATAACCAGCAGAGCGTGTGGTGGTTGGTAACAACATCGAAAGGGCGGCCGTACAGATAAGGCAGAAATTTTGTAATGACCCAGATAATCACTAGGCATTCTTTCTCAGTTACCGAATAATTTGCTTCTGTTCTTGTAAGAGTGCGGCCCGCGCACGCAACAACATATTCTTGGTAACCAGGCTTTCGTTGGGCGAGTACAGCGCCAAGACCCACACCACTAGCATCTGTGGGGATTTCTGTGGGAGCGCTTGAATGGAAATGACGCAGTATGGGTGGTGTTGTGAACAGTTCTCGAAGCTTCGCAAAGCCACTGTCGCAGGCTGGAGACTATGCAGATAGATTGCGGTCTCCCTGAAGTAGGTCTGTCAGAGGCGCAATAATCGAGGTGAAATCCCGGACGAAGCGGCGGAAGTATGAGCAAAGCCCAATGAAACTACGCAGCTGCTTGAGAGACGCGGGCCTCGGGAACTCGCGAACAGCACGTAGCTAGCGGGGTCAGGAAGAACGCCATTCGTCGACACGACGTGTCCGAGAATGGTCAGCTTGCGTGCTCTAAAGTGACACTTCTTCAAGTTGAGTTGGAGGCCTGCTGCAGAGAGGCAGCGTAGAACTTGTTCCAAGCGACGAAGGTGCGTGAGAAAATCAGGCGAGAATACCACTACATTGTCTAAGTAGCACAAACACGTGTTCCATTCGAGGCTTCGTAGGATAGTGTCCATCATGTGCTTAAATGTTGCCGGCGCGTTGCATAGGCCGAATGGCATCACGTTAAATTCGTATACTGAGCCGTCTGGTGTAACAAAGGTAGTTTTTGGCCTATCATCTGGATTCATGGGCACTTGCCAGTACTCAGAGCGTAGATAAAGCGAGGAAAAGAACTCTGCACCTTGGGAAAAGTCTAGGGCGCCATCGATTCGAGACAAAGGATAAACATCCTTTCGACGCGTTTAGGCAACGATAATCTACGCAAAAGCGTATTTTGCCATCCTAATTTTCAACTAAAACAACTGGCGACGCCCAAGGACTGTTTGATAGTTGAACGACGCCTCGCTTTAGCATGTCACCTACTTGTTCAACGATGACACGGCGTTCAGTCGGTAAAACACGGTATGGTCGCTGCCGTAGTGGTGGGTGATTACCTGTGTCGATCTGGTGGCATACGGTAGATGTTCGACCTAAAGTAGTGCTGTGACTGTCAGAAGATGGCCGAAGCTTGTCAAGGAGGCTCAAAAGCTCACACCTCTGTTGTGAGCTTAGGCCTCCGTCGATGACACGGTTGAAAATGTCGGTAGTGGGAGGGTCATTCACGGAACTACAGGAGAGGGCGCTGACTTCCGATGATTCATCAGGAACGTCAAGTGTAGCGATGGTTTCGAATGATTCTATCGAACCGATACATTCGCCTCGAAGCAGCGTAATCATCAATAGGAACGGATTCTCCACAGGCACGTCGGTCCCACCACCTTGAAGAGTAAAAAGAGCGGTTGGGAGCGGTGATAAGTGGCGATGAACGAAAGCAGCGGAAGGCATGAAGAATGCGGTAGCATCGTTGACGGTAGAACACGACACAGGTGCGAAGACAGTAGCGTGTGGAGGGATCTGGGTTTCGTCACTAATGACCAACTTCGCGTAGGAAGGGCTATCGTGCGCTGGTAGCGCATCACCAAGGGACAAAAGACGACTTCGGCACGGACGCAATGAATGACGGCTTGGTGATGGGAGAGAAAATCCCAACCTAAAATGATGTCAAGAGAACAGTGCGGATGTACTACAAACTGTGCTGTGTAGGGCACTCCTTGAATTACAAGTCTGGCAGTACACGCGGCCACAGGCTGCGCAAGCTGTGCAGTGGCAGTATGAATACATGAACCCAAGTAAGGCGTTGTCACTTTTCGAATTTAACGGCAAACGTTTTCGGCGATGACAGAAATTGCGGCACCAGTATCAATAAGGGCAAGTACGGGTACACCTTCAAGAACGGCTTTAATTACATCGGCGACGAACGAAGAGGGCTTGTGCTTTGCGATGAGGACGCAGTTCTTGCCTCGGGAACTGCGTCATTTAGTTTTCCGCGTCGATTGTTGGGGAGCGTCGCCGCATTGGGGAGGGCGAGCGTCGACCTGGAGAAGGAGGTTGGCGATCAGGAGCTTGTCGGTGGCTTGGTCGAGGAGCGTACTATTCGGCGTCTGGAGTGTAGGGAGTGTACGTGTAATTGTTCTCATATGGACGTGGGTTTTCACGTGAGTGGAGTGGGTGGTGGCGGCACAGACGTGCGACGTGTCCAGGTAGACCACATGAAACGCAGATCAGTCGGTTGTCGGCAGTGCGCCATAGTTTAGAGACTCGGTGGACTGGAGGTTGTGGCGGCTGGGTGGCAAAAACAGGAGCAGGCAGTGGAGGCGGCGCTTGGAACGTCTGTGGTCGTGGTCGTGCTGCTGCTTTGGCGTACGTCAATGGTCCATTGACTGGTGGCACCAGCTCTGGAGGAAGGACCTCAGACACTTGATCTTGTATGATAGTCTGTAGTGTTGGGCTCAGTGGCGCACTGCGCTCCGGTAGGCTGGAGATGAGCGAGAGTTGCTGGGCAACTTCTTCGCTCATGAAATCTTTATTCTGCGAGAGGAGGACGAGGTCTTGCGAGAGAGTTACGCCGGACATTGATTCCTGATGTGGGACAGCACGTTGGGTGACAAGACGTTGCCGGTGGAGCTCATCATAGCTTTGGCAGAGCACGGTAACTTGGATGACAGTAGCAGTGATTTTTGAAATGAGCATCGAGAAGGCGTCCTCGCCGATACCCTTAAAAATATGCTTGATGCGGTCCACCTCTGTCATGTTCGCATCGACGCGTTTGCACAATTCAATGACGTCTTCTATGCAACTTGTGAAATTCTCACCAGGCAGTTGAGAACTCGACTGAAGGTGCTGCTCCGCACGAAGTTTGCAGACAGCAGGACGACCGAAGACTTCGCTGAACTTTGCCTTGATTGCTTTCCAGGTGGGAACGTCGGGCTCATGGTTCCGAAGCCACAAGTGGGCAATGCCACTGAGGTAAATGCCGACAGTGGCCAGTCTCGTTGCTTCATCCCATTCGTTCAAGACACTCATGAAATCGTAAGTAACCAGCCAGTCGTCGACGTCGTGATCGTCAGTGCCGCTGAATATGGAAGGATCCCGCTGACGGACCGCGCCGGAGCACACGATGGCCTGGGGAGCCACAGGTGGAATGTTGTGGCAGGTGTAGTGCTCATGACGGAGGTTGAGTCCGGCTTCGCAACTCCAGGATTGCAAGGAGACCCAGCAAACTCCACCAATTATAATAAAGAACTGAGACAGTCAGAACTGTTATTCGAGACCAGGTAGGAGCGTAGGCCTAGCCAGCGAAATCAGCGACAACGTCCGGGCCGAGCGTCTTGTGCTTAGCACTGACAATGTGCTTGCCGAGCTTTGCATGACCCACAACATTCATCACTACATTTGCAATAGTTCATGCAAGTTACTCAACATGGCAATCGTCATCAGCGAATCGCAGTTTACTATGGTATACTCTCCATGAAGTGTTATCGCACGCTGTTCGAGATCCAACACTATGAAAGCCTCCTTTAAAAATACAGTCACTAACATTGCAGAGACTATATATTGTGGACGTTTGTTACTTACATCGTTCTCATCGCTGCATGATCATAGTCACCATTATCCGCTAGCCTCTTCCTCATGGCCCCTCTGTGCCATCATAATCGTCATCGTCTGTGTACTGGCTCTGCCCGTTCGTTTGCGAGGTTTTTCCTCAATAAACGCTGTCGCAACCAAGACTACCAAGACTTAATACGTGGTGGAGGTGAATTTTCGGTCCTCTAACCTCCCACAGCCCGCTCTACACCATGGAGCTTCGTTCAGGCCACCGATTGCGCCCACTGTCAGGCAGCATGTCCCAGACCAAGCCCGCCGGCGCTGATGTCATCAACCACGCACCGATACAAGCTGCCCCTCCTATTTAAATACACGGACATCAGCGGGAACCCCCACTCTTCGCTGGTCTGAGAAGACGTAGAAGACTGGATGGATGACTACGACCACGTAAGTGTC
Organism: Rhipicephalus annulatus; assembly: GCA_013436015.1. Taxonomy (NCBI): domain Eukaryota; kingdom Metazoa; phylum Arthropoda; class Arachnida; order Ixodida; family Ixodidae; genus Rhipicephalus; species Rhipicephalus annulatus. The sequence goes on from WOVY01003389.1 coordinate 250,756, forward strand.
GCTAATCGGTAGGACGAGGCCGCCAAACTGCGTTACGTCTCTTTTTATCTGACCGGAGTCACAAAGACATGGTATTTTAACCACGTCATTGACTTACCCGACTGGGCTACCTTCCAGCAGCAGCTGCGACACGTTTTTGGGACCCCAGGCGTTCAATCCGCCGTCATAATATGCAAAGCTCCCTGACATACATTATTTCTATTTGAAATTTTAATTAGTTTTTTTTTCATGGACAATTTGGTGACGGTGGAGACACTGCAGATATACCACCGCAATTGCACAGCGCCTTTGGAGGTCGGCGGCTGGTGACCCGAAAGGTTTAGGTTCGGTACCGGCCGCAACGGTTGCACTTTGATGGAGGTAGAATGGTAGAAGACCGTGTAGTGTGCAACGTCAGTGTACCCTAAAGAACACCATGTGATCACAATTACTAAAGTCCTCTCCGGTGGGCCTCATGATCGCATCATGAACTAGCAAGCTCAGATATTTTTAATAATACCTCCAGTTTATTGAAGAGATCATGTATCAACGAGCATTAAAATGTGGTTATTTTGTTGGCGTTTCTTGTTTTGTTTAGTACTTGTAGGAACTAAGTGAAGTGATCAGCAGATAACTTTTGCGGAATCATATGTTTTATATGTATCAATTAGTTTGTCCCACAAACCAACACCTGCTAGAACGATGACCTTGTACTTAAATAACCATAGCATATAATAAATTTGGAGGTTAGACTTCCAGAAACGAGCATATGATTATGAGTGATGCCGTAGTGGAGGACTCGGAGAATGTCGGCGGCCTGGAATGCTTTAAGGGGCCCCGTATTTAAGCACACGGGCCGCAAGTATTTTCACCTTTATAAAATTTGCGGCCACAGCGGCCATGCTTTCTACTTTGAATCATATGTTAGTAACACCGTGTTAGTTTGCGAGACCAAGTTTGCGGCCACATTTCGATTGACGCTATCGGCAAGAAGCTCGTGTGCTCAGATTTAGAAGCACGTTAACCGCACGTCATCGAATTACTGTGCCCTGCACTACGACATCTCTTACATTCAATCGCATTTTTGATCGCAAACCCTCCAACACTTTTATAAGAAGTATAACCGCTTTCTGTGCAGACAGAGAAAGCTAAGTAGTAGAAAAAAGATAAACGCAAGGATGACAGGATAACCTACGCTACAAGCTAAGTAACCTAAATATCAACATTAACGCAGGAAAATATTTTCGACTAAGGAAAATAGTTTCTCAGTTTTCGGTGAGTCGTGCAAGGCTGGTGCAGAGCAAAGCAAGTTGTCACTGACTTATTCAGGTTTTGCTAGGCACACGTTCACTCGCACTCCCATAGACAAATTTTTCACGCCATTACATTGCAATTCACGAGAATTCGCTAAGTATCAATCGGGTTCCATTAAGGATGGCTTTGCAATCGCAGCACCGAGTACCCTCCATTTTTAAATAAGCTATTGGCCCAATTTGCATATCCGAAGCTTGGTCTCGATTAGGTGGCATCTTATGTTATCCGAAGCTTAATTAGCTACTTATATGAATTAGCGCTATATTTAGGCTCTGCCTTAGCTGGCATTAGGCTAAGCTCCACACATCTTACTTTGCGTGGGTGCATTAGGCATAAAAGATTTTCAGCTCAGCTTAAATAGTAGTTATCACAGTGATTTCATTACATAAGTTATCCGTAGCTAATTAGGTTTTACAATGCTCAACATGGCTTTGTAAGGCTTGCCCATGGTTAATGTGGTTTAGCTACAAATAAATATTTAGCTACGCAATAAAATTCTATCGTTCGTTTTTGTTTGATTGGTGGAAAAAAAAAACCGCCGGACGTTACTATGGGGAATGGCGCGAGTGGTTCGAAAATTCAATTTTCGCGTGGTTACACGAAACAGGTGGTGCCATCTAGCGTGGCGTAGTTGATGCAAATGTGTTTGCAATCTCGAAGCCAATGGCGAGAAATTGATCAAGGGCTGTTGCTGCTGCTGTGCTTCTCGCTTCTCTCAAACTGCTGGTACTAGTGCAGTAAAGCCGGGCAACTTTGTGCACAGCAACAGGTATGTGAGACGGTTCGGTCGGTCCGCTTGTTGTGGCGGGTAACTTAAAGAGTGCTAACCCAATGCAGAGCACTGAAACGTGATTTTATTTCAAAATAGGCTCTTCTTTGGCACGAAAGTAACACTATGAGGTTTCTAGGCCGCCATTTCAACAATCGACGTCAACTGTATAGTTGGCTTTAGCGTCCCTTTAAGGGTATGTAACCTTAACTTCTGTTAAAGATGCTGATGCTTGGTTGATGACCAAAGTAACTAACCGTGAACAAAGTTGATTTGAGTTGTGGGGTTTAACGTCCCAAAACCACCATTTGATTATGAGAGACGCTGTAGTGGAGGGCTCCGGAAATTTTGACCACCTGGGGTTCATTAACGTGCACCCAAATCTGAGTACACGGGCCTACAACATTTCCGCCTCCATTGGAAATGCAGCCGCCGCAGCCGGGAAACGAACCCGCGACCTACGGGTCAGCAGCCGAGTACCTTAGCCACTAGACCACCGCGGCGGGGCGTGAACAAAGTTGCCAGAAAGTTTTTTTTTTCTCGTTTCAGTTTTTCTGATTTCGCATGATAGGGGTTGTGGAAACCGGCGGCAGTGGCAGAGGAAAACCACGGCTTGTACGCCCACATGTAGATCTCCACATAAAGACGGTGAATTATCTTTGCTTTTTTGGTAAGCTGTCTCAGGTGCACAGAGCCTGTAGCAGCAACGCGATCCTATAGACAAAAAAAAAGGAATAAATACGTTTGCTCTTGCGCGTATAAAAGAATCCGTACCACCAAACTTCGCCCCACCGCGGTGGTCTAATGGCTAAGGTACTCGGCTGCTGACCCGCAGGTCGCGGGTTCGATTCCCGGCTGCGGCGGCTGCATTTCCGATGGAGGCGGAAATGTTGTAGGCCCGTGTACTCAGATTTGGGTGCACGTTAAAGAACCCCAGGTGGTCAAAATTTCCGAAGTCCTCCACTACGGCGTCTCTCATAATCAAATGGTGGTTTTGGGACGTTAAACCCCACAAATCAATCATTACCACCAAACTTCTTTGTTGTTTTATTTTTCACTTGTTTGCATTCGTACGTCCTTAAGGTGACGTAAATGCTGCATCGGAGCACCAACGTATCTCATAGGCGTCCCACTTGATACCTTGTATTTCTGTTGGACTGCTTTCACAGTGCCCATCCAAGATGACCGCTTACTTGCTACAGCTAATAACACCACCTGATGTTTACAGAACTATTTTGTCACAACGGCTACTTTTGAAACGCTTTCCTTATTAGCACAAAGAAGCGGTACGTCATCCACATATTATAGTAGCTTCACTTCGCTTGGGCCAACAGGGTAACCTACTATGTCAATGCACGAAAGTACTTTGAAACAGAGGGACACAAAGGCACGCAAAAGGCAGAGACGGCGAGGAGTATTACTTGACCAGCAAGCATGACCATGCGCTGCATTACGTCTTCATAGCGGAACGAAAGTCCTGGTTGGCTGAAAACTGGCATTAAAATCAAAATTATGTAGTTCACAACACAATTCGTTTCGAGATTTTAGGTATTCCTGACCTTTGTCTGGTGCAGCGAAAAGAATATGACAGAAAGTTTAGCTGATATGTCAGCTGACCTTTCTTTAATTCGTGGTTAAGGTATGTCTTTCTTTCCTCTCAGTGCACACTGATCATCTTAACCTGTCGAAACCATTAGAACGTATTTTTTTAACATGCAGCAGAGTGACGTCTAAGATTTCGGGATAGCTGAAACTTCGTTCAACTTCAAAGAAAAGATACATTGCAGAGCATGACAAAAGGGTTATTCAAAGCTCAAATCTGCAGGAAGCTAGGATCAGCAAAAAGAGAGCAAAGGACGTAGCACTTTCCTCACACGCACCTTTCATTTTAGCAGTCTCACCTGTTTTTAAAGAATTCGTGAAGGTCTAAGGTGCCCATCGTGGTCTTGACTGTAAAGTTAGGAAACACGTCCCCGAGGTTCACCATCTCGCACCGGAAACAGACGGCGACAGGAAACTAAAGTTCACCGAGAAGCTGCTTCCCCGCAAACGCAAGTGCGATGCTCCCGAACCAAACTTGCTGAGATGTGGTCGGTTACTCTCTCATGAGCCATGTTCGATTAGTCGTTAGAGGGCGCTGGTTCAATCGAAGGCCACCTCATTATGCTTTTAAGGATCATTAAACACCATCATTCATTTGCTCAACGGATCAATTGGGGATGAAGAGCCGCCCAATATGTGTCTGGGAAAAGAAATGCAGTGGGCCTTGCCAAGCGTATCCATCCGTGCGCTTGGAGGTCATACATGAGGTCTCAGAACGGCGTGATCGACAAGATTGAAGAAACAGAAAAACTGGACATTCGTCTGAAGCCAAATTATACCTTTCCTTAAGCTTAAACTTGTTATTGTTGTTGTTGACAGTTTTACTGATATATTCATTATTTCTAGGTATGTTTATTTCAGATTTCTAGTAGCGTGAAGGGCGGCTCAGAGGATTGTTAGGTTGGTTATTATAGAGGTAAAACACACACACACACACACACACACACACACACACACACACACACACACACACACACACACACACACACACACACACACACACACACACACACACACACACACACACACACACACACACACACACACACACACACACACACACACACACACACACACAGGTGTGCTCGCATTCTCAAAAGTGATTCTTGTTGTCCTTGACCAACCACAAACATTACTATCACGTGTTTTAAAGACGATAGCCTTTCTTGGGGACCTTCGACGCAAAAATTTTGGTCTGTCTCTCTGCCTGTACATTTGCCTGTTTGTCCACTCTTACCGGCATCGGGTACTTGAAATGGCCGACCCCATCCGCAGCGACCCCAACGTTGCTAAAGTTTGAGCGTTCATGCTTGTGCAATTGTGAAGTAAAATAGAAATTATTGCGCATGTCTGGGGCACCATAACAACACGCATATATTGCATATGCATCTCTTACTAGAAAACGCATACATAAGTAATTTTAAGCACCGTAGCACTTATCACGCTGCGCTCACCATGCAGTGCTTGCACGGAACGGGGTGTGTTCCCAACGTTTTGCTAAGACGAGATGGTGGTGGCACCTACTCGTCGCCTCAAGTTCTACACCTTATCACCTCTGAGACGGGCGCGCACGGCAACGTGCTTTGTTTTCCAAAGGAAACTACCAGATGGCGCTCATCTCTCACGTGTGACGTGACTTGATGCGCTCGTTCGCCTCCGCTGCTTGCTCGAGGCACTCTAACGCAGGGCCTCCGGAATACCATTCACCAATTTTCTCGTGCAGAACATCAAATAAATGTTTTGTTTACTCTCTCCACACGCAATACTATCGTCTTTCGACGACATTTGCAGATTACATGCAGATATGGGGACAATTTTTTTTCGTTTCTGATTAGGCTTGGATAAAGAACGAGACGTGCCATTCTGCAGGAATATTTTTTTTTACATTTAGTCGTGCAGTTCACGTGCTTTCCTCTTTTTAATAGTATCTCGGCTAAAAAATTTCTTTGGAAGTTGCCATTTATACAAAAGGACCCCGGGCTAAACACCTTACGGCTTTCAAACCGTGTGGTGTCGAAACGGGGCTGGTACACTCTAAAAACTAAAAGAGTGCTGGGCACACTCCTTGAGAGAGTACTTTCTTGCCCCATATTTCGCTCTCTTTTTTAAAGTAAATCACCTCTTGTGGAGGCAGAGTACAGTGATTCTACCAGAACGGGTCTAAGCACTCCCGCTCAACAGAGTAACGTAACGCTGCCCGAAGCAGAGTAGCATGACCCCATCAAGGAGGGTAGCAGTACGCTTCACAAAAAAATAGCAGGACATGGGCCCAAATTGGAATTTCAAGTGTTTTTGACGGATTTCCTTATGCACAGGTCGCAAGGATGGCTAAATATGAGCACTACGTACGATAAAAAAAACAGATTGTAAAAAAACATTACTAAGCTGGACTCAAACCTCTGACCTCTAGATGCACAACAGACTGCGCCCCTGACACACTAACCACTACACCTCACAGGAAGGCCAAGAACAGGTGTTATTTCATTTGTGTTATAAATATTGTTGTTAATATGTCTGCATTTTCTTGTTGAGACGCGTATATTTAAGTGTCTCTACGCTTCTCAAAACGAACCAGAGTGTAGCTAACCTGTTTACTGTGTTTATTTATTGCTTCGTTACATCAGAACATCGATTCGACACATGTTTTTTTTTTACAGTGGAAAAAGAAAAATTAGAGCATCCGATTATATGAGCCTTATTTGCACTGTCTCGCTAAGTGGTTAGTCATTTCTGCCTACGAAATATCGCGGATTGGAAAAGTACACTAAACTATTTAGTTTTTATTTGCACGTCTTCGGACATAAGTTTGGTCATTCTTGTTCATGTTCTATGACTTAAGCCACGATACTTCCCTGTAGCTGTACAGTAGGTTAGGTTTACGGCACCATCGCCCGTGTGCAATGGTCGTAGTGCAAAACATCAATGTACATATAAGGAGAATGTCATAGCCGTTTGCGTTGAGTTTCGATCGTGACTGATTGAACGAGATATTATTCGCTTATTTTATTTAGTACACAGATCCTAGGCTAAAAACGTGGGTATTAAGAGTTGTTTTTGTTTGTATGGCATGTAATTTTGTGCAAACAACTTGTGTAAGCTTAGCGCAATGGCCCCCAAAATAATTAAGTGAGGATAGTGCATACTGGAGAAAATGTGTGTGAACTTCGCAGTAAAGCTTCAGTTATCTCGATTTTTCTAGACTCTAATAGCATGAACTCGGGTGGACAAGTCATGTCCGTATAGGTTAGGAAAAGTATTAAAATGATTTAAATAAATGGCCGTGCCGGAACTTGACGGCTGCAATGATCCCCATACCATTTCATAGGTCTCTAAACAATGAAAGCCTGGGATAAGATGTGCTCAAAATATTTAAGAAAATAACAGTTAGTTGATATATCAGACGACTTTTTAATATTATGTACCAGCTTACGCATGAAAACATGGCCTAAAGGCAAGCGCACATTTTAACCGTGGACGGCAAATTGTTTTCTGCTTAACAAACATCAGACGTTGCAGCAGACGTTCATTGTCTGCTGGGACTCCTCCTCCTCTTTTTTGTCTGTTTTCGACACTCCTTAAGAAGAACTATGGACCAACTCACCGAAAGAAACCATGATGGAATCCTAAGCAGCAGCGGTGCGCATGGCGTTCACCCCGTTGAAACAGACGTCGCCGCGGGTGCTGAAAGAAAGGTTTGAAGCGAAACTTGTTGTAGTGTTTGCTTTAGTTAAATATTGTTTGAAACGCAAGGACATGGGAGGCGGGACGCGTTGAACACGCTGGCGCTCGGCTTCCTTGGCTCGCCTCTCGTTAATGTTGACGTCGCCATTCGCAAACGCGATGGGCTTCGCTGACTCTCGCAACGCCGGCGACAGCCGGGAAAGGCACGCCCACACTAGCGGGAAGCATGCCGTGACGGCGTCCAGCCCGTCAGCGCGATCGCGCGGCAAGCAGCGGCGCACTGTCCACAATGTCGGCGCTGCCAGATTATTGAGGCGGCCGCACCCACCGGCTAGCGGCTTCTCGCCAACAGATGGAGCGAGGGGGGCGGGTGAGATAATGCCCATTTGAGACTGGGCACAAGCGTAATGATTGGTGGTGTGGATGAATCCAGAGAAGGCTGACACGCGGCGAGCATACGGCAGGCGAGGGAGAGAGACGTCACCGCGCACTGACAGGAGGTAATCAGCTACTTGGCACCGCTCGAACACTTGCAGTGAGATGAGGGGTGCGGACGGAGGGACAGCGTCACACAGACTTGCCATAGCTGCTTCGCATCTAAAGAACATCTACTGAGGACCCCTAACCAAATACGTCATTTTGCACTACAAAAACATGATGGTGTTTCATTGGCTTGATAATGTATGAGCTTCTACTGTCTCTTGATCACATGCATGGCTGTGTGGCATATGAATCCTAATTGAAAATCAGCGACAAGAAGCGTTATGATTGAACAACCAATACCTGGGAAGTATATGCTACGTATAGGTTGTCACAGTTCCCGTTAATTAGGGAGGCAATCGGCGGGCTAATTCCAAGGGCTGAAGTACCGGTCCCCCGATAAGCACCAAGAAAGCATGGACAATTTAGAAGTGGTCCTATTTGGCACGCCAGCAGACGCCGGCGGTGGTCCAAAGAACTAGTCAGAGCTCAGGGTTGATAAAGAAAAGAAAATTATATTCTCAAATATGGCAGATCAAACAATACACAAATAGGCACACTCGGCAATAGTTCAATACACTATTTCACCAATCTAACAACGGACTATTCAGTACAATAAGATACACTTGAAACACCAGACACAAACAACAATACGCGCTATAATGCAATCACATGAATCAAACAACCAACACACTTAGCCAGTCGAAAGTTCTTGTATCAAAATATAATGTTTCTTTCCTAGGAAAGACTCACTCAAAGTCCATAAGTGTTGTCAATCCGCTGCCCCTGAGGTTTTTCTTCCAGGAAACCTTGTCTTCAAATGTCCGTACTCAAAGCACCAAACTTCGCCGGAAATAATTCGGCTTCCCGCGCCTGCAATTGCAGGACGCGTCTTCGCGCTCTGGTGGTAGACTCCCACAATTCTTCTGCTGGCAGCACCAGCCTTCACACTTCAGGTGGAAACCCTCTTCATCACCTGCTTTGTCACTGACAACAAAAGCCTTCGTCGCACGGCGGAATGACCATACGCACACTTGCGCAAACCTTCCTTCATCTCCTTTCTACGAACACTGGCGTAACTGCCTTCATCACCTACCTATGCACACTGGCATAAATTGTCTTCATCTCCTCCCTACGTACACTGGCGTAAACTGCTTCATCTCCTGATTTCTCTTCTCCGTTGCTCGCTTAAATACCTTTTGTACTAGATTCCGGAAAACTCTAATCGTTTTGCTGGTGCGACACACAGCCAAGGCTGGGGAAGGGCGAGACGTTTCGAGAGTTATCTGCGACACATGACGCAACTCTGCATCACCACGCCCCTTTCCTTCGAGATCTTTCCAGGGCTTGTTCGTCGGCCGAATTGAGGAGGTTTGTCAGCGAAACTACGCTTCCGAGGTGGAGAGATGGCGCGCTCAGGGCATGGGGGTCTTTGGATGCTTGGTTTTTTTCTTCAGCGTTGACCTTGATACGCCTCTCTGACGTTTGACGTTTAGTATTGTCACCATCGCCAAGATTTGGCGGCGTGCGCTTTTCTGATTGCTCGTTTGTAACATAGGTCATAGTTCACACCTACATTCAGCCGCGAGTTCGTCTAACTTAAATATGGCCGACGCTGCAGTATGCCAACCTAATCAGGGACCCTTTTCAGTCAGGGAGGATTCAGACATTGGCAAGACGTCGACGTAAAACACTAAGATTCTATCGCTATTCTCTCACACAAATTCCATGTTCGAAAGGGTCGTTTCGAAGAAATTCATCACGCTTTCTGAAACCAGGCGACTATAGCAAGAAAATTTTTTTACCTTCTTACTACAAAAGCTTGAAATAAATAGTGACGAATACTTGAAAGCGCAAAAAGTTACAGCACTGTGAATAGGGAAAGGGGGGTACTTATGAAGTGCCTCGGATGCACATTTACAGTTACGCGTTTTCATTCTTCCCAGAAACCAATACAAAAGAATAATATTGCCGCTATTACCAGGAGAAAGCACCAGTGCAGATAAGTCTGAAAAATAACCTTGCGCGACATCAAACAAGCAAACATGTACTAGACATGTTGTCTACAGTGTAGGCGCCTCTAAAATAATTTGTTAGCCTTGGGTTGTTAGTTCTGTTTAATTGGATTGATGTATGCATAGAGTATTTTACTTATGTATGCTTATGTTCCCTTGTATGATAATGCTGGCTTATGTTTTATAACACTGGTATTTAACTTGGCGTTTCTGTTATTGTATATTTTGAACAATCTATGAACGATATATTTCGTTATCTGCACTTAAGTTTTCTTTTCATACTTTTTTCGTTTCTTGTTCTAATGTTTGCTGACGAAATCTATTTTTCAGGTTCGTTTTTTTATTGTAGCATAGGACTTGCAGAAGTACTGCTTTTGGGGCCCACCTTCTCACGGCGAACAGCCCAACAGTATGAGTAAATAAAATATATTGAACGTAGGATAAACCCGCGGGTGGCATGGACGTGTGATGAATTGCACAAAATGAAATGTTTTTATTTATTAGAGTCGGCAGGAGTAAACTAATGTGGTTTTTTGTGCATTTGGTTTTTATGTGGATGTAACGGCTACACGCTGCAGAATACCATGACGAGAACCATGACGCCCCGGCTAAAGGCTTACGTTACACTGGATGATATACCCCACCAGTTATAATTTGGGGGAAAGCTTACACTTATTGTGGTACCCGGAAGAGCACCACGGTGTTCGCGCTGGCTGACTGGCCACACTAATAAGGACTGTCGAGTCCTGCGGTGTGACACCTGCAAGTGTTTTGTACACGCCTCTGTGAACTGCACGAGGACGTGTGCGGCAGCTACCCTGAACACTAGGAGCAAAGATAAACTCGAACTCTCTATAGACGAGGCCGAGTCGAAAGAATTGGTGAAATTAAAGGCGACTTCTGAAGGAAAAACACCTAATGCAGCAGGCACAACGTGATTGCAGAAAGAAGCGCCAAGGTCAAATGACAGTGGGGAAGGGTAACCTATCGCGAATGCATCGGTAAAATTACAGGTGATTTCTGCAAGAAAAACATTTATTACAGGAGGTGTGATGGAGTTGAAAGAAGCGGCAAAACGAACTGAAAGTGCGTGTGGGCGATCGGACGCAGATCTACCGCCAAAACAAGTGAGAGTGAAACATCTACTCAAACTGTCCCGGAAGCTGCAGACTGTGGTGCCATAGAGTGGCACAACGTCAAGGAACGAGGGAGCGGAGGGAAACGACCACGACACAGCCTCATCAAAACCAATTGATGTATGCAATCAAGAACCGCCACCGAATGCAGCTTTCTTTCGGGGGCAGTGACTTTCGGTCAAGCCTAATATCACGGAAGGAAAAAATAGGGTGGGAGAACCGGCATTAGGTATCGCCTTATCCCTAGAAGATGCATCGGACGACAAAACAGCCGCTATTCGGCACAGACAGTGGGGTATGCATCCACTTCTACCATAAAAAATGAACCTGCAACTTGAAAGAACAGTGCGATTTTCCTGCATAAATGTACTCAAGTTAGCTTCTAGAAGGCGGCGGTACCGCGAATAGGCTGTTTTTTGAGCATGACTTTGACGAGATTGCCGTGAAGGAAACTAAAATAGCGGCAAATAAAGATACCAATCATATGGCATTTCCTTTTCCCTGAATGAATACCATTTGTGTATGCCACTCTGATGGCTTATCAGGAAGCTGTGCTCTCTTCATAAAAAGATCGATAGGCACTATTGAAAGAAGTGTAGCAAGCAGTGATAATGGACGCTACGTAGTGTGTGAATTTTCTTTCTCTAATTTTGAATGGCGTGTCTTATGCATTTATGCCCCGAACTGAGGCAGGGAAAGGGAAGTTTTCTGTGAAGAAATAAGTAATTTACTAGAATGTGACAATTAGAAAATACGTTTTGGTGATTTCGGCCAGTGCGATCAGATTTGCGTGCACTTTAAGGAACCCTAGGTGGTCAAATTTTTCGAAGCCCACGATTACGGAGTTTCTCATAATCATAGGGTTGCTTGAGACGTTTCACCCCACATATCAATCATAAATTATTAATATTATCTTTTTTGTGATTTTAACTGCGTACGAAGAAAGGATGGCCACACCTAGCCAGTCCCGTCATGTGATAAAGCGCAGTGTTCTTAAATGAAATCATTGCAGAAAATGAAATGGAAGATGTGGGCTTATGTATATGCAGTGTTCAGTTTACGCATTTTTAGGGTCTAGGCCACGCACGTTTAGACAGAGCATACATCTCGCTGGACCTTATTACGTGCTGTGATGAATATGATGTTACACCGACTTCTTTCGGCGACCACTGTATGATTAGTTTCACACTTGGTGCGAGAGACAGGGCTCCCTTACTGGCACTTGTGGTAACTAAACGATTATATCTTGAACCGATGCCCTAGCGAAACTCTACGGTCATCGAAATGAAGACTGGGAAAGGGAGTGGCAAATGTTCAAACAAGGGAATAAAATGAATGCAGTAGCACGAACTGCTAAGAATAAATTGGAGAAGAAACAGGAGAAAAGGAACCTGCGGAGGCAGCAACAAGCGCTCTTGCAAGAAGAAACTGTGAAACCAGGTGTTTTTACCAAGTAAATTAGAAACGCTAAAACAAAATGAAAATTTTAGATAACTACAAGTATAAAAGGGCTATAATAACAGCCAGAAGTGAAAAACTATGAATGGGCGAGGCACCCACAAAATGAGCTATGTGTGATAAAAATAAATAGGCACAAGGAAAAAATATTTAAGAAATATAGCGCAATCACAGACTGACAAATGAAAAAGATCAGATAATGCACGCGTTTGCGGAACATTATCGTGATCTTCTCGAAAAACGAGCACCGATGGCCGTGGCATTTTTCGAGATCTTTCTCGACATCATGCCCAATCTTGACGCCGACTCATGCTAAAAATTAGGGGCTCCTATCAGGGAACAGCAAATTAAAAATAAAAAAAAGCTATTGATGTCCTAAGTACAGAAAAAATGACTGGCCCAGATGGAATCAGGGCCGAGTTTTATCAAGTTTTTAAAGAAGACGTAGCAACTGCGCTATAGGAAATTATCACAGAAGCATGTGAATAGAATAAACTGCCACGCTCTTTCATGCAGGTGCATACTGCCTTGATTTCGAAGACAGATGATAGCAGCAAGCTTCAATCTGTAACGTCATAACGACCTTATAAGTCTTTTGAACACTGAATGAATACCAAATATTCATGAAAGTTTCAAACCAGAAGAGTTCAGAATATTATTGAAAAAATGTAGGAACACACCAGACATGCGCCATAAAGGGTCGCAGCATCTCAACGAACATACATATAGTAGGAAGTGTACAAGATATTTGTGACGCAGAACTAATAGTAATCATGCAAATTGGGGGGGGGTGTTGACACCCCCCCCTCTGTAAAGTTGTCTGCGCCACGTGGCGCACGTGTCTCGTTCCAAGGCTTTGTTTCAGTGGTGACCACCGCCGGGTGATAGAAGGCGTTGTGTTCGCTTTGAGTACCACTGTTGGTAGAGTGGTAGCGCCGGCGGTGGCCCCTGGCGGAAGGCAGGCCTTGGAGTTGAGTGAGCCTCTTCTGCGCGTGGCGGCTGCCGCGAACGGTTGTCTGTAGCGTGGGTCCCCGGTGCTCGGGACCGCGGGCTTCGCGCCGGGGTCCCACGTGGAAAGTCAGGCGTTGGTGACGCCGCCTTGGGTATGTGTTAGTGTGTTGGGTGTGTTAGTGTGTGTTTATCTAGTTATTGTGTGTTTAGTGTGTCACTGCGTTATGTTATTTGTATGGTAGCGTGTTAATTAAAATTGCTGTAACATTCGGAGGACGATATCGTCGTCTAAATTAGTTAATAAATGTATGTATGTTGTGTGCTTTGTACCGACCGCGTCTGCTGTGTCCGTTCACTCCAAGAGCGTGGCGTGGCGAGGCACTCGTTCGCCTCGCTGAGACCCCACAAGATATATTCACAGAAAGCGTTTGAGCATGTCTTGCAAGAAATGCTGCTCAGTGTGTTGAAGCAGGTTGAAGTTGGTGGCGTTAATTTGGATGGTAAGAAGATGGCGTATTAGCAGTGTGTAACGCAGCTGATAGTCAACAACAGCACAGCGAATAAATTGAAATACGAAGTTCTAACTGACAGAGATGTACGGCCTCAATAATTTTGTTCGTATCTATCTAGAACCCTTTTGCTCACCAATTATTCAAAACTCAAGTATGCATGACTTTCAGAGACAGATCACGGAAAGCAAATTACTTGCATACGCTGACGATGTCATGGTACTCTGCCAAGATATAATGATTTCATATGTAGAGTTTAACGTCTTGAAACCTCCATATGATTGTGAGAGACGCCGTAGTGGAGGGCTCCGAAAATTTCGACCACCTGGAGTTATTTAACGTGCACCCAAATCTGAGCACACGGGCCTAAAATATTTCCGCCTCCATCAGAAATGCAGCCGCCGCAGCCGGTATTACTCTGCCAAGCGAGACAGAGTATATGTGAAGTAGTTCACATGGCAAACAAATTTTATGACATACGGTCAGTGTAAGTACCTGAAATAAAACAACAGTTTTATTCACATTGTATTTAAGATGCGACACCTGGAAATACCTTAACGTAAAATAGGTAGATAAACAACCCCTAAAATAGCTTAGTGTGGACTTGGACAGCAATCCCGTCCACGCGAACTACTGCAAAGGTGAAGCAGAAACCCTTAGGCAGAAAACAAGAGCTCGGGGGGAGGGGGGAGGGTTGGGATTCATTTGTACTCACACGTGAGTCTGTAGGCAACAAGTTTCTGATATCAAAAACCTGCTATATTATGCAAGTTATCTCTATCTCACTCGTAAATGTGCACAAAATTCACAGGACGTTTGCTTTATTTGTAGGTAGATCGCCATGGGATCGTAAAAGCTGGCCTAATTTATTCCAGTCCTGTAGCGATGCCGGAGTCTGTTTATGTCATCTATTTATTAGATGAGTTGTTTGTCGTTTTATTTTTGTTCACGATCGAAGAAACGATTCCTACAGTGATAAAAGTAAGGCTGTCATCACGCATCCCGGATTTTGTTGTGTCAACAAACAGTGATATGTGCCGATATGTGACTGGAATTTCGAGAGAAGTTATACAGCCTTTCGAGTTTTTGAAAGTGCATTTTCGCTTAAATATCTTACCAATGTTACAAGGATTTGCGTGATGTCTTTTTACTAACTGCTTTGTACAGATCTGTATTCAATGAAGGACCCGGACAGGGCATTTAAAAAGTGTGAAAAGGATGAAAATTAAAGCACGGGCAAAATCTATCTTTTCTAAACTGCGTTCCGATACTCTCATAGTAAAACAGTGGCTATCAAAAAAGAAAATTGGTGTACCATGGACAACCAATTCCTGATTGATATGTGGAATTTAACGTCCCGAAACCACTATATAATTGTGAGAGACACCGTAGTGGAGCGCTCCAGAAATTTCGAGCATTCATTTATTTATTCTTTATTTCCAACAAGTCTTTTAAAAACAGATGAGGGGTCCCTCAGGCAAAAAGCAGTTGAAAAACAACTTAAGAGTGCCTGAGGCTTCACGTACATGCCAGCAGTTTCGAAATTAAAGCTCTTAAAAATTTGCTGTAATGTAAGTAGGCGATTTGCTCTAATGTAAGTGGGCAATTACAACAAAATATTAGACGACTATTCTACAAATACAACAGTAGAACAAATAGACACAGACCATACTAATAACTATGTATCTGCACTCATGAATACACTGAAGAGTATCAAAATAAACATGACAGAGACTGAAAAAAATGCGGTATGTCAAGTAATGATAACATAGCATGATAAAAAGAAAAATACTACGCCAGGGTGAAGAAATAATTTCGCATTTTTATTTATGTGAGCGTTAAAAAGTTCGGATCATCATTTATATACTTATTAGGGAGGGATGGTAATGTATATCTAAGGGACTGTAGAAAATAATTCGTACAAGAACGAGGAACGCGCCACCTGTCGATGCTTCGGGTTCGTGAATCCATGTGTTGAAGACTTACGTTTGATAAGTCTTTAAGAAATGTTCCCAAGTGTTCCTTCGCAAAGAAGTAGTTGTTAATGAGACGAAAATTGTAAATGTGTTGCATGCTGATTACTTTGCAGTGGTGGAACAAGGTACCAGCGGAAATACTGCGTGGGACATTTGCAATGTAGCGCAGTGCCTTTTTTTTGCAATAAGCGTATAGTTTTTACGTTGCCTAAGGTTGTGGTGCCCCAGATAAGAAGGTCGTAGTTCATGTGTGAAGAAAACAAAGCATGGTAGATTTAGACTTAAGCTTTTCCGAAAGAAAGTGCCGACCTCGTCACAATACTCCAGCAGCATACGATAATGATTTAGTGAATGATTCTACATGGCATGACCATATCTTATGAGCGGAAAAAGTTGCACCTAGAACTTTATGTTTCTCCACTACTTCTACGGGTTTTCTCTCAAGCGTTAACGATTGGTGAAGATTAGTTTCCGTGCCTCTGGATCTGAAAAAGCCAGCTTTCGTTTTTTTCGCATTTATTCGCATGTCATTAGTAGTAGACCACCGCAGTACATCTGATAATACGCTCTGGGCTTTGACAATATTCTCAGCTGCATTTTTTCCCGAAACAAAGAGACTGGTGTCATCTGCGTACAGTAGGAATTCAGCATCGTTATTTATGTCGACAATCACATTTATGTTTATATTGAGGAGCATTGGCCCTAAGATGCTTCTTTGAGGCACACTGCAAGAAATGGTTTTGTAGGAAGAAAAACAGTTTGCGATTGAAACAGCCCCGCTGTCGTGGTCTACTGGCTAAGATACTAGGCTACTGACCCGCAGGTTGCGGGTTCGTATCCCGGCTTCGGCGGCTGCGTTTTCGATGGAGGCAGAAATGTTGTAGGCCCGTGTGCTCAGATTTGGTTGCACGTTAAAGAACCCCAGGTGGTCGAAATTTCCGGAGCCCTTCACTATGGCATCTCTCATAATCATATGGTGGTTTTGGGACGTTAAACCACACATATCAATCAAAATCAAGCGATTGATACACACTGTTTCCTCTCAGGGAACCACCCCCCCATTAGGGAACCCCATCTGGAGTTCTTCAACCTGCACCCAAATCTGAGCACGCGGGCCTACAGCATTTCCGCCTCCAACTGAAATGCAGCCGCCGCCGCCACGATTCGATCCCGCGACCTGCGGGTCAGCAGCCAACTACCTTAGCCACTAGATCATCGTGGCGGGTTGACGACCAATTTTTTACTTTGTAAAACACCTGACGCCATAGACCATGTATTCATTCATTCAAGGGACGCACTCTTTCAAGGGGACATCCTTCAAAGAACGTTGAAAATGAATTTCCCAATTACAAGCCATGGCAATCGTTTTTTTTGTGTGGACAATGAGAGCAGCTTGCCATACAACATCATTGTGTTCATCAGCCTTCAATGCATCTAGACGACCACAATGGCTTTCAGACATCTTCACCAGAATTTGCGTTTTATCCGGGAGAATTTATTGCAAATAGATAATATATTACTGCGATGTGTAAGCAAGAACAACAACCTCCCTGCTGGTTACCAATCTTATGTATGCAACTTGAAAAAATTTAATGTGAACACTTCGGATTAAAAAATGTTGCAAGAGTATTTTTTCCCTCATGTTTATGAGTGACAACCTCTAAAACGCGTAACAAAGAAAAAAACTGCTGATGTAGTGATATTGTGCAAGCTTACCATTTTTGCATCCTGGGTTCGATTCCCAGGCAGTGCAGTGAATTTTTTTCATTATGCTTAACTTTATAATATACGCTTACATCATTTCATACAATCCGCCAGAGGTGCCTCTGGTGTATAGTGGTGACGTGCGAGATTTCAATCCTTGCGTCAGAGCTTTGATTACCGGGCGGTGCAGAGGGCATTTTTAGTTCTGTTAAAGTGTTTATTATACGTTTTCATTGTTTCATATCATCCGCAGAGGTGCCACTGTGGATTCCACTTCTGGATGCCACGATTGACGGACATGTTTTCGTTGGCTCCAACAAGCCAGTGCTGGTGGCACAGTTTAGCCGCGGAAACAGGGCCACCATAGAAGATAACCAGGATGATTAAAAACTGCTGCCACATCTGTCAAAAGGTCATATTATTTTCAACATTGAATCTTTTCACGATGACTTTCAATCGAGACCGTATAGAGTGAAAGACTACAGGGATGTGCTTGCTCCACTGGAATTGCTACCTGAGGTGAAAGCCTTAGGTGTGCTTCAAATGAAACATCTGTGGGCCGTGACCTTGAAATGTCTTAAAGGTATGCGAAATTTCTGGCTGCCGGACATATTAAAGTGAAAAACAGGAGGTGCCTGGTAATAGACCCAAAAAAGCAGATCACTCACGTGAAGTTACACTGGATGCTCCACAATGTGACAATTGATGACGCACGTGTGGCCTTCAAGCCGTAGAGTGAAATCACTGACGTGAACAGAAAAAGCTGGCATATGTTCGGTGTGTCAGAGAAAGGTTCAGCAACACGCGTGCCAAGCCGAAAGATAAAGGCATGGGTCACATCATTTGAGGGGTTTCCCACAAAGCAGGTGTTGCCGGAGAAGTTGCCCTTGTCGTAATTCTTGGAAAGACTCTCTCTGCTTGCACTGCCAATGAAAAGATCACATTCGCCGTGAATACTGAGTACCTCCATGCCAGCGGTGCCATCGGTTCGGCCACGACGAAACTGAGTGTTGCCTACGTATGCAAACATAGCAGCGCCCACGAAAAACAGCAATCATTCTACAAGTTTTATGGACGAACTTGAAGCCAAAGAAGCAGCAGTGGCGGCGCCGGATAAACCAAACAAGCAGGTGACAACCCCAGAGCGAAAGGTTAACGGGTGACAATAGAACGACCCGAAAAAGTTGTAGAAAAAGTCGGCGGGACCAAAATGTTAGACACTCCAACGTAATACGACCAAAAACTGTGCGATCGGAGCCACTGCATCAAGTAACCCACCGAAAAATGACGGTGAAGCAATGAACGGCATTGCATTGATGTCTGCCAAACGAGGGCACAGTGACACCGTCGACTACACGAACCTTTCAAACGGAGCAAGTGGCATCGCAACACCACCCAAGACGGCTTTGACGCGATGAATATCGTTCAAGCCAAAGCTGAACATTTCATTAGATTGACGACCACAGGAGAAACAGCCAAATTAAAGGCAGTCCCCCCCCTTGTGCAAGCAAGCAACATACCTTCTCTAAAACACTAAAACAAAGATGTTTGGACACTGACGGTATCCTGCGATTTGAACGCGACTACCGAAAGTTGAATAAGATCGCAAAAAAGTTGTGTATCCTTTACCACGAATAGATGACTCACTGGACCGCATTCGGAACACTCGTTACTTTTCTTCCATTGATCTAAGCAGTGGCTATTGGGAAACTGCTGTTGATGAGCGCGACCGCGAAAAGACCGCCTTCATTACTCCTGAGGGACCCTACGAGCTCAAGGTCCTTTCCTTTTTTCAAAGAATGGTGGACACGGTTCTTTCTGGGCTAAAATAGCAATCGTGGGTTGTCTACTTCGACGATGTCGTCATCTTTTCGTACATGTTTTAGCAGCCCGTCCAGTACACAGACAGTTCTTCAGGTGATTCGAACAGCTGGACTTTGTCTCAAACCTGAGAAATGTCACTTTGCTTTCGAGAAACTGAAGTTTCTTGGTCACGTTGTGAGCCACACCGGTATACGCTATGACCCTGAGAAAATGAGTGCTGTTGCCACATTTTCTATCCCAATGAACAAGTGCTATCTCCACCGATTTCTGGGACTGTACGCGTAATACAGACGCTTTGTCAAAGGCTTATCTAAAATCGCTGAACCACTAAATGAATTCACAAAATACGGCATAATATTTGTTTAGGGTCAGGATCAGAGTCACGCTTTTGACACGCTACTAAACTATTTCGTAGCCCCATTTGTTCTCGGTCACTTGAATGACAACGCTGCCAGAGAGGTACACACGGATTCTAGCAACGTCTGTTTTGGAGCTGTATTGTTTCAATGGCAAAGTGGCGCAGAGTGCGTGATTGCCTATGCAAGTCGAACATTATCATCTATAGAAAAAAATTACTCTGCAACACAAAAAAAGAAAGCTTAGCTGTTGTTTGAGCTATATAACAAAGTTTCGGCCCTATTTGTATGGTCACCCATTCAGGGTAGTTAGCGACCACCATTCTTTATTCTGGCTCGCCAACCCCGAAGATCATTCCGGTCGTCTAGCACGGTGGAGCCTTCGGCTGTAGGAATTTGACGTTACAATCATCCAGAAGTCAGGACACAAACACACCGACGCTGACTGTCTTTCACGTGCGCCAATTGCAAGTACAAATCTGGACGTTGAAGAGCATGATACATTCATTTCCTCTGTATTACCAACCGACTTGGCTCAACAAGAACGCGCCGACATGGAGCTAAGCCCGCTGGTTGACTGCCTCGAAGGCACAAAATTAGTCTTCATCGAAATTTCACATGCTCGCTGGCCTCGTTCTGCTTCAGGGATGGAGTACTCCATAACAAGAATTTCGACAATACCCAGGCTACTTCCCTGCTGGTTCCGCCTACCTCGCTTCGTGAGGATATTTAACATGCTTGTCACAACGAACCATCATCCGGACACCTTGGCTACACGCGCGCTTTGGAAAGAATTCGCCGCTCCTACTACTGGCTACGCTTCGCGAAGACAATCAAGCAGTACGTCCACACATGCCGCAACTGCCACCACCGTAAGACTCAACCTGTCCGACCAGCAGGACTACTACAGCCTATCGCCACACCAAAAATATAAATTCATCAAACTGACATAGACTTGCTCGAATCTTTTTCTACATCTTCGTCTGGAAATCGGTGGATTGTGATTGTCACCGATTATTTAACACGTTACAGCAAAACAAAAGCCCTGCCCAGAGCTACCGCAGCCAAGATTGCCCAGTTTTTTATCACCAGCATCGTCCTCCATCACGGAGCGCCAGCTTTGACAATTACTGATCGTGGGACAGCTTTCACCGCAGAGATGCTTCAAGAAGTGTTGAGACTAAGTGGTGCAGAACATCGGAAAACCGCGGGCTATCATCCCCCCCCCCTAAGAAAACGGACTCACTGAAAGGCTGAACAAGACCATAGCAGATATGCTGTCAGTGTATGTGGCCGTTGATGACAACTGGGACGATATACTTCCTTACGAAACTTTTGCTTACAATGCGGCAGTCCAAGAGAGTACAGGCTTCACTCCATTTTGCTTAGTTTGTGGTCGAGGGGTCACTGCTATGCTCGACGCAATGGTCCTTCCCGAGAACCTGAGCATGTTTAACGAGGACGCCGCCTTGTTCGCTCAACACGCCGAGGAGGCTCTTCAACTCGCCTGACACCGTATTCAGACTCACCAAACTGTCGAAGCACGCCGCTACAACCGTACACACCGAGAGGTTACCTTCCAACTAGGCGATGAAGTTTAAGTGTGGACACCCATTCAATAGCGTGGTCACTCTAAGAAGTTGCTGCGGTGCTATTTAGGCCCGTACAAAGTTCTACGCCGACTCAGCGACGTTACATACGAAGTTATTACTGTGGATACCTCAAGACAGTCCAGTTGGTTTCCACAAAGTGATGTGGTGCATGTGTCAAGGCTCAAGCTATACTTCTCGCGTCGTCAATCGAACGTTCACTGAATTATCATGCAATGACTACTTTTGCTTCTTTTTCATGTGTCTTGTGTCCAAGCTCCTTTCTTTATTGAGTTTTTCTGTGACACCAGCCCCATTTTTTGCCTTACAGTCCTCACAAACTCCATAGTGGCGTCTTTGTTTTTCATTTTTTTCATCGCTCAACTACACCAGCATTGTGACGATGCTTTTCCAGGAAAGGAAATAATGTCGCACGTGAATGGGTATGAGTCATCAACTGTAGCGTGAATTCGATTGGCAATGGAGAAAGAAGGGAACGTTGCTTCCTGGTCTGGCTGCGGGCAAGACGTCGATTCCTGGCTGTCTCTTTTATTTTACTCGTGGCAATATTTTATACAATTTGTTGAAGTGCCGCTGGTCATTATTCTTCCTGCAGCTGAGCTGAACGGTTCGCAGGGTCATTGTGTTCCGGCGCAGCGGCTCCAGCAGCAACTTTGGGTAGTGCAAAACAGGAGCGAGAATGACGATTATCAGCTCATTTTGCCTCAGCTGCCTAAAAAAACTTGTTACTAATACCTTGTTTTCCCGCGGGATTGTCATAGCCAGGCCTTACAAGGCTGAAAATTTTCCGTGATGAGCTGATGTCGATGAGCTGCTGCCTATTGTGGTGAGCTTCGGTGCTTATCAGATCAACCACTTATGGGCGGTGACCTTCAACGATTCCGCTCCTACAAAACGCCAACTTGCGCTGAAGGAACTTCAGGCGTTGCTTCGTCGTCGACCAGCAGCTGAAGGTAATGCAGCACTGGCTGCCTCACATTGTAAGTCATGAAGATGTAGGAATGGCTATTGTGAACTTCGGAAAATTGTGGAAGTACCATGAGAGGTGGCGCGTCCCCGGAATCACCGACAAGTGTTTCACGACTACGATGGCGCTGCTCAAGCTCAAGAGCGGCTACAAGGTTGAGGACCTCCGTCATCACATTCTTGTCGATGGTGAGTTGGCCTTGGTTGTGGGGACTGGCCATCCAATGCAGTGCCTGCGTAGCGAATGTACTGGCCACGTCTGCGGCAAAAGCAAGGTCCCCCGCTGCTCTCGCTGTAGAAGCTTCGGGCACGTCGAGGCTGACTGCCTGAGAACGTATGCCTCGGCAACCGGAACAGCGAAAAATGAAGGGTCGACCGAGCACCTCTTGGACATGTCCGAGACTGAGGAAGCAACTGAAGGTACCGGCAACCTAGTGATTCTTGCGAAAACCGGGCATTAGGCGTCGGGTGATGAACCCAAGGTGGCTAAGACTCCTCGGCACATGACGGCACCCAACTTCACACCGCCAACAATGAGCTTAAATGTGCCTTCAAGGAAGGGTTGCCCGTGAACACGGTCGACGCAACAGAGTCCCAGGAAGAGACGTCGGGCAGCGAGGACATGCGGGTCACCAGTGCCAGGCTAAAGCGTGTGTTTGACCAGATAACCGAAAGTGACAAGACGTCGACCGTCAACAGCTAGGAGCCCCCTGCAAAGACTTCTCAAGGAAGGCGGTGGCGTTTCAAACCTAAACCGAAAATTTATTCGGAAACTATACTTCCGGGCCAGGCAAACTGAAAAAACTCTGGAAAGAAGGATTGTCCTGGAGGCGGCTAGCTTGTGGCTGGGCTTGAAAGGTAAGCACCATACTGTGGGCCAACTCCTTTAGCAAATATCACCATGGCACCGACCGCTTCACTTAGCATAGCTACGCTGAACGTCAGAGGGTTGGCGGCTAGGCGTAGGCAAAGTTAGCTCTTGCAGTTGGTCCCTGACGAAGACATGGACGTCCTAGCCGTCCAGGAAAGTAAAGTTGACCTAATGAAGGAGACCGGGAGCTTGATGCGCCGTTTCACTGACAGATACTATGCAGCCGTTAGCCATGCCATAGGCATGTCGGCGGTGTGTCTTTTTTGTAAAAAAATTGCAGATGCAGAAACTTTTTATTCAAAGTATATATTCATGTCAGTCTGGAAATCTTGTTTATTGTGATTTTCTATTTTGCAACATAGAGTTTTGTGTAGTGTGCATATACACGCCAGATTGTGTAGAAGAGCATGCCCAATTTCATTTGCGGATCTGTTTCAGTGAATGAATTGCGTTAAGCAGATTGCTTTGTTGGGAAACTTCCATTGTGATTGAAATGCTCGTGATAGAGTCAATATTACTAGCATTTCTGACAAAAGTAGGGACGTGTTAAGTAAATTATTTGTGACTATGACATGAACGACGGGTGCGAATGCGTCGAAGCGAATCGGGAAGTCATATACACGCGATGTCAAGGTACTAGCCATGCGCGGTTCGGCCACATTTAGTTATCGCTAAACGTTATAACAATGTGCCATGACATCTCCTTAGTGCCAGTATCTTTTCGAATCATTGGTTGGTTGACTGTCACATAGGTATGAAGCAACAACGAAAGACCTTTAATTGAGAGCAACCAAAACTATATTCGTCATTGCTAAGTGATGACCGATTTGTAGAGGTGCACGAGGTCAATAATGAAATGCTTACCTAAGAAACAGAAACTATAGCAGAGACATGGCAATGTTTTAAACAAAAGGTATATATGAAAGCGCTTGAAAGAGTGAGTTCGCCGAAATTCGAGGGGCAAAAAAAGAAAAAAAGTCTAAACAAAACACTGCAGCAGTTGATAGCCCTCGAAAGCAAAGAGCCTGGGACCTGCAAAGTCGAGGTGCGCGATGTAAAAGAAAAACTTGAACAATATCACAAGGAGCATTATAAAGGCGGCTGGGTCCGTGCTCGAGCTAAAGAACAGGTCGCGAGGAAGACGCTCTCTAAAAGCCTGCTGGGTCTACAAAAAGCGCAAGCATGCCTTAATAATATCCACATAGTGTATTGCAACGGGACACTCGCAGGCGCCAATGACACTATCGAACTAGATTTTTTAGCCTATTCAATGCGAAGCATTTCTCAGCGAACTTCGGCGACTTTGAGCGTATCTATCTATCTATCTATCTATCTATCTATCTATCTATCTATCTATCTATCTATCTATCTATCTATCTATCTATCTATCTATCTATCTATCTATCTATCTATCTATCTATCTATCTATCTATCTATCTATCTATCTATCTATCTATCTATCTATCTATCTATCTATCTATCTATCTATCTATCTATCTATCTATCTATCTATCTATCTATCTATCTATCTATCTATCTATCTAGCCGCCTACGACTTTAAACTCTCCTGGCCGTTTCCATAATGGTATCAATACCAAACTTGGTATGGCATAACATGGCTGTATGTAGAGCATATTTGACTAGTCATAACATAGAAATAATATGTATGTCACGAATGCCATGATTTACATTTCATGGTTCTGTAGTGCTTGCGGTGGTTTCGTTCACATGACATGTTGCAAAACTGGTGTGGTATAACCTGATTGCATGGTGAACACAAGCGGCAAACCCTAACATGAAAATTGAAAATAATGATATGCGTGTATGCAACAACTTCACTACATGCCACGCTCATGAAGCGCTCGCGGCGTTTCGCTAGCATCACATATATCAAATTTGATATTGCAGTTCGTTAATAGATGACGAAGTTATGTGACTGGTGCAAACATGATAATCACGACATGCATGTCTTGTAACAACATGACTACATGCCACACTGATTATGAGCTCGCGGCCGTTTCGCTAGCTTTTCATTAGCCAAATTCAATATCACGTGACGTCAATAAAGAACGATGGTATGTGACTGGCGCAAACATAATCATGAGATGTGTGTCATTTGGGAACAAGGCTTCATGCCACAGTCAAGGCGCCAATACATTTTGACGTGACGCAGTGCGCGTGCTCGCCTTCGTTCATTTTGTTGCCTCACGCCGGCGTTGCCACTCCAGGCGCCGGTCCTGCCATATACTCGTAGGCGCACGCTGCACCGCGTTGCTTTGAAGCATACGCGTTTCAGCACGTCCGGCATCCCTTCGTAACGAAAAGAGGGAGAGGCAGTTTTGTTTGGGTAACACATCGGCGTGAAATGTAGCATGTCGCATTTCGCGCACATTGCCGTCAGGCCGCGCCGACGGACGCTGGTCGCGCCTGGCGTCAGACTATAGAGTGGTAGCGTTTTGGAAACGTAGCGTCGCTGTGCCCAGCGTGCACGCGCGTCAACGCTACATTGCAGTGTATTAGGTGGGGCCTTCATAATGCGCTCGCAGCCGTTTTTCTAGCTCCACGTATACCAAATTTGGTGTTACGTAACATCAATGAATAGCGAAATAAATGACTGGCGCAAACATGGTAATTCTCGCTCTCGTTTTGCCGTGGAGCGCAGTCCGTGTGAATACACTGGGGGAAGGGTTCCGAGAGAGCGATTGATATTATTGGCTGTCCTCTGTATGTGCCATGGCTTGAGTAACCACCTTCTCCTCCAGTTCGGCTCGCTTTCAAGGATGGCCGTCGCTTCGAAATTTATTTTGTGATCCAACGTCTCAGCAAGTTAGGCGACTGCGCTGCGTTCTTTCTAGAACTTCCGCACATCGTTGGCATGTTGCTTCAGTCGTTCCGGTAGGTTTTTCGTCTCGTCGATATACGATGAGGGGCACTCGGCACACAGAATTTCGTAAACGACAGTGGGGCTCCTGTCCATTTTTGGCCGGTCTTTCGGGCGGGGGAAGACGCAGCCCAGCGTACACGAAGGCACGTGCGCGATGCGGACCCCTTATTTCCTGAAGATCCACGAGGCACTGCACCGTGCTCCCGACTGGGTTGCAGAAATTAGGTGCCTTTTCTCATCTTCTAACCACTACCATCACCACCAAGATCCACGCCAATATCTCGCTAGTTCCCTGAACGTATGGAACCGGTACGCGTTTTGGGGGGCTGCCAATTAAGGTTGATTGGGGTTTTCGTATCCTCTGTTGCTCTGTGCGGCGGGTGGCGGCTCGAATGAAGTTTTTTGGGTATCCGTTTTTTCTGAGGTCAGCAATTACGCGGGCCTCCTCTTTCTTTCGCTCGGTGTCGTTAGAGCATAAGCTCCTTGGTCTCTCGAGTAGCGTGGTCACAACCGAGGCTTTGTGGCAGGCGGGGTGGAAAGAATCGATTTGAGGGTAGCGGCCAGTGTGTGTTGGCTTCCAATGAACGGAGATCTCCAGACCTTGCGCTTTCTTGCCACCTGAACGTCGAGAAAGGGCAGGCAATGGTTGCTTTCACACTCGGTCGTGAATAGTATGGCTGGGTGCACGAAATTTAGGTGTTGCCTAAAGTTTTCAACTTCAGCCGTCCTAATGACGCGATAGCAGTCGTTCATGTAACGGAGAAAAAGCTTGGGTCGGTGCGAGAAGGAGCTGAGTGCTTTTTCTTCTATGTACTACATGGTCACGTTTGCCCTCGTGACGGAGATGAAAGCTCCCATCGCGGTTCTACTGTTCTGCCTGAAAATTGTTCCTTTGTAGGAGAAGTACGTACTGGAGAGGCTGAACTCCAGTAAACGACAGAGCTCGTCAACTACCAAGGAAGTCCTTTCAGTCAGGCTTGCGTCCACCTCAAGCGCAGAACGGGCACTGGAGACAGCTAAGGAAACTGGCACGTTGGTGAACAATGAAATGACGTCAAATGATACCATGCTCTCGTCATCGCCGATGCTCACATCTGACGCTAGCTGGACGAAGTGGCTGGCGTCATAGACATGAGTTGGTGTCTTCCGGGTTAGTGGGGCAAAGATTTGGTGTAGAAAATTTGAAAGGGCTTGGTATGGGGAGGAAGCGAAGTCTACAATCGGTCAGAGGGGGACGTGAGGCCTGTAAATTTTTGGTAGTCCATAAAAAAGTCGGTTCGAATCCGTTACGGCAGATTAGTCACAGGTAAAGTGTTCTGAGATCTAGGTAATGCTTAAAAATCTCCGCGAGTAGCTTGTTTAGCTGCGTCTGGGTTTGCTTAGTTGGGTCCTTTGCTATCAGCGTGTATGCGTCCTCTTCTAAAAGAGCTGAAACCTTCTGATCGTAGTCGCCGCTGTCCAACACCACCGTCGAGTTGCCCTTGTCGGCATCATCTTCCAGTTTCATACACAACCAGACAGACTTCTGTCGAATGTTTACATTTAATAAATTTGGTATCACGTGACGGGAATAGATGACGAAGGTAAACGACACATTGAAACATGATAATCATGACACGGAAGTCATGTACGGCATTATTTACCTCTACCTCCTAACGTTGTGCTAATTTTAAAATGTTAGTCAACATTTCTCATTCGTGCTTCGCATATGATCGATTCCCACTCTACGTGGGATCTGCCAATGTTTATTAGTCACTTTTCGTATTTTGACAAGCGGATCTGAAAGGTTTTAAAGATGAGTTTCTTTGGCGCATACCTCTGCTGAGAGACGACACAAAGAAGCTATTGGAAGGGAAAGTTAAGTCGAGCACGCGATTGTTCATTTGAACCCGGAAGATTGTGGGGACCGGATGGCCTAACGGCAGCGTGGTATAAGGCGTTTAGGAGAGGACTGTCCCCGTTGTTTACAAGGCTGTTCAACAAGACAAACGAACGGAAAACACTGACACCACCATTTAGCAAAGCGCGTACCTGGTTGATTTCTAAAATGGATGAAGTGGAAAAACGCATAACTGGTGACATTTTGTAGGCACACATTGCTGACCAATGTAGACTGCAAGATTCTTATGAATGTTTTTGCAGCGAGGCTTCAGGGTGTCATCAAAGAAATAGTGGCAGAACAACAAACGTGTGGGATCAAAGGCAGAACATTTAGCAATAATATTCACAGGATGCGATGTGTGCTAGTGTTGTCACGAAGCGTTACGTGGCCTTGCTGTGCCCCACCTCGACCTGAGTAAAGAATTTGATTTTGTTGCGCATAATATTTTGTATGTTATCTTCGATCATGTTATTCTTAATTCCATCGTCAGGCAGAGATTTTCCTTGCTGTACGAAAACTGCACAACACGTTTCCCTGTTATTAGGCCTTTGGGGGCCCCCGTTCATGTAAAGCGTTCTGTGCGTCAAGGCTGCCCCCTCCGTACACTTTTGTTTTCTATTTATATTAAAGCTATATGTCTGGCAATCAGTAAAAACAATAAAATACGTGGTTTCAGCTTGGCAGCCGCAGAAGTTAAGCTGCTGGCATATGCATATGACATTGCGGTGCATTGTATAACAAAGAAAATGTTGACGAAACGATAGGTGTTGTCAAGCGTTTTAGTACCTACTCATTGAGCCGACTAAACTGGGGGAAATCTGTCGGGTTGTGGCATAGAAGATGGCCTCCAAAACCGGCCTATTTTGCGAATGTGTGCTGCACTGAAACACCGACTAGGTACATTGATGCTACCTTTGAAAGTTATAGAGGCAGCAAGCAGCATTGCTCGCATCAAACAAGAAAAACGAAGAAAAAGGCATACAAGTGGGAAGGCATGAACATGTTTTTTTTTTTAGACTCACTGCGTGCAACATATTTTTTATCACGAAGCTATGGTATGTGATGCAGCATCTGCATTGTTCGAGGATAAACGTGCAAAGGCTGCAGAGAGTTTTCGTGATCTTTATATGAGGCTTGGAATAAAAAAAGGGCAGCCTGACCAATTTGTTCCGGCGCGTGTAGGACGAGAGTCTAGGTTTTACATGCCTGTGTTTAAGACAGGTAGTAAATAGACTCTTGTTCTTCCGTGGCGTCAGTGATCCTTTTCTGCGTACGCTATGCATGACAACTCAGGTTAAGCTGCACCTTACATAATCTCGCCATCACCACTGATAAAAGCATGCGGGGACATTGCGTGGTTATCTCAAGGAAGTAGTAAATAGCTACGCTTTTTACTTGTTCGTTTTTTGGATTATCCATCCAGTGTAAGAAGAAGATAACTTTACAGAGATTCATGTGCCGTTGTTTTTCTAGTGTCGTTGTACAGGATCATATACAGTTGAAGAGTGGCGAAAAATGTACTGAAGCGAGGGAAAACATGCAGGTACCTAAAGAAATGAAAACATTTTCCTTTAAATTAAACATCGGAACACCATGAGCAAAGACTTTCACAGAGAAACGGGGCTGTTATTCTCCATGGTGATTACATTGCTTGATTTTCAAGAAGCCTGAAACAATAAATCAAGTTTTCTTCACTGTTGGGAAGAGGTATTTCCGGGAGGGCATTTTGAAAAGAACATTAAAGAAGGATTTCCCACTGGATCCACATGAGATCAGGTATCTGGCTGTAAAGAATGATGACGGAATCCTATTTCGTCTGGTGTTGTTGACGGGCCTCTGTATATGGCGTGCACGAATGTCTGGATACCACTACGACCCCGATGCTAAGCCAGCAAGAATTGATTTCAGGGAAAGCATGTCTGCTTACATTGAGGCTACGAAAATGCAAGAGGGCGTGCCAGAATGTCTGATGAGGTTAGAACTTCTGGCAACTTTGAATAAACTTTAGGTAGAAAATCCGTTTTTTTTTCTGCGCGTGTTATTCAGAAAATGTTTTTGTATATTTTGTAGCGTGTGTTTGTGTACAATGTCTGAGACCGGAAATAAACAAAAAAGTGCATCTGGTGTGGCAGTTTCATGCAAGATTCGCATCCTTGAGTCCCGTGTCCAATTCCCAGGTGCGATGTGGATTTTTTGTTCTGATGAAGTTTAAACAATACGCTTCCATTCTCTCATACCATACGCAGAAGCGCCGCTGGTGTAGTGGTATCATGCGAGAGTACTTGCGGCTCCGTAGGGTGCGGACGTGTTTGACATGAGCTACGTAGATGTGGCTTCCGTTGCCCAGCAGTGTTGCGGTTCAAGGTTTTTTGCCAAGGAGAATCCAAATTATTAGGTACGTCGGCCTCAACTGCCGACAGGGTGACTTGTTACGAATACATTATTTTTACACAAAGATACGCGCAAGGCTATGCAGGGCGAAGCATCTTCGTGATATATTTTCAAGCATGAAGCTGCTCACAGATGTAGTTGAACTTGAGGCATATCGAATCCGTCACTACTAGACCGTAATGTTCAGAACCTGTGAATCAGTGAAGAAATTTCTACGGGCAAAAGAAGTGAATGTGAAAGACAGCGGTGCACCATCATTGACCCTCGCAATCAATCTGGGCACCTCAAACTACGTTGGAGGCTGAATAACGTGCTGAATATGGCATCCGTAAAGCTTTGGCGGCCTTCGGCTGGGTCACTGACATGGCGAGGAAAACGTGTCGTGTTCTTGGCTTTCAGAATAAAGGTTCTTTGACGCGACTGGTCACCCTGCTGCCGAGGAAAGATGTGGGTGCGAATGACGTGGGCCATCTGCTACGCATAGTAGGCGAGAAAGCCCTAGTTGTGATTCCTGGAAGTGCACCACTGTGCTTTCGATGCCGCACTACAAGGCACATTGGCGCGACTGCTATGTTCCGCGCTGCGCACGGTGTCGCCGTGATGGCCATGAGGAGTTACAGTGTGTGAGGACTTATGCAAACGTGGCGGTACCAACAGCGGCAGATGAAAACGCAGAACTGCTCATGGATGAAGTGGAAGCCTCGGAAGCCTCGGCGGGAAGCGTGAAGTAGGTGAAGGGCGTGTTGACGAAATCACTGAAAATTCAGGGACAACCTGTTGCCGGAGCAGTAGGTGTGCCTGGCAACCCTATAAACCTGTCAACAAGGACTCGGCCAATAATACCCGTAATGAAGGCGCCGTAATGAAAAGAACGCCTACCCTGACTGTGGAACCAGCTGTCAGCGAACCAATGGATGCTGCCAATACTGGTGGCACGATAGGAAAAGAGACACGACAGGTGACAAGAAACGACGGCACGAAGAATGACGCTCTGAACAGTGAGAAACCACCGCGAAAGGCACCGAGAGTTTCGCTGGCACCGGAGTACACTGAAAGACGGAGGCATTCGGGCGCAAGACTTCGAGTGCTAACTAACCTCTATCATATATGGGGCGTGGGAAGTGGCTCTTCTAGCGAGGTACACTGTGGACTATATTCGATTAAGAAGCAAGCTCCCGAAATTGGTTGTAATGAACAACTGTTCATTCTACTGACTACAGGTAGGAATTTCGTGTGACTACGTGTTTGTGTTTAGACTTTTTTGTCAAATAATCACAATGAATCTGCTGAAAGGACTTTGTGTTGCTACTATTATTGTATGCAGCCTCGCTGCAAGGCGGAGGCAGTACTAGTTTTAGCCGACTAGGATTCCAAAATAAAATAGATATCATGGCCATACAAGAGACAAAAGTTTGAAGTGAAAAGCAGACGAATATAATGATTAGTCCCCTTAAAAGATATTACAACTTCAGTAATTGCCACGCTCTCTGCACGTCTATTGGCTGCGCGGTCTTGGTCCAAATGGGTAAATGCATAACTGAAGAGGTCGCTGCTGTGAGGCACAACGAATGACTGATAGTCCGTGATTCCCATTTTAGCAGATCACAATGGAGACTCATTTGCGTGTATGCCCCAAACGGCACAAACGAAAGGGAACTTCTCTTCACATATGTTGAACAATACCTGCAAGGCAAAATGCACATAACCTTTCGGGCGATTTTAACTCTGTGTGTTTTTCAGAAGATTGTGCGAAACGTACCCCGAGACCAGAGTGCGATGTTGTTGAACACTTTAATAAGCGATCACAACCTGAAAATTGTAGGCCGCTTTATGGCCAGTACAATTACACCATGGTTTATGCACTGTTGGCGAGATAGTCAGCCAAAACTTGACAGAGTCTAAATATCCCTAGATCCAGTGTCTTCATGCGATACCTATGTTGTGCAGCTGGTGTCATACAGCGCCCATAGTTTAGTGTGGTTTATATTAGGTACCAAGCCCAAAAATGAAGTTTGATTGGGCTCTTTGGGAATTTATTGAAGATCACCGGGATGGTGGCAAATTTATGATTGATGAGATGATGCAGATTAGAAAGTTGATGAGAAATACGTTTTTACATTACCCGGAAGCCCAGGAAAAATTCAAGGTCCACAAAGAGACGGTCGCAGCTTCAATAGGCACCACCAGGTCCTAATATGAAAAAATGAAAGAACACGAGCTTCAGAAGGAACTTAGTTTCCTTATTTCAATGGAGAGTGCAGAGTTGGGAAGATATATCGAAATATTTAAAAAAAAGTGAAATAGAAGCCAAGGACAAAGAAAAGTATAGATAAGTGGTTATTCGGGTACTTGCTGAAAGCATGTGCGCTGATGGAACGTCCACTGTAAGCAAAAACTATCCGAGTATTGGGGTTTTTGCGGCTTTTGACATCGGAAAACTCTCTAGCGTTTAAAACAACCACCCCGTGTTGGAGTAAAAGGTGGTAAATGACATGGTTTTACCACCATCTCTGAGGCATGTAGTAAAAGGATGTCAAAATCCAGTTTTACCACGTAGGGAAATTTCTATCACGTGATTTTTAACCTGCGTTTCAGAGTTTATACCGATCTCTATATGGTAAAAATCATGGTGAAAATGTGTTGAAATGTCTAAAGAGAATGCAAATACGAGCGTCATGCAAAACTTTTGTTCTTTCAGCTACAAAGGGTGTTGCAACTGGGGCTCACGGCACCGGAGATCCGGGATCAAGATGTCGAGGCAGGAGGAGGTTGAACTTCGTAGAGGGGGTTTATTTACATTATTTACGTGGCACGGGCTCTCTGGCCCGAAACTATACATTAAAAAAGTATGTTTATTGAACAAGTTCTGTTAACCACCTCAAGCAGCCCCAGAGGGCTTAATAAATACAGTATCATTTCCCCAGATCCCTAGATCGGAGGATAGGTCTATACGGCACTGTCCAATAACATGTCCCGCCGCACACACGAGTGTCCTTATGCCGGCACAACCCCCAACAAACACACGTATACAAATCAAACACCTCTATGGCCCCAGTGATGCTGCCTCCTGTGGCGAATCTTGCTTCCAGCAAGCGTTTTGAAACGTGCTTGTCATCTCGCCGCTCGCGCCGACCACCCAAGCTTTGTCGAACGGCGATCGCGGTCTAGGCGCCTCCGAGGGGCCATGCCTGGACATCGGGTACTGATTTGAGCGACGGCGGCTCATCAGTCAGAGATGCACAGCGTGCTGGTCTGACATCCGTAATCAGCGGAAGCTCGGCACTGTGGCTTTTATCGGGTCACGAAGACGCCACAGTGGGGCCTGGTCATGTGCGAATTATTATTGTTATGTGCAGTGAAGTGGCGTGTTGTTTGTTTGTACGCACCTAATGAACTAAGTGACCAGGTGAGCATATTTTATATTTTGGATGTTTATTTAAATGCAGGAGGGTTGATGATTATGATCGATTATTTCAACTGTGTTTAATCTATAGGGTCGTGTTCCCCGCCGATTTTTTCTACTGGTGCAAAAGCTCTCACCAAAATAACAAAATAGCATGCAATTACAATTGTTGGCGATGTACTTGCAAACTCGGAAATTCCAAAGTTCACGCATTACTAGAAATATAGTCATGTGAGGTTAGATGAAATGTGGGGTAAGAAATTTGTGATTTAGTGGCTGATGCGTTTCATGTAGATAGGTTCGAAGAAAAACTGAAAATTTAACTAAAAGCTGTGGAAATATTACGACAAACTTTTACAGGATGACGAATTTGTAAGCAAAGTTAAACTTCTATTAGGGCGAAGGAAATGCGCAAGACAACTTGCTGTGAAGCGTGAGAATATTTCAAGAAGCAACTTGAATTAAACGCCATTGAAAGATAAAGTGGCAGAAAAGATAAAGTGGCAGAAAAGGCAGAAAGAAGAAAAGAAAGGGATCTACCAGAATTAGGGTGGCGGCCCCGCCGTGGTGGTCTAGTGGCTAAGGTACTCGGCTGCTGACCCGCAGGTCGCGGGTTCATATCCCATCTGCGGCGGCTGCATTTCCGACGGAGGCGGAAATGTTGTAGGCCCGTGTGTTCAGATTTGGGTGCAGGTTAAAGAACCCCAGGTGGTCTAAATTTCCGGAGCCCTCCACTACGGCATCTCTCATAATCATATGGTGGTTTTGGGACCTTAAACCCCACATATCATCATCATCATCAACATCATTGTGATGGACCCTTCCCAGAAAGATGAAAAGATGAAAAAATTGGTATATTTTACCCTGTTTTAAACTGGTCCCTTCCCCTCCGAATTCTCGATTTCACACCTATCTTTGTTGCAGAATGTCTTAGGTGTAACACTGGACCTTCGAAAACTGCCAACATGAAATAAATCTGCCGTAACAATAACGGACTCCTTATCGGTCTGCTGTGCGCTCACTGAATCTGGTGAATCGAAAGCAGTAAGCTAATTCAACTTTGTAGTACCAAATCACTTAACTGGGGTTCGAATAGTATGAGTGCCGGGGCATAGGGGCATAACTCTAAATGAAACAGCTGATGCACTAGCGAAAGCGGCGTTAGACGAACCAGCTATCAATGTTAGCCCTACAACAACCTTTAGAGTAGCCTCCAAATTTCGGAGGCAAATGATGACGCGAGAATTTTCTACCCCATCTATAAAAATTATCTGGACTTCCACTATCTAAAGACACCGTGGAAAACTTCCTCATGCCACAGCCAGCACCTAGAAGCTTTATTATCTTAATTGCGCTGTCGTATTCCTCGATTAAATTTTTATTTGTTTAGAGCAGGCTTTGCCCCGCCGTGGTGGTCTAGTGGCTAAGGTACTCGGCTGCTGCCCCACACGTCGCGAGATTTAATCCCGGCATCGGCGGCTGCATTTCCGATGGAGGCGAAAATGTTGTAGGCCCGTGTGCTCAGATTTGGGTGCACGTTAGAGAACCCCAGGTGGTCGAAATTTCCGGAGCCCTCCACTACGGTGCCTTTCATATTAATATGGTCGTTTCGGGACGTTGAACCTACATATCAACAATAGAGCAGGCTTGAATTCCTCCCCGCTCTGTTTTTTTGTGGACAATACGAAACTGTGGAACACTTTTTGATCTCTTGTAGAAAGTTTTCAGCATTAAGAAAGGTCTCACTAAATATTCCGTTACGAATCTTTGGATTAGCTTTGACAAGGTCAAACTTACTATCTCTAGGTGCACATACCTTATGGCACAGCAACGGGAAAGTGTGCGTTGC
The DNA here is from genome assembly GCA_013436015.1 of Rhipicephalus annulatus. Lineage (NCBI taxonomy): Eukaryota > Metazoa > Arthropoda > Arachnida > Ixodida > Ixodidae > Rhipicephalus > Rhipicephalus annulatus. Next base: position 286,366 of record WOVY01003389.1, read on the forward strand.
GCGCATGATTTCATTGTACAGTCGAAGAAATTCGCTCAATAACCTCAATTCTAAAAGGTTTTAAGTTAACCAATGTAGACTATTGAAAAGTTTTCCTGATATCAATCATTTATTGCTCCTTCATTAGGAACTAATTCATCGCAAATATTGTCAGTAATTATTTACAAAAAATCAATATTTTTATTAGTCTTTTGGGTAGTATTTAAATATATATATTACTTTATGAAAGTTAATCAACCCAATTCTTTGACCAATCTCCTATGGTGTGTGTGAGCCACATGTTTAGGATTTACACATGCATGTGCATCTACTTCTCCTGACCAGAAAAAGTAATCCTTCAAGTTCTACGTTATAATTACAAGAAAGAAGGTATAAATGTAACAATTGAACGTTGAAGCCTATAAAGGTAGCATTATTGTCCAGGAATCATGCAGGATGTGGAAGTGGTTGGCAAGGTACGATGCAGTGACCATAGAATGGTACGGTCTCGAATTCGCCTGGACTTGAAGAAGGAACGACAGAAACTGATACGCAAGAAGCCAATCAATGAGCTAGCACTGAGGGGGAAAGTACAGGAATTCAGAGTGTCGCTGCAGAACAGGTACTCAGCTCTTAGTGAAGAAACCAACCTTAGCGTAGATACAATGAATGATAATCTGACGAGTATCATTATGGAGTGTGCAGTGGAAGTTGGAGGCAGGGTAGTTAGACAGGACACTGGCAAGCTTTCCCAGGAAACGAAGAACCTAATTAAGAAGCGTCAAATCATGAAAGTGTCAAGTACTACAGACAAAATAGAACTGGCAGAGCTTTTGAAGTTGATTAATAGACGTAAAGTATGCGATCTAAGAAGGTATAACATAGAGAGAATTCAACACGCTCTGAAAAACGGACGAAGCGTCAAAGCAGTGAAGAGGAAACTTTGGATAGGCAAAAGTCGGATGTATGCACTAAGAGACAAAGGAGGCAAAATAACTACCAATATGGATAGGATAGTTAAAAGAGCGGAGGAGTTTTACAGAGATCTGTACAGTAGCCGAGACAACCACGACCTTAATTCTATAAGAACTAGTGGTAACCTAGATGACTTTCCACCAGTAATGATAGAAAAAGTCAGAAGAGCTTTGGAGAGCATGCAAAGAGGCAAAACTGCTGGTGAGGATCAGATAACATCAGATCTGCTGAAAGATAGAGGACAGATAGTGTTAGAAAAACTAGCCACCCTGTTTACGAGGTGTCTCCTGACGGGAAGGGTACCAGAGTCTTGGAAGAACGCTAACATCATCTTAATACATAAGAAAGGAGATGACAAGGACTTGAAGAATTACAGGCCGATCAGCTTGCTCTTTGTAGTATACAAGCTATTTACAAAGTTAATTGCTAACAGAGTAAAGAAAACATTAGAATTCAATCAACCAAAGAAACAAGCAGAATTTAGAACAGGCTACTCAACAATTGACCACATTCATACTATCAATCAGGTAATAGAGAAATGCTCAGAGTATAACCAACCACTACACATAGCCTTCATAGATTACGAGAAGGCGTTTGATTCAGCAGAAATATCAGCCGTCATGCAGACACTGCGGAATCAGGGCGTAGATGAAGTATATATAAACATTCTGGAAGAAATCTACAAAGGATCAACTGCTACCATAGTGCTTCATAAAGAAAGCAACAGCATACCAATCAAGAAGGGTGTAAGGTAGGGGGACACAATCTCCTCAATACTATTTACCGCGTGCTTACAGGAGGTTTTCAGAAGCCTAGAATGGGAACAGTTAGGGATAAGAGTTAATGGAGAATACCTTAGTAACCTGCGCTTCGCCGATGAAATCGCATTGCTGAGTAACTGAGGGGACGAATTGCAACTAATGATTACGGAGTTAGACAAGGAGAGCAGAAAGGTGGGTCTTAAAATTAATCTGCAGAAAACGAAAGTAATGTACAACAACCTCGGAAAGGAGCAGCGCTTCGAGATAGGTATTAGTGCACTTGAAGATGTAAAAGACTATGTCTACTTAGGGCAGGTAATAACCGCAGAGCCTAACCACGAGATTGAAGTAACTAGAAGAATAATAATAGGGTGGAGCACATTCGGCAAGCACTCTCAAATTATGACAGGTAGATTGCCACTATCCCTCAAGAGGAAAATATATAACAGCTGTATCTTGCCGGTACTTAGCTACGGAGCAGAAACCTGGAGACTTACAAAGAGGGTTCAGCTTAAATTGAGAACGACGCAGCGAGCAATAGAAAGAAAAATGGTAGGTGTAACCTTAAGAGACAAGAAGAGAGCAGAGTGGATTAGGGGACAAACGGGGGTTAAGGATATCATAGTTGAAATAAAGAAGAGGAAATGGATATGAGCCGGGCACGTAGCGCGTAGACAGGAGAACCGCTGGTCATTAATGGTAACTAACTGGATTCCCAGAGAAGGGAAGTGGGTTAGGGGGAGACAGAAGGTTAGGTGGGCAGATGAGGTTAAGAAGTTTGCGGGTATAAATTGGCAGCAGCAAGCACAGGACTGGTTTAACTGGCGGAACATGGGAGAGGCCTTTGTCCTGCAGTGGACGTAGTCAGGCTGATGATCATGATGATACATGAAGGTGCCGAAAACTTTGGTTCGGTGAAGAACCAACGAAGCGGTCAATATGTGATGAAAAGAGCTATGCTGAAAGGATTGAGATAAAAGCCATAACGTAGCAGACTGACGTAAGCCGAGTAAAAGACGTTTTCTCGGTGCTTTTGGAAACGATTATGAGAGAATAGTGCGAGACTCGAAAAATGTTTTTTTCAGAAAGTTTCAATGAAGTATTTCTTCATAAAATGACAAAGTTCGATGATAGCGAGAGAGAAAGCATAGAAGCCTCTATAAACGTCACGGGTATAGAAAAACCCTACAAAAACTTGAGCAATGGTAAGTCACGAGGACCACATGGTTTTGGTGCAGCTTCTATAAAGTGTTTAAGGAAGAGCTAGCCGTGATCTTGAACGATCTAATAACGAAGGCGTATGATAAGGAAACATTGCCACAATTTTTTCGGCGAAACCTTGCAGTGCTATTCGCAAAACTGAGTGATCCTAAAAACAGCTATCAGTTCAAATTTATCAACCGATTAGCTTGACGTACACAAACTATAGGATATATGCGATGGTGTTCACAAGCAGGCTTTAAAATGTTGCACGACAACTGGTAAGTCCTCACTCAACATGTGGGATAAAGGGAGGTCCATAACACCAAATATTCACGTTGCAAGGAAGATCGTCAAGTGCCGCGATGACTTCTCCGAAAAAGTTGCGATGATACAACTAGACTTAGACAAGGCTTTCGACAAGACATCGCATGAAATTCTCCTTAGTGTCATAAAACACGGCAATGTAGGTTCGATTCAATGAAGGCGTAGAGATGTTCTTCAATGAAGCCTCAACGCGAATTGTAGTTAAACAAATGCTAACTCGCAGCATTAACATCAGGTCGGGTGTAAAACAAGGAGGGACTATATTTAACCTTTCTCTTTGCCCAATTTTTATAATCATTCTTTTTAAGTGTAATGCATAATATAGATATTTAGGATTTTAAGGTTAACGCTAGTGAAATAAAATTACTCGCCTATGCAAATAACAAAGTAATATTGTCACGACGTCAAACAGAGGTCTTGCCGCAGAGATCGAGACACCAGAGGCAGGACGGTCTTTTTAATAGGACACGCAAGCGAGCTCTTTTTTGTCCATTTCGTAATGCTTCATAGCACATGCACAACTACCATAGTTTTTCTTGCCGAAAGAACGTGACATTTGCCTCCCTCCGAAAGAGGCGTCGACCCGATGCGAAACATAGGCGCTCTGTCAGGCGTACGAAGTAGTCGTGCAAACAGGGTAACCAGGAGCTAATTAACTAGATAAATACGGTTTAATACGCATGACAGGCACAACTTTGGATAAATGCTTTTGGCGCTGACAACTACAATCAGTGTCGAGAAAAACTTCGTAGTTCACGTCGTTGAGGCGTCGCGTGACGCTGTATGGGCCAAAGTACTGTCTTAGAAGGTCATGAGACAGTCCACGTCGACGTATCCGAATCCCAGACCTTGTCGCCTGGTGTGTAGTTAATGAACGCGTATCGGCGGTCGTATCGTTGTGTATCTTGATGCTGCCTATAACAGATGCACACGCGCGCGAGTGGTATGGCTTCCTCGGCGCACTGAGTGAATTCTGCAGCGTCTACATGGATGTCGTCACACTCATGCAGCAACATAACGTCCAACGTTGGCGTGACTTCGCGACCATAGATCAGACTGAACGGTGTCATTCCAAAGGTTTGTGAATACTTGTGAAGCGGCATTCCTGGCAGAGGTCACGTATGGCAATATTTAATTCCAGTTTTTATATTCCATGTCATTGTAGTTGCTGATCATGTCTGTGAGAGTCCAATTGAGGCGCTCCGTCAGTCCGTTTGTCTGAGAATGGTATGCAGATGTTCTCCGGTGAGCTGTACCACTGATTCTGAGAACCAACTCCAAAAGCTCTGCGGTCAGGGCAGGTCCTCTGTCTGTGATCACTGCTATTGGAGCGCCTGGCCGAAGGACAGTATTTCTGAAGAAATGAGTGGCTTTAGCTGCTGTATGGTGCTGCATAGCTTTATTTTCCGCATAACGGGAGAGGTAATCAGAGACCACAATAATCCATCTGTTCCCTGTAGTGGAAGTTATGAAAGACTCAGGAAATCTATCACAATCTGAGTGAACGGCTTTGCTGGTGCTTCTACTGGATGTAAAAAAACAGTTGACTTGCTGAGAGGCGCTTTGCGTCTTTGGCAGTCTGTGCAAACTTGGAAGTGATGTTCAGTAGCAGGAACAATAGCCAGTAGTACTTGCATCGTAGTCGGCACAATGTTCGCGTGTAGCGTAGATGACTAGAAGTGGCTTCGTCATGGCACGCGAGTCGTGATCTTATAAGAGCTTTTGCTGTAAAAATATTTTAAGCAATTGCGAAAGTACCGATCAAGAATACAAGTAACTGTAGGTTAAAGTTTTTGCAAGTGTTTCACAATAATGATTAGAGTAATGGCTGTGTCTGCAGTTTTACGCACCAAAACCATAGTATGAATGCGAGGCTCGCCGCAGTACAGGGCTCCTGAAGCATGACCACTCATGTTGCTTGCGGCCGCTGGAACCGAAGAGAAAACAGGCCTCCGCCATTTCGCCACCATCGTCTTGGGTCAGCAGCCGAGTACCGTCACCGAAGCACTACCTCGACGAACAGGTTGCACTTAGGGAAACACCTCGTATATTAACATGATCGGGTATTGAAATTTTCGTTATTTATTTTTGCCAAACCATAACTTACTTCGTCATTTGTATTTTACATATATTAGGTTGGCGATTTCAGGGACTGCTAAATCTTCTAGCTTTTAGTGTACGGGCCTTTCTATTTCATTAAAGCTGCAAGATGATAATCTCTGGTTTCGCAGAGATCACTGGGAACTATTTATTATCAAAAAGCATGGTCTCATAAAACGCCTCTTTTTTTTCTCTCTCTCTCTCTGAAACGATGACAAGAGCCTAAGGTCATTCGCTACTTACCTAAATAAAGGAGTACCAAAAGTAACGAAGGAACAAAGTTTAATTTTTACCCATTGTCACCATTGCATGTACAACAAATTATCTTGCGGAGCTAGTTCGTGACACAAGCCTAACTAAAATATCGTAGCGCTTCATTTCATGAGGAGAGGACATGTCCTTCTTCACGATGGTATTGTGATCGCCCCGGACACGATAGTATTGTGACCGCAGCTCATACAGCGATTCGTTCACTTCTGAGCGAGTATGTTGTCACATATTGTCGCTTTTTTCTTTCTACTGTTCACATTTTTCTTTTCAAATAACAAAGCAGAAAGGTCCAGCCCGTATTTAGTGCATATAATTTATGCTGTGATTTGTTTTTTTTATTTTTTCCAATTTAGTTTCGGGCCATGCAAATTTTTACTGAGGTGACGTACCTGTCTTTGAATTTGTAAACTCCCCTACAACAATGGCCGTACAGGGCACTGTAGATACATGTATAAACAAATGAAACCGCAGGGCCGCGCCCGACATAGCCTGCTGACGTGTAGCTCTGCGCTGTGCGCGTCCTGAGCTATCAAAAAAGTCGAACACGGTGCAAAATACGACGAGTCCGATCTAATACAGACACTTTATTTGCTATGCATGGCTCTCTAACGAAGCAGAACGACTGTTCCCGTGTCAGGGCGAAGCAAAAGGTTTCCGCTCTGAGAAAGGTACATCGAGGCTTTGCTGCACACGCTCATGTGTTGGGCGGGCTATAGACGCCTAATGGGTACTCCAGAGTTGCAAAAGGAAGAAATATGACATAGAGGACACCTCGCAGTGCTACTTACTGTAAGTATCATATGAAACTTTTAAAGAGTCATTGCTACACGCGCACGCGTGTTGCTTTCCTTGCAGCGTGGTTAATTTTTGCAGCAGGAAGTGAAGCGAAACTGCGTATTGAGAAGGCGCTGAGAACGAGGCCCGATTAGGCAATCGCTTTCTACTTTTGAGACGAAGCTAAAGTGTCCTTCTAAGTTTTTCGCTCGTAACGAATGACGCCGAAGCCGAAATGTCTCCCAAACGAGCTCTTTAATGTCTCCGCGATAATGGTCGACTTTTGAGAGAAGAGGCGTAAGCTACCAATAACTGAAAGTTTGAATGTTACTGAAGTTTCATCATCATCATCATCATCAGCTTACTACGTCCACTGCCGGACAAAGGCCTCTCCCATGTTCCGCCAGTTAACCCGGTCCTGTGCTTGCTGCTGCCAATTTATACCCTCAAACTTCTTAATCTCGTCTGCCCACCTAACCTTCTGTCTCCCCCTACTCCGCTTCCCTTCTCTGGGAATCCAGTTGGTGACCCTTAATGACCAGCGGTAATCCTGTCTACGTGCTACATGCCCGGTCCATGTCCATTTCCTCTTCTTTATTGCAGCTATGATATCCTTAACTCCCGTTTGTCCCCTAATCCACTCTGCTCTCTTCTTGTCTCTTAAGGTTACACCTACCATTTTTCTTTCCATTGCTCGCTGCGTCGTCCTCAATTTAGGTTGAACCCTCTTTGTAAGTCTCCAGGTTTCTGCTCCGTAGCTAAGTACCGGCAAGATACAGCTGTCATATACCTTCCTCTTGAGGGACAGTGGCAATCTACTTGTCATAATTTGAGAGTGCCTGCCGAATGTGCTCCACCCCATTCTTATTCTTCTAGTTACTTCAATCTCGTGGTTAGGCTCTGCAGTTATTACCTGCCCTAAATAGACATAGTCTTTTACAACTTCAAGTGCACTATTACCTATCGCAAAGTGCTGCTCCTTTCCGAGGTTGTTGTACATTACTTTCGTTTTCTGCAGATTAATTTTAAGACCCACCTTTCTGCTCTCCTTGTCTAAGTCCGTAATCATGAGTTGCAATGCGTCCCCTGAGTTACTCAGCAATGCAATGTCATCGGCGAAGCGCAGGTTACTGAGGTACTCTCCATTAACTCTTATCCCTAACTGTTCCCATTCTAGGCTTCTGAAAACGTCCTGTAAGCACGCAGTGAATAGCATTAGGGAGATTGTGTCCCCCTGCCTTACACCTTTCTTTATTGGTATTCTGTTGTTTTCTTTATGAAGCACTATGGTAGCAGTTGATCCCCTGTAGATTTCTTCCAGAATGTTTATATATATTTCATCTACGCCCTGATTCCGCAGTGTCTGCATGACGGCTGATATTTCTACTGAATTAAACGCCTTCTCGTAATCTATGAAGGCTATGTATAGTGGTTGGTTATACTCTGAGCATTTATCTATTACCTGATTGATAGTATGAATGTGGTCAATTGTTGAGTAGCCTGTTCTAAATCCTGCTTGTTCCTTTGGTTGATTGAATTCTAATGTTTTCTTTACTCTGCTAGCAATTACCTTTGTAAATTGCTTTTATACTACAGAGAGCAAGCTGATCGGCTTGTAATTCTTCAAGTCCTTGTCATCTCCTTTCTTATGTATTAAGATGATGTTAGCGTTCTTCCAAGACTCTGGTACTTTTCCCGTCAGGAGACACCTCGTAAATAGAGTGGCTAGTTTTTCTAACACAATCTGCCCTCCATCTTTCAGCAGATCTGATGTTACCCGATCCTCACCAGCAGCTTTGCCTCTGTGCATGCTCTCCAAAGCTTTTCTGACTTCTTCTATCATTACTGGTGGGGTGTTGTCAGGGTTACTGCTAGTTCTTATAGTATTAAGGTCATGGTTGTCTCGGCTACTGTACAGATCTCTGTAAAACTCCTCCGCTATTTTAACTATCCTATCCATATTGGTAGTTATTTTGCCTTCTTTGTCCCTTAGTGCATACATCCGCCTTATCTGCACCAAATGTTTTTCACTAAAGTTTCTCGCGTTAGTTTGAAGTCATGCGAAATGAATCCATAAAATAGTTGACGGAGCGAAAGTGGCAATATCGCAGTAGTTTATAATTGCGAAATATGACTGCAGCAAACACATAGGAAAATTGACAGATTATTAGAAGTGGTTCGCGTTGACCATTTTGTGTTGTCTGTTTTGCGTTTTAGATGCGGAAGCATCTTATACTCGCGCCTTGTAGTGCGCCGTCCGCGCCGCTTCTCGAACATTCGACAGCTGACGCGCGCGCATGCGCCGTCGCGCCGTCGCCCACCATCTGTGCCGCGCGCGCTTCTCCTTCGAGAACATTCGACAGCTGACAGCGCATGCGCCGTCGCGCTGTCGCCATCTGTGCCGCGCGCGCGCTTCTCCTTCGAGAACATTCGACAGCTGACAGCGCATGCGCCGTCGCACTGTATATATACTCAAGGTCAGCGCTCGCTCGCTTAGTTGCCGCTCGTCCGTTGATTTGTACGGCGCGTCGACGTCCGAAGTCGCCGTGAAATGAATGCCAACGAATCCACAAACAAAATGATCGACGTCACTTCGACCAGCGCCGGCCAAACTGTTGGCGGAACCGCTTCCGCATCCTCCTCAGTGTTCCCCCGAGGGAAGCTGCGGGTAATTTTTTCATGTGCATTTTGCGGCCACTTTTCCGAGAAATGCATCAGCAAACAAACTACACTCCAGTCTTCAAAGTTTGAAAAGCTTTATTCCAACTTCGGACACGTGGAAGCAAAAAATTGCCCGCAGCTTCCCTCGGGGGAACACTGAGGAGAATGCGGAGCATATAATTGGTTAACGGGGTGTTAAAGTGCGACTTACTTGGGTCGATGGCTAAATTGGTTAACGTGGTTGCGAAATGGGGTGTTAAATTGCGACTTACTTGGGTCGATGGCTAAATTGGTTAACGTGGTTGTAGGAGGGGGTGTTAAATGAGTGAACACGTACACACGTATGCGAAAGGGCGGCGCCGGTCGAAGGGACGTCGATCATTGTGTTTGTGGATTCGTTGGAATTCATTTCACCGCGACCATGGACGTCGACGCGCCGTACAAACCAACCGACGAGCGGCAACTGAGCGAGCGAGCGCCGACCTTGAGTATATATACAGCGCGACGGCGCATGCACTGTCAGCTGTCGAATGTTCTCGAAGGAGAATCGCGCGCGCGGCACAGATGGCGACGGCGCGACGGCGCATGCGCTGTCAGCTGTCGAATGTTCTCGAAGGAGAAGCGCGCGCGGCACAGATGGTGGGCGATGGCGCGACGGCGCATGCGCGCGCGTCAGCTGTCGAATGTTCGAGAAGCGGTGCGGACGGCGCACTACAAGGCGCGAGTATAAGATGCTTCCGCATCTAAAATAAATACCACAAATTAACTCCTTCTTCATCTGTCTGATTAATTTCCAACACAGGACAACGAAATCAAAGAGAACCATTGAATTCTAAGTAGCATAATACTGTGTTCGTTGTGAATAAACAGCATTGAAAGTGTTTCAGGTATACTTTCATATAAAAAAATCATAGAGTGCTTCTCGCTAGTGACTCCTTTTCTTTTGTTTTTACGTGACTAGAACAGCTCATCGCGAATTCAAATGATGTTCAACATTCTGACTTCTCTCGTATACGCGCACATTGTGGAAAATAAGGAAAGATTTCATACTTTATCTGATATGTGGTGTTTTTTGACAACAGGGTCTTAAACATACAGAACAAGATGTTATCATTTTCCACTTCGCTTCAAGATGGTACATTTGAAATGAAAGGCAATTAAAATGAATGTATTAGGCACTTTGAAAAAAGTACTGATCTGAAATAGCAGAACCTGAAGCACCTAAGGGGGTATGGTGGGGTAAATCCCCCAAAATACCGAATTTGCATTTTTGGCACCGAAAAAAGTAATATACTCTGATAAACAAACCTGTGGAAGCCCGATATAGAGTGCCCACTCCAAGTGGTTTAAATACCGCGCTGACGCGTGCCGCCCGCGCTCTGGCTTAAGCAGTACGCGCACGTAAAACCTTGTTTTCCTCAAATGGCGATTTGTGTACATTATTCAACTTGAATGTACCTTTGCTCAAAAACTTTTTATTATAGTTTGACGAAACTTCGTATGCGGGAACTACAACATGTTGGAAAAAGTATTAAATAAAAAATTGCCCATTTCGTAAAGTATGAATCTGTAACAAAAGTACACAACAATACGCACCCTGCGTTGTGTTGTGCAAGCAGTATTTTTATTTTTTTACATATAATGATGAAATGAATACTTCTTTAATTCGGATGTAACCTATGAGTCTCTACAACAACGCGGCCGAATTTAGTTACAATACATTTGGTAGTTGTAGAGAAGAATACATTGAATAAGTGAACCCCCTTTAAAATTTGGGTGTAGGCCATAGAAGGGATAGACAACCTAGGCCCATAAAAAGGGTGTCACTTGATACCCAGTGGCATTTTTGTGAGCACGTAAAAGTTTATGATAATACTTGCAGCCGTTTCAAAGATACTATGCTAAAACTGACATGTACCATTTATCTTAACATATTCCCTTAAGCTCAAAAGAAGAGCCTAAGCACTTTGGAGGTTTTCCACAAGTGCCATAAAGACGTAAGAGCTGCCGGCTATGCAGGAGCGTACCCTTGTTTACAGCAGGGCATCTCGCTGTTTAAGCCGCTACGCCTACAAAACCAAGAAGGATACCCAGATGAACACAAGATGTCGTTAATTTTGTAGCAAAGTATTCCGCATGGTGAATCCAAGCCCAAAATAAATGTTTCACAGAAAATGACCATAACCAAATCTGAATACTGATTATCAAAGTACGGTGAGCTATATAGATTTTACCCACAAAATAAAGGTTTTAAGTTTTGTGTTAGGCCCAATCATTTTACTAGCAGCAATTGACTGTATTTTTCTCGGTTCCAATTCAAGTAGGCTTGGCTCTCTCAGAATACATGAAATGAAGAGAGACCAGCCGATTCGACATCTCCTTCGAATTTATTTATCATAATGCACGATATTTATGTATCACGGACGAAACAGTGGGATGCCGTGTGCCCGAAGTTAAATGCTAACTCCTCACACATGCCCGGCGACATGCATCCGGTGAATTGAACTGGTTAGACCCGATCAAGCAGTGGTGCGACTTGAGTGCGTATCGAGTCACGTTGACACAGTGAGCTCCAGCGTGTGCCTGCATGTCGGCGAAATAGCCCCGCCGCGGTGGTCTAGTGGCTAAGGTACTCGGCTGCTGACCCGCAGGTCGCGGGTTCGATTCCCGGCTGCGGCGGCTGCATTTCCGATGGGGGCGGAAATGTTGTAGGCCCGTGTACTCAGATTTGGGTGCACGTTAAAGAACCCCAGGTGGTCAAAATTTCCGGAGCCCTCCACTACGGCGTCTCTCATAATCAAATGGTGGTTTTGGGACGTTAAACCCCACAAATCAATCAATGTCGGCGAAATAAGGGCGCCTCAGCTGGCGAGGTGAGCCCGTCTCGGCAGCTGGCGTCTCGTCGCACTCCGACTCTGTGCGGAGCACGCAGCGCCGGCGGCATTCTTCCCAGCTGCGGTACACGCCACGTCGGCCCACGGACAAGCACGTACCCTGCGGGAAGCTCCACGCGACTTCACGGCACGTCCATCACGTCTTGCCTACATAAAATTAAACAAGATTTGTTGTTGTTTTATGATCACCATATATTGTGGTTAATTCATGGTGAATGCGCTAAAAGCGTCCACTCTATGTATATAAGCCAACTAAGACAATAAAAAAAGTTCACCGGCGAATATGATACTGCCTAATCTAATTCAGGGCCACTTGAGTTTACAAAAAGTTGACGCAAACAGTTTGAGAGACACTTGTATGTATATATCTGCAGCGCTATACCACGGCTTGAGTTGAGTGACCGGCGCGAACAATTGTGTGAAGCCTATTACACATCAACCGCCGTAGACAGAGCGTAGCGACAGTGGCTCACTGACCGAGAGGCTACGGAAGGCCGCACCTTCCACAACAGCTCACAAGTGAGGTGTCCTCTCACGTCACACTCGCCCATATCTGAAGGATGATGTCATCAGTGACCGCACGACGCAACATAGTGGCACTAACCTCACCACTGTAGCAGTACAGGCGTTCTGCGTAATCTGTCGTGGTGTTGGTGTTGGTGGTAGGGCTTAGAAGAGCAAGAGGGCGCCTAATTTCTGCAGCATGGTAGTGAGCACGGCACAGCGCCTAGGAATCTGTCGTCCCTCTACTGTGGTTCGCTCCTCTTCGCACTCTCTTGTTATCATTGTTTTTCGTCGTCAGCTATGCTCCGTGGTCACTCTTTTTCATCCTCGTTAACTCTGCCAGTAATTATGCCACCGATGCTGCTTATTGCTGAAGCGGCCGCCTGAGAGCTCCGCTTTGAAAAACAGGTAAAATAATAATAATAATAATAATAATAATAATAATAATAATAATAATAATAATAATAATAATAAAATAATAATAATAATAATAATAATAATAATAATAATAATAATAATAATAATAATAATAATATAATAATAATATATGATATTGTTATTATTAATATTATTATTATTATTATTATTATTATTATTATTATTATTATTATTATTATCTGATGTTGAACGTCTCAAAACCACGCTATGAATTTGGGAAACGCCACAGTGAAGGGCTCCGGAAATTTAGATTACCTGGGGTTGTTTAATAGACAAGCACTTAAATCTATGCACACGAGCTTCGCTTTAAAAAACGAAGGCTAATTTCATATCAGGACAACGAGAACCTTGTTTGAAGTTCTGGATATCCGCCGTTGAAGAGTGTAATGTTTTTTTAATATTTCCACAGAAACTTTCAGTGCTCGCCTGCTTTGCAAAGCACTTCGTGCATTGCAGGCGTCGTGAACCTAGTGAAACGCCGACAGCCCCGTTAAGACAATCAAAGCCAGCCGTGGCGTACCTGCCAGCCCTGCAAGCGCACAAGCTCCGACCAAGTGTCCACGCACTTGACGGGGAACAAAATCACGGATAGAGGACAATTGGCCGGGATATCATCTACCAGACGTTTGCTCCCTTCCTTCCTCCTTCGCATTGCCACCTGATAGCTGCGCTCTAAAATGACGGCTTATCTCTCTTTCATAGCAATAGTTCATAACACTTAACTAAAACTACTCTAACAGAAATAGAATTAAAGTTCTGTTGGACGTTAGCAACTTACTTCTAGAGTGTCGGTTGCTATTCTACCAGCATGGTAGCATTTGATATTAAAGCACTCATGTCGACACCAACTGCCAATTCTCTGCCGAGCACATTGTTCGGACCGCGTGGCGTCTGTGGTAGCGCGATATTAGGTGACGCACATCACGAATTTGAATAATAGTTGACCAAGTGAGCATTGAAAGCATGCAAGAATTGCCGTCCTCGCTAGTTGGTGTCTCATTTGACCAACACAGTCACTTTACCGAGTTTTTTAATGAAGTTCCGTTCCAGCGATTGTTGAAGGAGTAGTAATAATAATGTTAACAATACGAGATTGTTGCTCTTAATAAAAACACGAGTTTCGGGAAACGCAGCAAAAGCAGTCTAGTGTGGTGCCTGGGAAAGCATCGCTCATATAGGACCCTTTCTGTTTCGATAGCGAGGGAGCCACTCCAATACCGTTAGGAACCGTGCGACGTGACGCGGAAGACTTCTATTTGTGACGTACTAGTGGTATATTTGTGAAGGTTCACGTAAACAACAATGGGTGTATATTCTCCAGCAGTGTTGTGGAGTTGTCATTCCGGAATTATCATGACATCTTAATCATTCAGCATTTGTTGCAGCCTCGGGTTGAAAGGAAGACAATGCGGTGAGGAATGGAATGGGACTGTCATAAGCATCTTTTCCCCTGAATGCAATGGTTATATAATTACGTATTTTACCGAAAATACAGCAAGTTTTCGTCAACAAGCTATTTTTTTAATTTCAAACATTAGTAAATGACAGGCTCGAATATCAATATTGCAGCATTTTTAATATAGCTTGGCTGAGAACAAGCACAATACATTTATAAGCAACGCACCTACTAAAAGTTTGTCCTTATATTCACAGTGTTCTCTTAAGTTTGTCTCTATTTTTGGTGTAGCTGTGGTCGAGCGTAACTACAGTGGCAACATGCCCTCTTCCCTCGTTACGCCTTGTCATTTCTTTTGCCCTCGGTGGCACCCAGCTACACTGCTGTCTTCACATCCTTCACGTCTTTGTGCTAGATTCTGTCACTGTCAGCCAACTCGGACGCATGTTCCTAAAAACCTTCTCTAAGCTGTTATGTGTATTACCGCTGGTGTGATGCTTTCCTACACTGCAATTTCCCCTCGTACTCGCCCCCCACCCATTTTGTCGTACTGTACTTCTTCTCTAGACACGCGAGCGCCTTTGCCCGAAACTCTGACCGCTAAAGTCTCTAGGTAAGCGCAGCAAACAGTCGTACATGATGAACTGTGTGCGCTCCCCCTTCATACAGACAGAAAGGGAATGAGGATATACTTTTGAAAACATTGCTTGCGAAAGCCACCTGAATCAGCAAAGCCGACGTAACGAAGGCCACACCCTCGCTCCCCGATTCCCGAAAAAAAAAACCCACCCGCCGAACTAAACCTATGTTCCCTCTGTACTAGGGAGAGGGATGGGAAAGCATTGGAGGCGCAGTCACCGCCGCCGTGAGTGTAGGCGACTGGAGAAGCGCTACCATAATGCATTACTACACAGGCTCCTGCGTCCAGCACTTTACGCTTGAGCAGCTCATATTCGTGAAGCGCAACACATAGGTAGACGGCAATTGTCATACCTTATTTTTTATGAGCAACTGTTAAAGGAGCCGTCCAGTGAAAATTCAGGTTTTATAACAAAACGGCGAATCGCTCATTTAGCTCTCAGCTTTACGTTGCGAAAATTCGGTAAATGAATCCAATATAATGTTCTTTTTGCACCTTGCTGTGCTTGCGACCTTTATTGCAGCATTTAAAAATCTCGAGGTCGCCTACTACGACGCCAACTTAGTGAAAAAAGAACTAGTGACCAATTGCCAAAAGTGTTCGGAAGATCAGACGTTCGGGAGATCAAGCCTAGGAGATCAGACATCCCTGAATATTGAGCTGAAAGCTGGTCATCTCGCACTCCCACTGCACCGGTAGGTTCATTTCATTATTACCGTTATCTGTTTTTGTAACTTCGCTTGTTTCCTATGACTCGGCACATAGCCGCGTTTTGCATCGCCAAGCAACGAGGACATTGGGGAATATTTTTCTGCCCTTTATATCTACTACTGTAATATCACGCTCAAATTAGTCATCTAGGCGCGAGTACATGCTGTATCGAAATCGAAGGCCACAACGCTTTCTCTAGCTCCACCTTTAGTTAGCCAAAGCCAAGGGTAGGCGTGATGTAAAAGTGTGAAAAATCGGCCAACTTACAAAAGAGAAACCGTGGCATAAGTTGGTGTAAGAACACATTCATCATTCTGACAGATACTGAGGGGAGAATACATTATCCTCGCACGTTCGTTCTCATTCATACCCCACACTAAAGGGGCGAATACTCCATACATGATTTAAGGTTTATCTAAAGAGCAGTTTAGTACCAGACACAAATAACCTTTGCGACATGAAAGACATCGCATACTTGCGCACAGGCGAACACAAAGTTCTCACCCAATTTATGCTTGCGAGGCGCGCTTGACAAGCATGATTGCTGACGAGCAATGCGGTACTGTATTCCGTATTGAATGCAAAGGCACAGGATGCCCAAGTGGGGGTGCACTGTTCCATCTAAAACCAGCATATCTAGAGTTTTTTTTGTTGTTGTTCCCATTAGCCAAATTTTAGTTTTCTTCAAATTCCCGACCGCTCGAGACGCGGGGCAATACTGCATAGCCACAATACTTTTGTCCGCATGTAAATATGCTATGTCGTCAGTTTGGCATTACCAATTTAAGTTTAAACAAATAAAATATCATCATTCGTTCAAAAAGGCTGGCCATCCAATTACTACATGTAGCTGGAAAACTGTTCCAAGAGAATTAGTAGGGCGGTTTTACTTCCCAAGATAGGCCACTAAGCTACTAACCCTCGACCTTGTCAACGTGTTTTAAGCACTTTTCCAGATCCTAATGCATCTAAAAACACTATATTTATCGCGTCACTCAATCTTAACTTGTTAAAACTAGCAAGATGCATTTCCTACATCGAGGAGTTGAAGGAATGGATGGAACTGTCCCACCATTTCCAGAGTTGGAATGGGCCAACTTTTTTCACCTGAGGAATTAATAGGAATGAAACTGTTGGTAAATCTTAATTCCCCGGAATGGAATCTGAACGGAATGGAGGTACCCATTTCGCAACACTGGTCTCCATCCACCTAGAGAGTAGTTTTGATGATTTAGGCTGGATGCTGGACGCAAAGATTGCACATGTTGCGCACGTATTTTTAACCCGTTCACAACATCAGTCCGGAAGCAACTGTGCATGACAATGGACAGGGAAAATATATATGAAGTGCACTGCTGTGCTTTTTTTTAAAGGCAGCAAGTCATCTCAATAGTGCCCGTGCATCGTCCTTGTGTTTAGTGTCGTGTTTAGTGCTAACCTATTTCTTTCAAGCGATGCACAAGAAAACTGCAGTACAAGTCTCTTCTACTGCAATAGCAATTATAGGGACACTCTCGCCTGGTTTTTGCCACCGGCGTCGTCGTCAGTGTTGACCTGGACGTCGACGTCATGCACCGTATATGTACATATATGAAAACTCAAGAAAGAAAGAAAGCTAGAAAAAAACATTCAGGCGAGCGGAATCGAACGTGGGACATCTGCGACGTGAACGCGAGGCGTTAGCTGCTGAATACTGAGACCTGGAGCCCATCCTTCGACTATCAATTGGCTAGCGACCTATATCTACCACTTACCGCTGCTCACGAGTATTCTAGGGGGGGGGGGGCATTGCGTTTTCAGCATTACCACCAAGATGGCGCAATGAGCGCGTGTCGCAATATCGCGCGGCGGCGCCCGCTCAAGTGTCCTACACGTACTTTGCCTGGCTTAGAGAAGGGGAGCGAAGATCCCTCACGCGCCCTTATCTCGCGGCAGCCAGGAGGGAAAGGTCGTACGCCTTGGCTGCCCTCTGGCTCTGTCTGGAACGATTCTGCTGCAGTTACCGAGTGCACAAAGGTCACTGTAATCATGGGAGTCTTCATTTGCCAAAAGCGCGCGCTTTTCAGACACACCCAAGTATTAAATGAGACGCTTCTTCGCCAGAATCCGTACCTGTGAGTACGTTTTGTGCATGATTTTTGTTTGAGGAACGTGGGGCATGTTTCGATCTGCTTTCTATTCTGGGCGTGACCTTTCAATTTGTTCCAAACGCGTTCATTGCTACGCCTTTCCGGCAAAGCTGTGACTTTTGTTTCTTTGCGAAGCTTGAAACTCTGTGGTAGCTACTTCGGCGCTTGTTCTTCCAGACAGGTGGAATAGTTTTCGCACCTCTTACAAGCTAAGAAAGAGGCAAATAAGCACCACTATTGGCAAAAAATATTATGCAATCTATTCGCGTATTTCAGAATCCCTGCCAAATTTTCTGAGGAGATTCTGCTTCGGCGAGCCTACAATCAAACTTCGCGTCTTCCTTGTCAAGTGTCACGCCGGATTAAGACAAACTTTGTGGGCGCCGAGTTCGATCACGCTCAATTTCGCTCTTTGAATTCAATTATAAATATCACAATATACGTGCCATTTTCATTACTTTTAAAAAAATGGCCATGCTTCAAGTTATTATGCACAAGAACTTCACCTACAATATGCACTCAATAGAATTCTAAAACGCTTATGAACGACTGTTCGCTAATTCCTCACATCAAACTCTTGTTAGTTGCGGGAAAATATCTCCGTCACGACAGAGACCTCATGAGGGAAAACGGCAGGAGCCCAATTGTCACATAAAATTTATAAATTCTCTATATTTTAACGAAGACATCCCGTAAAACTTTGGCACGCAAGAATAAGAAAGCCAATCGCATAGAATGTAAAAACTAGTTGACTTGATGCATTTCATTTGCTTTAATAAAACTGCCGCTAAAAAGCCGTTACTATCAAGGAGCAGGTAGTATAGGAAAATTTGGCGCCTCCGATGAGAAGCAAAGAACATGCACGCTTCCTATTTATTGCTATTACACCCTACGTAAAAATTCAATCTAATGCAACTAGCAACTGACACATCATTAACTGTCATATTCTGGTGAATGTATTGTCATGTGCCCATGACGTCGATGAAAGCAGCAGTCAGCGTATCCAGCCTCAAACTCTGTTTGGCCGAACTTGTAGACAGGAAACCGTATATCTTAAACAAGCAATGTGTATACATGGTTCACTGGTAGCGCCGAACAAAGCGTTGGACATCGATATTCTGATCCGCGGCAACATGCGTCATCATTTGTACGCGTGGCTTCGAATATTTGAGCGTTATCGCTGATGGCCGAGTTTGTTTAATAATGAACTCCGATGTTGCGTTTGCGCCCTGAAGCCAAAGAGGTGGTCTGAAAAAGTACTGGAATGCTCTCAGACATATTGGCGCCGATTGCAGGAAGCCCTATCTCCCCGTGCAATACGCCGACAAAGAGAAACATACCGTTTAGGGTAGTATAGATTATGATACTGCATGCGAAAAAAATTGTGATGAAGGCCAACCGTTCCCCCTCCAAGCTCCTACATGTAATGTCACCGTTGTTCTTCGTCCGTTCCTTGTCTGGGCCTCAGCTATGCGACATGACGGCCCTGCTCGAATACAGCCACTTTACAAGACATCATCACAAAATTTGAAGACCATACACTAATACAACGTCCAAACAACAGACCTAATGACTTCGATACAAAAGCATCAATAGAATCAAAGCAACCATGGCTTGAAAACGGGCAAGATGAGCCCGTATACCTAACTATCCTGGGGCATTTCTAAGAACACAAGATGGCCTTTGCCAGAATGGGTCAACGACTCAGCGTTTTTGATTAAAGCCTCCTAGTTGCGCCAGTGTGGCCGGAGAGACATCAGACGAAATCCATACGCAAAACTATGGAGAATATGTGTATGCGGAACGTATATTAGAATGGACAAAGATGTCATGTAAACACCAGTTTTACCTGGAGGGCACAGCAATGATGCAACATCCAGAAAGTGATTGAATAATTGATTGATTGATTGATTGATATGCGGGGTTTAACGTCCCCAAACCACCATATGTAAATGTGAGACGCCGTAGGGGAGGGCTCCGGAAATTTCGACCACCTGGAGTTCTTTATTGTGCAAGCACATCTAAGCACAGGGGCCTACAGCCATAAAGTGGAGCGCTTACGGAGACTAGCAGCTCACGTTTTTTGCATCCGCTCTAGCGAAACTTGACAAAACATTCGTGTTAGGGAAAAGAGCTTATTCAATATTAATAGCAGCTTTCCTGCTGTCTGTCGTCACCACATGAGATAAGCGGTGAAACCACAAAGCAAGTACAAGGGAACACGAGTCGTCTAACGATGTCCGTCAAGATAGCGCTCGCGACCACCCCTTGTGAAAAACGTTGGATTAAAGCAGGAATCCAACACAATCATTCTGCGTGCTAGGCAAATATTCTACCAAAGAGCCACACGAGGTCTCGCGACTTCTGTTGAAATTGACCGTCATGTGCGTAAAGCGTCCATTCGGGATGCAATGATGGCTATAAGCATTACATATGCCCCCTTATGATACAACTGTCATGGTAGGTAACGATCAACTCTCGTTAGGCGCAATCCACTGAATGTAATGAATAGTTTATATGAATCACGAAATGGCTCGAATAGATATTGGTAATTTCATTTCGAGATTGTTAACAAAAATCAGTGCATCTACACGGGGTGAATGGCGATGACGACAACTGGGCGATGCTTTAAGCCGTAAGGTTCATAATGTCTACATCGAAATTGCCGACTACCATAAAGGACTGAGAGATGGATGATTGGACGCACAGACGCACATGTGGACGTCTGCACGCGAGGAGGAACAGGCGGAGGCATGCATGAATGCATGGACAGTTGGATGCATGGATGCATGGACGGTTGGACAGATGAATGGACGAAGAGACGGACGGGCGAACGCACGGATGGATGAAAGGCAGATCAGTAGCTGGACCGACTGATGGACGGTTGAATTAACAAGTCAGCAGATTGACAGACGGACGGCGCGGATGATCATGTACTGTGCTGTCGTATACTTGACTACCCATAACGTCTGCTCTTTATCAATCAATCTAATTTTTTTGATAAAAAATAAGCAATTGTTTTATCCGAGTATATAACTTTGGTATAGACAGACCACATAAGTTTTTATATGGTCAGTCCATATAAAAGTTTCGCCTCGCAAATACCTTTTCGTTATTTGTAGTGGAGTGTTCAGTTTTTGTTAGTATATTGGGGGCTCCATGGACACCAAGAAGGTCGGCCATATAGGAGCTTCGCCCCAAAAGTTGGCATCAGCAGCGTTGATCCAACGAACGCATAGAATAGCTATCATGGTTCGATGAGGAATGAAACCCCAGTATTCTGCGTGGCAAATAACTATTCGATCACAAAGTGACGCCAGGTCCCAGAACTGCTTTACAAATAGACCACATTGTTTGTGAAACGTGTATTGTGTTCGCAGTGGTGGCTATCAAAATTTAAAAACAGTACATACGTACTTATATCATACAGCCGACAAGTTGTATTACGGAAGTCGTACGGAAGCGCCATCTAGTGAAGTTCCTTTTTGAATTGATTGATTCATATGTGGGGTTTAACGTCCCAAAACCACCATATGATTACGAGAGACACCATATTGGAGGGCTCCGGAAATTTCGACCACCTGGGGTTCTTCAACGTGCACCCGAATCTGAGCACACGGGCCTACAACATTTCCGCCTCCATCGGAAATGCAGTCGCCGCAGCCGGGATAGGAACTGTGACCTGTGGGTCAGCAGCCGAGTACCTTAGCCACTAGACCACCACGGCGGGGCGCTCCTTTATCAATACATGGCCACTAACCTCGCTTGCACAAGCGCTACGTATCAGCTTACCGCTTCTGGTGTTGCTACTACCTACGTGGCTGTTTGTATCATTACACAACAGTAAAAAATGTGAATGTTCAACAAATATCTGTACATACAGATATTTGACGCTACGAAATGACGTTTAGCGTCATTTCGTAGCGTTTCGCTCAATTCAAAAATTACAACACAATCACCTTCGCTTTGCGTGTTTTGCATAACGTCGATTGC
Organism: Rhipicephalus annulatus; assembly: GCA_013436015.1. Lineage (NCBI taxonomy): Eukaryota > Metazoa > Arthropoda > Arachnida > Ixodida > Ixodidae > Rhipicephalus > Rhipicephalus annulatus. Next base: position 308,118 of record WOVY01003389.1, read on the forward strand.
CAAGGTACGTTGGATCGGCCGATCCTTTTTTTTGTGTGTGTCTCCTCCTGCTGCTTGTTGTGACAAAATACGGGCGGCATTGTTTTCTCTCTCCTTGAAGAGCATTCATCGGCAGACCTCGCTTGCGTGTTGATGGTATCACTGGCGCTATTCATGCGACGGACATGAATACACGAGTGGCTAGATTTATGTGTTCGTCAGCTAGCCGTTTTTGGCCCCAGCTGACGAGCGCGTTTGTTCGCTCGTCTAACCTGTGATGCGTGCAGGGATGTTGTTGATATGGGATTTATTTGCAACAGTACAGCCACGGCATCTAGAAAAAAAAAGAACGATGAGAGTGTCGATGCATTTGCTATTACAACAAAAAACAAAATTGTTTGAACGCATTTCTCACTAGCAAAGATGATATTGACGCGAGAGCATCAAAGAGCTCGTGTCGAATAACTTCCGGTATCTGCGGCGACGCCGTTGGTTGCGAGCAAAACATCGGCGTGGTCCATGTTTGAAAGTGGTGGTGACTGCAAATAACTAAAATAATGTATCCGAGTCGCAATCGGGCATAGGCAATCTGTGCTGCAAGCAGGAGTTCTACAGAGCCACGCCTACCAGTGAATGAAACTGCTGCGGAAGTAAAATACAGAGGTCATGCAGCGCAAGGAGTCGTGTCAAGAAGTACAATGAAGCGTGGCAGAATATCACAATGGCACCAGCTGTCACACCTTTATAATTGCGCAAAGATTGGGTAGTAGGCCTACAGACACACATCCATCCTTTCACTTTGTCCTCGTTCTCACCCAAAACATTCACAATGTTGCGCAGCTGCAAAGGTCCGCATGTTCATAGCTCGCCCATGGCTCCAGCATGACGGCCTAAAGATGATTTCAAGGCAGTATATTCACGTGCGATTAACCTGCTTCTGTCTGAACACGATGTCGCTGGAGCGCTGTTTGGCTTCTGTGCGTAAATAGCGACAAAATCAAAATCCAAGGCAGGGGGTTTAATTCGATGCACTCTAACAGGCACGTGACATTATAAATTTCGCCCACGAGCATGTTCGTGCTTCTATGTGGTATTTTAATGTATGTCAGTGCAAGTCATTTGATGTTTTGCGCACGCACACTGGGTAAATCGTTAATTTCCAAAACGATCTTATGGCATATTGTGGGCTTCATAACTGCACTATAGACGTAAACGCGTTGCTTTCTTCTCGTCCTGGCTGAGGTATCCACGGAAGAATTTAGAATGTCCAAGCAAATCATAGGATGCTGCAAACGTAGCCTGATTACGCTTTTGCAGTCTGCCCTTGATGGCGCAGCTTAGACGTCCTGAAAGCTTTAAGTATAGTGTATGCTCACTGTGACCAAGCATAGTGTAGTGCGGTATACTGTGCATGGCCTTACACATTGTCTTTTACAGCTTCAGCTTATCAGGGTACAACAAGAGAAACATTACCTTTATATAGACACAAAAAGCTTATCATTTAAAAGTTACCATTCTCCGTCTAGGGGTGGAGCAAGGTCGGCAATAGTCTAACAATAGGCTCTGTGTTAACATGTTTGACTGCAAATATTGCCGAAAGACGATAGTCTTTCATCTGGAGAGAGTGAACAAAACATTTGCTTCGTATACGAGAAAATCGCTGAGTGAAATTCTGGAGGCGCTGCGTGAGACATGAGCGTCATCTGACAGTAATGTTGGAAAACGAAACAATGGCCTCCAATATAGCGTGCACCCAGCGTTCGTGCGCCATCTCAAAGACCCTAGTTTGTAGATCGCAAGGCCACAGGTAGGTGGCAGCACCATATCGTCCTATCTAAGCGTATAATTTATCCACCCTTTCGTGCATAGCATCGCATTCTCAGCGCAGCATAATACACGCTATGGTCCTTAGAACTACTTATATATGCAATTTCTAGTATATAGAAACAGGCCACAGAATACTGACGGATTGATATTGTCCCTCTGATATGCGCAACGTTTGTTTTTATTCGACAGTGCGCACAAGCATGAACGGGAAAATCAGATCAAGATTGCTGGGCGTTGAGGAAGTGGTTGAACTTTGCCCTAATAATGAATTATTTCGGTTACAGACAGATAGACAAATGGTAGCAATGTTTGGGTTTTCACGTAAAATTTGTCTCAAATGTAAACCAATTGAAGTGATTCTCGTACTTCTGGAAGGGTTCAAAGCTAAATCGTGATAAAAACCTGCGAGGCCAGCAAGGGAAGAAACCAAGGTGCATTCAGTGAACTCACCGGGTGCAGGGAAAGAAAAGTGTGCTTCGGTAGCAGTGGTCCGACACGTGGCGGCCGTTGACACAGCTAGCGAGGCGGCTCTTGATGCTTGAGAACCACTTGCAGCCGCAGTTGCACACGTGCGCTGGGTCTGTGGCCGTCAGTACGCAGGCTTTCCTGTAAGCACTGCGGTAGAATTCGTGCTTTGGATGCCCACGCTGAGTGTACACGTGCCCACAGTACGACTTGAGGGTGACGACCTGCGATGCGCAAAAATTGTGTACATCAATGCAACATACGAAAAAGGCGTCAATGTATAAAAGATGCAAAACACCAATAAGTGAGACCTGGCTCTCGCAACCTTTTACAATATTGATTATATTTAAGAAAAGTGCTTCTTCAGCCACTGAAACTTGCTCTCTTCCGATCACCTTTTTTACACACCCTGGAAGATCCTCAATGCGTGGTGGCTAGAGAAAGATTTGGCAATTGGTGTGCCATGTTGCCGCGCGAAAACGGTGTGCAGTGACCGGTGCTAGGCAGGGCATATGTTCGGAGATATCGCATTACAAGTGCCTAAACATTACGGTACCTGCATCATTGTTTTCTAACCCGGAGTAGGTGAACAGAAAAAAAATGTTAGCAGCATTCGCCAAGTGTTAGATTTGTAGGGAGCAAATGCGTTTACTCATCTATTTTGTAGTGATTTTAGCTTTTTACCACAAAGTACAAAGATTTTAACACCAAGTACAAAGCGAAAGCCACTATCTTTGGTTCCAGATGGATCCGTACCAACGAAACGCATTCATTCCCATTGACATCACATATAAGTTTATAAAAGGCTGGAAAGCCCACTCGCGTCCCCATGATTAGTTTCATAAGTTTCTTTCTAAGTAGCCGTTAGCAAGAGCCATTCCTGCAGCTTCCCTGCAAACATTTCGAACATGCTGCTATTTAGTATTCATTTGATGCAGGGGCAACTTCGTGATGTTACTACTCTACTCCGATATCGCAAGTGTAACAATGGTCCTAAAAGACCCTAGAAGAAAAGGAAAAAAAGTATATCGTAAACAAACTGATAACATGCCCACAGCCCTAATTTCATTAACGGAAGACTTCAAGGCATACATGAATTACATCACACATAATGAGCCATTTGACACGTCTCAGTTGCACGTCGTCTTCTTTCCGAGCTCGAGTGCTGGCTACGGTAACCGGCGGAGTCGTCACTGGGCTAGTCATCACCCTCATCAGGAGTAGTCCAGCTTTCTTTCCTTTTTAGCCGCGCCCGCGACTCGGACTCTAGTGCGAGTGCTGGTCGTCGTTCTCTTGTTTCCTTTTTCATCGACGTCCTGATGTACGACCCTCCTCGGGATGAATCGCTGGCCCACGGTGTTGGGCGCTATCTCCAGCCGCTGCTTAAAGGCACCATACGCGACGTCTGGTGTGACATCGTAAGGCGACAGCGAGTTGTGGACAATGGGCAGCCTGATGCCTAGGAGCAGCTTTGCAAAAGCGATGCCAAGGACGACACTCAGGAACTCGACGCGGCTGGGTTTCGAGGGCTCGCTCAAGGATTCGGGATTCAGCGTCTGCTCGGAAACGGGCCCTGAGCCATCTTTGTAGTAGTATCTCAGAAAGCTACGATCCGATGGCACAGCAGCTGCTTGCCACGGAGCTTCTGCCAGGAAAGATAAATCAGCTGGTGATGATGCAGCCCACGTCGGTAAAGGCGTCCATTCGCTGTGGAAAGTCCAAACATGTGGTGAGACGACACTGGATCGCTCGGCGTCCCCGTAACACTGAGGCTCCCCTCGAACGGGCTGCATTCTCGCCAAATGCAAACGTGGACAACCGAAGGACGGTTACAAGCAGAACGAGGCAACGATGCGTGTTTTTTGTTTCGTTTTGTTTCCCTGGGATGTTGGCTCATACCCACTCAGGGGGATTGGCCATGAAAGTGTATTGCAGTTTTCCTGTGATCATTTTAACTATGTGTAATTAATTGATTTTATAATACGACTAATGTAAAAAACAAAAAAAAAACATAAAAAGAGCAAAGGAAAAAAAATCAAGTTGAGCAATTTTGAGATTTGAGGTGTTATGATTACCACTCAGCTGCGGTTACTTCACTCTGCCCTGGGGAGTAATAAATAATTTTTTTGATTGAAGATCCCAAAGGTATGCGGTTGGTTGCCTGAATATAAACGCAAACGGCATTGAAAGCATCCCTGTGACAATGTCCCAAAACTGAGGCACCAAAGCTTAGCGCCGTTTCCGGTGCGTGTGACGCTGGTACTTCTTTGTCTTCGCTGCCTCACGGCACGCGCTCCGGATTCAAGAGTTCTTGTTGTTGTTCACCTACTGATCGTGGCGCATACCCATATGGGGGATTGGCCAAGAATCGAGTGGCTTAAAAATTATTGTTGAGATTTAAAATAATGGAGATATAATAGAAAGATTACTGATGACCTAGAAAATTTTGGTACTTGATCTAATGCATACAATTCTTTAAATAAAAAACGAATTTATTCTTAGAAAAGAGAAATATACCGATTTATATGCATATAATTTTGTAGACATGATAAATGAATGAAACATATTATTAGTCAGTCTATTAGTTTCATCAGGATAGTTCCGGACGGCTGCGCATACTGTTGCATTATAGAACCCTGAAATGGAAGCTCCGAAAGGCAAAATGCCAGGCAGAGATAAGTCAATACTAATACCACGTAAAAGTATTTCTAATATAGTTTTTGATATTGTGTTAAAGCGCACGCAGGTCAAAAACGAATGATCTTTTGTTACAAGTTCATCAGAAAACGCACACTGTGGCTAAAGTGCCTGAGCAGGCCTGTGTTTAGAGAAATTTAGATTTGGTACCCGGCAACGCAGCCTTCAGATAGCTACTTCTTGTTTACGAGCTCAGCAAAAGTCTCTTCGGCAGGAATATAATAAATGACAATATTCGATAGAGTTTGTCAGTGATGATCCTCTAAAGACTTCCTTAAGCGTACGTCAGCGGCATCGTGCAGCAGTCACACAAACGGTTGATGGGCAGTGTGGTAGAATCAGTCCGCTAATTGACGACTTAGCTCAGGAATCGGCTATTTCATTTATGAATAAGCCTTTACGTCACGGCATCCAATCTAGTCGAACCTTTCTCAAATACGCAGGTACTAGTGCACGGAACGCCTCTGTTACGTGATTATCAGCACCAACAGAGAGTGCCACACAGAGAGATAGGGAATCTGTTTTTATGACAGCTGATGTAATTGCTGTATGTAACTTGCGTAAAGGAAGCAATGACTACTGCCAGAAATTCAGCCCCAAAAACGGGCATGAAATCAGGTGGTCGAAGGGAAGAAATCCAATCGAAAGTCGAGCTGAAAATACGAACCCCAGGCATTTCCTCACATGGCGATGCGTCTGCAGCAATAATAACGTTTCTTGTCATACTGCTCAGATTATATTGTAGTAAACCAGCAAAAATATAATGGGGGAAGTATTTCGGCGTTGTTAGGAAAAATATCGTCAAATTGAGTTTCTACAGCGTATGAATCATCACGACTCGGCATGATGTCGCATATACGTTCGTTTAGAAGCTCCAGTAAATTTTGCACAAATATAATTTGTGGGGTGTGAAATCACGGCCATCTAGCACCAAAAATTGGTTCCAGGGAGGACAAAAAAGGCTGTTTCTGAATGTCGTAACGGTGATTCATAAATGCTTAAGAATGTTTAAACAGTCAGAAGCGAATATTTCAAGAAAAAGCAGCAACCCTCGGTTCCAGATACATCACATTTTTAGCAACTGTTTCAGGCAGCCCAAGGCATAAGCGCAAAGCTTCTCTTCCCAGAAGAATTAGAGGCCTCAACTTGTAAGCTGGAACTTCATAAAATTCTACACAACCAAATTCCAAATAGTACGAATGCATATGAAATATATCAATACCAGTGTGCCTCTTCTCATACGTATGCGGTAGTTGGTTAGCCTACGTAATATTCCAGTGGCCCGAACACCTTTTCTGGAGACATATTCGATATGACGTCGCCATTTAAGCGATGTGTGATGAATTGCTCAGATTCCACATGTGGTATATACTCATGATGGTAAGACAAAGAGATGTGTACGGCGTTTTGAAGCGGGAAAACAAAGAGGGCTAATTTACTCGGATTAAGTGAAAAGCAGTTGCCATCGAGCCAGCTCTTTATTATGTTAAGGTGAGTCTGCAGCCGTTACTATAAGGTTGGAATGTCGGAATGTTATCTGCCATTTCAAAAAAAAAACGCGATATTGTCTGCATAAACATAGGTTCTTGCATCCGGTTAGGTTGAATGGTGCTCATTAGTAAATAAATAGCACCGGGAAGGCACTGAGCCTTGCAGCACTTCCATCGTTTTTGTGTGAGTATATGAAGAAAACCCATCTTTAAAACCATGAAATTTCCCGTCTTCAAGAAAATTGTGAACCCACGCTACTTTGCATGATGGGAAAATAGGGTATTGTAGTCGATCTTTCAAAATACAGTGCTCCACTATATCATATGCTTTAGCGATGTCTAAGGTTACTCAATCAAGCTGCATATATATATATATATATATATATATATAGAACTTGAAGGGAAGGCACGACAGGTCCGGGTATTTTCTATATTGAAATAACTTGCAGATAGCACATAAGAAAAGGATAGTATTTACTAACGTTTCGGCCGTGGCACGGCCGAAACGTTAGTAAATACTATCCTTTTCTTATGTGCTATCTGCAAGTTATTTCAATATATATATATATATATATATTATATATATATATATATATATATATATATATGACGTCATATATATATATATATATATATATGACGAAGGCCGTGCCACGGCCGAAACGTTAGTAAATACTATCCTTTTCTTATGTGCTATCTGCAAGTTATTTCAATATATATATATATATATATATATATATATATATGTTGCCGAGCTAATGGAAGCCGACTTTCTAAATCAACGTGGGCATCCCAACTTGAACATCCAGCACTGAACGCAATTTGACAGAACTTTGAATTGACCTCACGTTAAAAAGTTCATTATTTTGTATATTGATGATTCTCTCAACCAAGTTCAATACATTTGATGTTAGTGCGATTGGCCTTATGCTATCCAACATGCATGCTTCAATTTCAATTTTGAGCAACAATATAAATATGGAGAGGTTCCGTTCTGGAGGTATCCATGCGTTCCCTAACGAAGAATTCACTAGTTCTGGCAAAAGAGTCGCCGATCATTGGAGTAAAAATTTTAACGTACAGTTCATAATTCCACCTGTTCCGGGTGCTGTCCTCGGTATGCATAACACTGTCTGAAATAATTCAGCTCAAGAAACTTCTGGAAACTTATGTAAGTTTTTCAGCATGGGCCGGATAGCCAAAAAATTAGCAGTGAAGCAGCATTTCAAACTTTGCGCTATGTCTTCTAGAGAGGTGTCCCATTTCTTGCGGCGTCAAGACACATGACTGCAACGTTAAAGGTGCTGGCAGTACTTTTCTTGTCCGAAGGTAAGCGAACAGAGCACGCTTATTTCTTGATTTTTCAACATAATAGAACCGTCTATTGTCGTATTCTTATTTCGCGTGATTCTAGGACGTTTAAATACGTCAGCAAGGAATTGATAGTCCTTCAAGCTGGTTGGGCTTTGATTATGAAGAAGTTTTCTCCCAGTGGCTTCTCTTCTTCTATAATCGCGCGTACACTCATCGTTCCACCAACGAGAAGAGGATTGTTTATTCCATGGAATAGAACATTCGGAATTGTTTCTAGATCTCTCCAGCAGTGAATCAATTGTAGATGCAATCTCCTTAGTACTGGCATTTCGAAGCTTAGAAATGGCAGAACAGAGACAGGCTTGAAATTCGCTATGGTTGATGTATGTGCGTTTTGGCTGGTCTAAATTTATTGCTGGGCAAGTAATATAAAAAAACAGCAAGATGGTCGCTGTTATTTGCCGAATCCAGAACAGCCCATGAGAAAACCTTCATTGCCTTGGAGCAAAGCGTATAATCTAATATTGAGCAAGTCTGGCCAAGGACAAGAGTTGCATGGCTTTAATTTAGACATGAGAGGTTGGAATCAATAGTCCATTCCCACAGTCGCCTACCACAGAATTTGTCCTTAGGCTCCAAGACAAATTATGTGAATCAAAGTCTTCTGCGAGTATATTTTCATTGTTACACGGTACCGAAACACTGTCAAGATATCGCGTACTTTGCACACCCGAGGGGAAGTAACAATCTTTAACTGAAAAAGGGTAGCATCCGTGGAGACAGTAGTCTAGTGCTTATTATTTCACAATCTGATTTTATAATTCTGAAACAAATTTTTGCCCTATGGCATAATTTACTTGATACAAGAATCATTAAACCACCACATCGTGATGGGCTATCTAATTGAAAAGACCACAAACCTGCAAGATGGAAGTTTTTATCTGATGTAAGCAAAGTTTCTTCGAGAATTATATTATCAAGATTAAATTTATTGTTAAAATAATGATAGTGGGTTGAGGCTAAGAATATAGAACGGCAGGTCCACTGTGGTACCCTCAACTGACCTATGGTGTCGGGCGCATCGCAGAGGCGCTTGCCGCACCCTTGTTAGCATCTTTAGGCAAAATGCCTGATTCATTACGTTTAGTTTTGGCCTTCAGATCGGTGAAGATAGGGGATCTGGTACGTTTATAATTAGCATATCGAGTTCCATATCCGTTGCAGCATTTGTGCAAGGCTGAGGCATATGTTGGTCCAAGTGCACCTGTGTTCCTGACTGCTTAGCCTTGTCTGCAGATGCAGAAAGTTCGTCCAACACTACATTGCGTAACTGAGTGGCGTCGCTGGCAATGTCCGATACTGCAGATTGTGTACTAGTCTGTACTCTTTGCCCAATCTGATTTGAAAGAATTTGCACCAAACAGACGGAAAGGTTAGATATGAGTTTAGCCAATGTCTTACTCACTGCCATTTACACAGCAGTTTCAACAGCCTGCGATAGATTTCAGTCTAAACTGGAAGTTTAGCGCGCTGTAAAGCCAGAGTATCCAAAACCCCTGTTTTTAACTATGTCAATGGCTTTCCTTTGAGAAGAGTATGTCGCTTTGGACTTGTGCATTGGTTATGATGATGATGATTCTCGGAACAACGGCACAACCTATCACGAGTGATGGGCAGGAAGAGTGCGGCAATAGAATTTGCAAAGCAAATTGATATATAAATAAAAGAGGCAAACAAAGAGAAGAGAACAAGGGCGAAGGATATGAGAAAAAGATCATCTATATGGAAGCTAAAATAGTTGTGATAAGTTTGCAATGTGTTAATTTTTATTGAGATATATTTTATTGCAATGCTACTGTACCTAAAGATGAACATATGAGATAAATAATGGGTTTAATTGAAGTAAATAAATTAATGATTTTCCTTGTGCTTTGATATCTGTGACACGCAATAATTCAGGGCTTGTTCGTTTCTACCGAAAGAAAAACGTTTCAACACCTGGTGGTATGGGCATCTTTTTTACTCACTTAAGCACGTCTTTTCCTCTTTTTGTACAACACTGAGATCTAGGGAGTGGCATAAGCACATAAGTCTCTCTGCAACTTTTTCTATTTTGATGACATAAATGTCTCATTGAAAGACGACTGAACAAAAAGCGCGCTGACATAACTACTTCTTTTAGGAAACCACGCATACTTCCGTGAATATGCTCAGTCGAAAGAATGAGTTCAGGTAAATAATGATAACCTCAGCTTGCAGTAAGGTATGTTCTTCATTCTTTTAAAAGAAAAATTGGCTGACTATTTGTCGCAAAAACAATTGGCCTAAATCAAGCCCGCCATCACGGACTCGAATAAACAAGTTGGTTCTGCTAGTTCACTCTCACGTGGAGCCCTAAATAAACACTGAAAAATATGCGATGGCATATGCGGACATTTATTCTCGAACAGTGAATTACTTGTATGAGGTACCACAGTTCACTTATAAGAAATAGGTTGCATACTGTCGCCTTAGCAATGACTATCGGGTACCAGCCATTCCAGTTTTTAAATTTTTTTGCAGTAATGAATTTTCTTATGCCAGTTCCGTTCACTTTCAATATCATTGTCCAGGGGTACTCCCGATACCTAACAGGAGGGGTAAAGAAATTAGGTTGGCGAAAGTGTCGGGAGTAGACGGCCACTACCCGTGCCAGAATCCGTGGCACTTTCCCCAGTTCACTGTACTTCATCTGGCAACACAAAAGGACTTGACTGTTAGAACAACATGCAGTATACTCTCTTATTCAGTACAGAATGTGGCAAAATATTCGGCGTAGGCCAACAAACGCACCTCTACTTCTTGTAATTTAATGCCACATAACACGTCACTTTGTATCACCATCATCATTATCATCATCATCACTATCATCGTCCTTAAGGCCATCATCATCAGCCTGACTACGTCCACTGCAGGTCAAAGGCCTCTCCCATGTTCCGCCAGTCAACTCGGTCCTGTGCCTGCTGCTGCCATTTTACACCCGCAAAAGAGACAAGGAGCGCAGTGTTAGTTATATACTTTCAAGTATTTTTTTATTAGGAAGTAGCACCTGATTTGAGAAATTTTCTTTCGGAAAACCGTACTGGCAGAAAGATATTAGGTGAAAATCAATCAGACCTGCAATTGATGACTCCTTCAAATAGCTTTAAAATATTTACAACACAGAAAGAAGATATAAAATTCCATCGCATTACCAGCTTCTATATTGGACATAACCTGGTGATTTTTACGTCATAAGAAATACACCAGTAGTAAACATTAGATTAGTGAAATAAGACAACGTTTAATTTATGAAAGGCACAACCTGAATAATGACTATTTTTAAAACGTGACACCAAGAATGGAATATTGTTAACTCAAGTTATAGAAATGACACTAAGATAGAAATTGCACCATCTAAAACGGCGATACAAATCGGGCCTTTCAAGAAAGAAATGGCATTTTACCCCTGCACCGTTTTGGAGGGCCAGGCGCGACTCCTTAAATGCACGCACACACCCCACAAAGTGGACGGAGGGATGACCGCTGGCGTAGCTCATTAGGTAGAGCATCAGATGCATTATTCTAAAGTAACAGGTTTGGTCCCTGCTCGTGGCAAGTTATCTTTTCATCTGCTTTTCTTTCTCCACATCTACACTTCAATTATTTCTAATAACATCATGTTAGGCTTGTGCGAGTAGTAAATTCTAGGTTCAAAGTGTATATTGATCTTAGTAGAATAATTTTGAAGAGAATTCGAATAGTATATATGATATACAAAGAAAAATGAACATATTTATCCTCACCTAGCTAACCTGTACAATATTTCTTCAGAATTGAAATAGGATCTCTATGCAAATGCAATATTTCTTTTGTTCAAAGAAAGTCAAAATAACTTTGAGTAGTAGCAGGATTTTACTTTTCGTAGGGTGTGAGTGATGACCTGTAAAATACGTAAGATTTCAAAATTTATTTACTTACGAGCATATAAGCAGTCATAACAAGCTTTTAAACCTAATAAAATGAGAAATTGATTTGAGGGTAATATGTTTATTGAAAAGTGCCTTGCAACACTTGTTCAAGTAGCCAAGGAATGGATTCAGTAACGAAGCCTATTGCCTCGTGCATTCACCACCGCAAAAATTTTTAGAATTAGTCCAGTACAAGCGGAGTTGCAAAGATTTGTTTCCCACTGCAGTTGCATTCTCTTTTCTCGCCTTGACAAAAGAGGAGGAAGCTAAGCAAGGAGGGATGGCAGTGGGAAAGAACATCACGCTCTTTTTTTCCTTACTTCGAATACGCAACTTTTCAATGTTATCGCGCACGTTCACGTAGGCAAGTGGCGGCTGTCTGCAGCAGACCCTAGTAATGACTGAGTGCGCCATGCTCAAATCAGCCAGTGGCTGATACAATGGTTGTGACGAGTGATTGTTGAGCTTGTGGTATCATTTGCTGAGAGAAGAGAGCAGTTTTTAGTTGACTTTGAGAATTTATTGTGAATTGAAGGCCGTGTACTGTGCTATAAAATTTGGCTTGCGTGTTCTCGTTAGCCTCGAGTACTGATTGGCAGCATTTTCTGACCATGCTCAAGAAGTGTTGCGGGCAACTTTAAGTTTGAGGGGGGGGGGGGCTTCGCGGCAGAGTGGATTTCTTCTGGACAGGTGCTTTTACGGCTTAGCACTAAGAACCTACAGTGAAGTTGTTTTTACAGGCGGTTGCGTGCGGACTAATATACTATACATTTATTGGTTCATTGCGAATACTTTGAAATTTTCAATAATTTGAATACACTACTATTATTCTTACAAGCCTTTCTCATTTGCTTTTTTTGGCATCGTTATCTATTACTTTGTATTATTATAATTATAACGTCAAGCAGTAACTACTGACTTAGTGGAATAAAGCTTGTTTGATGTTTTCCCCTATTTCATATATAGTGAAAGAAGCATATTAGATCTCATAAGATGAACATCACAAAATGGTGTTGTAAAACCTGTGAACATAGAAATGATTGCTGGTGCTTCGGTATTCTCAAAGATGCATGAGCAGCGGCAATCGCTATTACATGGCGACACTTGTGTAAATGACAGATCGGCACATCTCAAGACGTACAGTATTGTCAAATTGTACTGCACTGCTGTGTGCATATGACCACTGTTGTTTCGTAAAGCCCATCGAATGAGACCCAAACTGAGCGTGATGCTCTTTGCACAGGTCATGTTCAAGTCTCAGCTTCAGAAGAACGGCGTGGAGGATCAACTTCGATGGGAGATTGAGATTCAGTCTCATCTCAGGTGAGCTTAATTATTGACGCTGAATGTAGTGCGGCTATCATACACAATGAGACATTGGCAGGCTTGTTACGCCATCCAATGTACGTTCTTCCGTAACAGCGATGACCGCGCCACTGTTTTCCTTTTAATCTATAAATATGACAGCATACGGCAGATATCTGTTTTCCTCACCTGCGTTGTTAAGGTACGAGGCCAAGTGTCAAAACATTCTTTTTGTAAGGCAATAATCAATACAGAATATTAGTCTGCAATATAAAGCACACCAATTTAGGCACATGTGAGCATTATAAACAATCCCATTTTTTGTTAACTTTTCATAATTAAAAAGATTTGTTAAAGGTGGGCCTTACACCAATAGTTGTAACTCAAGTTTTACTTGTAACTCAGAATATTATTTTTTGTAGGGACATAAAAAAGCTTTAGCCTGTGCAGTGAACCAAAAGAAATGAGATCTCGTGAATATTTCGAAAAAATACATATTAAATGAATACCCAGACATTATCCACTAGAATTAACGGCACATAAGTATAACAGGTAGCCATATTTAATATCGTAGCACGATGTTTGCTCATTGAGGTTCATTGCGTTGCGGGAATCGAGGCTAGCCCGCCGCGTCTTTCTGCGTTCTCATGTCCCAACTTGACTCTCCGCTCCTCCGCGGTCTGCCACGTTGGGAGAGTGGGGAGGGACGTTTAACTCCTCTCACGCGGTTGCGGACGTTGACTGTGGGACCGCGCGCGGAGTCTCTCGGGACGTTTCGCGCACGCGCGTCGGGAGTGAGAGAGAACTTCTCCGGAACAACATAAGGTAAGCACGCATTTCTTTTTCGTCCGTCGGCTGCTCTTGTTTGAGGCTCATTCGGACTTCGCCAACAGCGCCTTGCGCCTGCAGAGGACGCTCACCTTTATCTGAAGCCAATGCGCACGGAGTTTTTGCCCTCGTTTGAGCAACCGGGCTCTTTGTCCTGGTGTCACCGTGAATCACATTTGCCCACGGAGACGTGCTCGTGGCACCCCTGTGTAGTACTTCTCGCCCGTGGCTTGGATAAGCCCATTTGCTTTCCGGCTGCACCTTTGCAACGGGCTCTGTACTGTGTTTTGATGTTTCTGCAGACAATAAGTGTTACGAGCTTGAGCAGTACCGTGTTTTCGCCACGGCGACGGTTATCGCGTGCCCTGCGGCTTGCCAAGACCGAACCCCCGCTAGTGGCCGTACTCCTTCGAGATACGTGTAAACTACACGGGCGCCCAACGTGCAATCAAGCGATGGGGCACTAAAGCATGCATACTAGTTTGATAAGGAATTGTGTCAACTTTTACTGAAAACTATTTATTACCAAAAGAGTTATGACTGTTCCCGTACGGAAAAATAGCAGGAATGTAAGTCCTTAGAAAGTCGACAAAATAGACGGGAACAAGAAGATCGCTTGCACCAGATAATAATCATTATCAACATAATCAGCCTGACTACGTCCACTGCAAGACAAAGACCTCTCCAATGTTCCGCCACTCAACTCGGTCCTCTGCTTGCTGCTGCCAATCTATACCCGCAAATTTCTTAATCACATCTGCCCAACTGATCTTCTGTCTTCTCCTATTCCACTTGCCTTTTCTGGGAATCTAGTTAGTTACCCTTAATGACCAGCGGTTATCCTGTCTACGTGCTATATGCCCGGCCCATGTCCATTTTCGCTTCTTGATTTCAACTATAATATCCTTAACGCCGGTTTGTTCCCTGATCCGCTCTGCTTTCTTCTTGTCTCTTAAGGGGACACCTACCATTGTCCTTTCCATTGCTCGCTGTGTCATCCTCGGTTTAAGCTTAACCCTTTTTGTAAGTCTCTAGGTTTCTGCTCTGTAGCTAAGTGCCGGCAAGATGCAGCTGTTATATACCTTCCTCTTGAGGTATAGTGGCAATCTACCTGTCATGATTTGAGAGTGCTTGCCAAATGGCTCCACCCCATTTTTATTCTTCTAGTTACTTCAATCTCGTGGTTCTGCTCCGCGGTTATTACCTGTCCTAAGTAGACATAGTCTTTTACAAGTTCAAGTGCGCTATTACCTATCTCGAAGAGCTGCACTCTTGCGAAATTGTTGTACATTACTTTCATTTTCTGCAGATCAATTTAAGACCTACTTTTCTGCTCTCCGTGTCTCACTCCGCAATCATGAATTGGGATTCGTCCCCTGAGTTACTGAGCAATGCAATGTCATCGGCAAAAGGCAGGTTACTAAGGTACTCTCCATTAACTCTTATGCCTAACTGTTCCCATTCTAGGCCTCTGAAAACCTACCTTAAGCACGTGGTAAACATCATTGGGGAGATTGTGTCCCCCTGCCTTACAACCTTCTTAATAGTTATTTTGTTGCTTTCTTTATGAAGCACTATGGTAGCAGTTGATCCCCTGTAGATTTCTTCCAGGATGTTTACATATGCTTCGTCGATGCCCTGATTCCGCAGTGTCTGCATAATTGCTGATATTTCTACTAAATCAAACGCCCTCTCGTAATTTATGAAAGCTATGTATAGTGACTGGCTGTATTCTGAGCATTTCTCTCTTACCAGATTGATAGCATGAATGTGGTCGATTGTTGAGTAGCCTGTTCGAAATCCTGCTTGTTCCTTTGGTTGATTTAATTCTAATGTTTTCTCAATTCTGTTAGAAATTACCTTTGTAAATAGCTTGTATACTATGGAGAGCAAGCTTATCGACCTGTATTCTTCAAGTCCTTGTCATCTCCTTTCTTATGTATTAAGATGATGTTAGCATTCTTCCAAGATGATCAGGAGTCCAGAAATTTTCAATATTTGCAGCCAATTTCGTCGCGGACTTTACTGCTGTGCGCCCTTGCTCGAGTGGCGACTCTACGTTTTTGTTTTGTAGCTGACATTGCAGGGTCAGTACCAGGACCACGGTGCTTTCAGGCTGAGGTGCTAATTAATATTGAGGCAAGCTTTTGCAGTGCAGAGGCCAGGCTTGATTCAAATTTGCTTCTAATATCAAATGTTCTTCTCCTGTCTATATTGAAATGACAGGCAGCGTCAACCAGAGCAAATTTGATATTTGACAAGCTCTCATATCAGTGCTTGAGGACGAACAACACATGTACCATGTTATTTGTTTCTTTATTTAGACGTTTATGACACAAAATGAGGAGTTGACAATGCTTTTAGAGCGCTGTTACGTTAGCACTTGATATGATAGCTAAATAACGAAGAAAATACTACATATCAAGCTAATGTTGTGATGCAGAAGAAATTCGCAGTTTCAGTTTCGTGGGTGATCGGTGGTCTAACATTTTTGCCTGTAACTCTTCACAAAAACAAAACAAAAAACTAGGCAGAAGCTTTCTGCAGCAAAATGTTGGGCGAAAAAGTGCACATTTCCCATGATCAAAAACCAAAAAACTGACATTTAGAATAAAATTTGTTTTTTTTTTCACTTGGCGTATTATGCATTTACAAAAACATTTCACAAAACATTGCCTTATGAATCAACCGCCGTTCGATTTTTTGGAATCTGTGAAGTATGAACAAAGTCGAAGATTTCTTGCACACTAAATTGCTTTCTCTCTTTTCTTGTCTCGACAAGGATGGTGGAAGCAAAGCAGGCAGGGATGGCACGGTAGAAACAAGTTACGCCACGCATGTCAAGACCTTGAGCACATTTTCTTTTTTCTCTTCGAACACGCAACTTACCTTCAATGTGATCACGCACACGGCCGCGTGTCTGTCTTCTACGGTGACCTCCGTAACTATGCAGCTAACAATGCTCAAATCGGCCCGTGACCATAAATTTGGGCATACAGCATCATTTGTAGAAAGAAAAGCGAACGATTTTTAGCCTACGTTGTGAGTGAATTCTAAATTTCTGGCTGCATGCCGCGCTATATTGTTTGCCTCACGTGTTCATCATAGTCTTGATTACTGGATAGCAGTGTTTTCTAACCCTGGTGATAAGGTTTTGCAGGTCCTCTTTTAATTCTCACAAAGGCATGTGCTACAACTGTGCAGCTAGCAGTTCTCCAATCAGCCAGTGAACATAAATTTGGGTATGTGGCATAAATTGTAGAAAAAAGGGAACGAATTCTAGCTAACGTTTAGAGTGAATATGCTGCGACTTTTGTTTCCTTCCCCAGCTGTTACACCCACTGTGGTAGCTTAACAGTCAGGCGCATAGCCAGAAATTTTTTTCAGGGGGTGAAAGGGGGCACCAACTTGATTTCGGGAGGGGCACCCTCTTGCAAGGGTTATTTTTCACTTTCCGTGCCTTGGTGGAAAAAAAAAATTTTGGGGGGGGGCAGGGGTCTGGTGTGCCACCCCCTGTGTAGGTCTCTGGGTCATGTTGGTGATATTTTAAACACAGATGTGACTTTCGGCTATGGTTGTCTAGTTTCAGGAAGGATGGAATTTGAAAGGGGTGAGGTCCATGGATATGTAAATGGCATGTATGTGAACTTAAATTTAGGATTATTTTGGATAATCTCACGAAATTGGTTTGCTCTCACCTGTTAGGCATTTCTTGGTTTCGACATGTAAAGCCCTTAATTTTATCTAAAGCCTGTGACCGTCCTGTGCTGTTGGGAACATTTTGCCGAAGACTGTCAATAGTGTCTTATATTGCAAACACAACTGGCATTTTTACAAAGACCTGCGAAATTACTCTTCGTGCCTTTCTGGAACTTAGCCGGGTGGCTTCTGAATTTGAAGCTTGCTGAACGTGTGCTTTTTTTGTATCTCTCAAAAGGATTTGATCTGCTGGTTTATTGACATTTGCTCCTAATTTTTGCTTCCATATGCTCCTGCTCCTGTATTCGAGTAATAAGCAAAATTATTGTAATAGTATGCATTCTAACCTGTGGCCCCATGTTCCTTAGTTTTCTTGGCATGGTAGCCCAACAGGGTGAGGCATCTTGCTGCTACACTCATGAACGGCAATGTGATTTCTGGACACTGGCTAGGTTTCAGTGGAGGTGCAATGGAAGAATACCAACATACTTAGGATGCCGCATAACCACCATTAGTGCGCATGCACTAGCTATCGCCTTACGCGAGCGCGAGGAAAGGGGGAGAGTTGGCGCATAAGCAGTGGGGGAGAGAACAGTCGCCAAGGGCCCCCTCTTCATGTGAGTGCAACGTAGGAGAAGGTCGCTCAGTGCTGCTTCCGCTTTGTTTCTCTTCTCCCGTTTATCTCTCTGCCACAGCTCTGCGCTCATATACTGCTGCACATGCTCGCTCTGTTGCCCTCTCCTGGAAGCGCTGGGTGTTCACTTTGCAGCACTCACACACACACAGTAATTCACGCAAATGGGGAAGGGCAACATAAGCTGTACACAACATGTACACAACTCCACGCACAAATGAAACAAACACGGACACATACAAATGGAAATGCAAGTGAACACCAGTGCTGCTTCGCATACCCACATGGTTCCCTTCAGTGGGAGACGGTATAATTATTTTTCTGTAGTTTATTTTATGAAATGCAATAGAGGGGTTTTACAGTCTGTAAAGAATTATGCCGCGAATTGTCACGTCTGCGTAAACTTGGAGTGATAGCAGAGTTAAAAAGCTTGAGCTGACAGATCCGTGGGCACTCGTCATTTCAGCAGCATGTCTTGTCTGTTGTTGCAAAATGTTTTTAAGGCACCCGAAGATCCTGTGCCTGTTCAACTGGTTCCACGATGAGACGAGGGTCTATCTGATCCTGGAGTATGCGCCTCAGGGCGAAGTATACAGCCAGCTTAATTCGGCCAGGCGTTTCGCTGACAAGAGAGCTGCCACTGTAAGAACATAGCCGATTCTTTCGGTTGTGATGTTGCAGGTGGGTGTGTCACGTGTCATTTCATGCTGTGGTGGGCTGAACTTTTGGGAGGGTGATATGCCAGAGTCTCTTATCACTGGGCTGATAGGTACTGGAAGATAATAAAGTAAAATACTAAAGAGTTCAAACAGGCTCTGGAAAAAAACAGTTTGTACATGGGTCCTGGTTCAGCTTATTTATTGTTAATTAAAAAGTGACACAAGAAATTCCGATCTAAAGTGTGCACTTTGTGATGTGGTTTGTCTTTTCTCACTATTCTTGCGTGCAGTACATCTACCAGCTCTGCAATGCGCTCAAGGTCTGCCATGCACAAAAAGTCATCCACCGCGACATCAAGCCGGAAAATCTTCTCGTCGGCATTAATGGCGAGATTAAGATTGCAGACTTCGGCTGGTCCGTGCATGCACCTTCATCTACGTGCGTTCGTCTGACTGTTAATTTTTTTACACTGCGATCGGCTGTACAGCAGTCTATCGAGAATTGCTTGGTGGCACTTTTTCACAGAAATGGCGTCAGTAAAAATGTGCACAAACTGGTCAAAAAAGGAAAACTGTGGTTAAGCGCTTGACCAGGTAATCAAAGCTACAGTGCGTTGGTCTGTGGAGACAGACGCCAGGCACTCCAACCACTATGCCGTCAGCACAGGCACCCAGTGTGATGGGAATGTGTTTAGCTATGTTCTTCACATTGGTATCGACTCATTGAGTGGAAACGTTAGACAAAAGACGAAGGAGAGAACAAGTGTGCGGCTGCGTTAGCCTAACTGTGAAAGCATGCGTTTATGTCGCAGGTGGGCCACAATTTGCGGCACACTGGATTACCTGCCACCTGAGATGATTGAATGTGCCCCCTACTACGAGATGGTGAACCACTGGGCCTTCGGCATTCTCATCTACGAGTTCTTGGTGGGCAAGCCCCCCTATGAGTCGCCCACGATGCAGGAGACATACCGGCGCATACGCGAGTGCAGGGCGCAGTGCCCTCCGTACGTAAGCGCCGAGGCACGGGACCTAATTGGCCAGGTGAGCACCATTCAGTGTGAATAAACAGTGGCTATCCTCATATTCAAGTAAGAGCATTGCAAGGCCAGTCAGTTGAGAAGAAATGATTGATATGTCGGGTTTAACGTCCCAAAACCACCATATGATTATGAGAGACGCCGTAGTGGAGGGCTCCGGAAATTTCGACCACCTGGGGTTCTTTAACGTGCACCCAAATCTGAGCACACGGACCTACAACATTTCCGCCTCCATCGGAAATGCAGCCGCCACAGCCGGGATAGTTGAGAAGAAATATAGTTTGGCATTATGAACACGAATGTCTAGGGACATTAACAAAAGATGCAGCCCGTGAAAGCCAGAAATCTACCCAAAACCTGTTTTGAAACTTGTGCCTCCGAATGGGTCTGTGAATTATTGCTTTGTCTATTGTATACATTTTAACCGATCAGAATGGCAACTACGTGTTCTTGAACATTATAGTAGTTTTAATGCTCTAACCACTATTTGAGGATTTCTGTTTGGATGTTAATTTCCCATGGAGCAAGAAAGCAAACTTAGACAGTGACGTTAGAGCATGCTCTAAATTATTTTTTCTGCCATAAAAGTAGTCCCTTTTTGGAATCAACAGGTGAAAATACACACGCTGTTAAAATATTGTTCACATCTGTTCATGAATCAGTTCTATAGAGCATAGTTTCCCCTCTTAACGAGTGGCACCATAGAGATGCTGTAGTACCTTGATGGATACTTAATTTGAATTCAGTGGATTGAAACTGAGCCGATGTGTGCTGAAATGAATTGAGACACTGACTTTGAATTGACGTAGGTCGAAACGAATCAAATGCATAAATTTAAATCAATGTACGTTGAAGTGAATAACGCCTTCAGGCATAAATTACTGTATTTACTCGCTTAATAAACGCACTCGCACAATAAACCCACCCGCAACTTCAGTCGTCAAAATTTAGATTTTTTCCCTACGTAATAAACGCACGCCCTTAATTGATCCGCTGCAGTTTCACTAACCACACCTGGCGCCTCCTTACCTGTTGCTTCCTTCCGTTTTTTTATTATCATGCCAATCTCCCTCGGCCACCTCGGCTTGCTGCCTTCTCCCCTTCGCCCGTTGCTGCGTGCCGTATTGTTTTTTTTTCTTATCTGTGTGCGGCACGTCCCCTGTCTTTTTTATCTGTGCACCACAGCGGGGTTCATGAACGGTGTGAATGTAGAGACGTCGCCCCGCCGCAGTAGTCTAGTGGCTAAGGTACTCGGCTGCTGACCCGCAGGTCGCGGGTTCGAATCCCGGCGGCGGCGGCTGCATTTCCGATGGAGGCGGAAATGTTGTAGGCCCGTGTGCTCAGATTTGGGTGCACGTTAAAGAACCCCAGGTGGTCTAAATTTCCGGAGCCCTCCACTACGGCGTCTCTCATAATTAAATGGTGGTTTTGGGACATTAAACCCCACAAATCAATCAATCAATGTAGAGACGTCGCAGCTGATAAGCAGACAGCGAGCGAAGGTCATGAAACTTCCCGCGCCAACCGACGGTCGCTTCGTGCAAGTATGAAACTTTAAGGCCCAACGACGTGCACGTGATTTTATAGCGACGACAACAGGATTTGTTGTGGCTATCGCATTGCAGGTTTTCGGAAAACCTGAAAAAATTGTTTGTCGCTCAAATAAGATCTTGACAATTTCCACAACATGGTAGCACCCTCAATTCTCACTTCGGTTGTTCTCTGCACGTACAGGAACTTCTCAACTAGAAGCGAGGCGGCAGCTGTATTTTGTCATTATTATTGTTATGAACTGTTTGTTTTGATGCTTTGGGTTAGCCTCTTGCAATGTTAGTTATTTGCTACAATGTGAACGGCATCATTGTGGTTGTCGTGCGAGGCTGCCGTGATGTTGGCCAAGTGAGCGTCGTAGCGCACGCTCCTGGGTGCCCCTTGAGATCAAAGCAGATACCACTGTTGCGGTTAAATGATTGCAAAAGAAGATGGTCGCAAAACGCTTTTATGGCATGCGTGGGTGATGCGGGGACAGCTTGCACAATATGGCGTCATCAACCACCGCAGATGAGTGAAATGCAACAAAGAGGCTGTTTCGAAACAGTGTATGTGTACATCAATTGCCAAAGGCTCAGTGGCTTAATTTTGTTTGCATGACTGGATTGTTTGCTCATCCCAAAAAAGTTTTAATAAAAGTAGCCCTGCATAATGACCGCACCCCCAACTTTGCTTCGGTTTCTCGAGAAAAAAAGTGCGTTAAATACGCGAGTAATTACGGTACGATACTCTGTCTACGTATGTGTCAAATTATCATAGCATAATTCTAAGGCACTCAATTTTACATTCCAAGAAAGAAAATAAAGCAATGTGTTGTTTTGCGTGAGTTTGTCTTTTACTGTTATTAGTGTGTATTTAAATATTTAATTAATTTTTCTGCAGTAACTTGCTCTCTATGGTTACATGAAAATAATGAATTATCATGTTCCAATTGTGTGTGGAAGTTGTTTTTGGTTGTGCACAATCATTTTGAGGAAAGAAAAGTGGTAGTTTGGCTTGGGTCCTGAAGTGTGGTGTGCTGAACGACTAGTCGCAGTACCTTGACCAAAATGATCGATCAGTCATACGCAGCACACTGGAGTACAAGACATCCTGAATCAAAGGTAAACATTTGACAGAAGTGCACTAGGTAGGCATAGAATGTTGAAGAGAAAACTCCAACCAAAGTTACATCATTAAGTCAAGACGTACTGGTTATGGATAAGGTTCAGTTCATTCAATGAGACGTGCATCTAGCTCCCTTTTCCCTACAAGTTGACAAAACTAGCATAAACGAGTTGCTACAAGTTGACAAACTAGCATAAACTAGCATAAACACAAACATAGTCACCACCGCTGAATGTGATGAAGGGAAGGTAGTGCTTTGCAGAGCAATAACCTTTGCTTGTGATTTGCTTAGAGTTAGCTTAAAGGTGCCTTGACAACCAATTTTAAATCATAATCTGTGTCATGTGGGTAAGTCCCTAGGTATTTTCTTATAAGCTGGTATAGCTTTAGTGCATTTCTTCAGGTACTCAATTTAAAATTTAATATTATAAGCACGCGAGCTGCCTGTGAGTCGGGCTACACTGGGGCACACGCCAGCTTTGATGTAAGGAGCACTTGGCTGAGCGAGTGCCTGCATTCGGAAGCTAATGTTGTTCCATGGTAAGCTGTGCGTGAAATAGGGATATTGTAGCTTTCTTCAGTTTGGCGCTGAAATTGAACAATTCGTAACGGCTGAAACTTCGATAGAAGGCGACGGCTCTGCTCCTTCCAACTTGTGACGTCACAGGTGCCTTAGCAAAACAGCAGTCACTGGCGGCGGGCGGGGTTTAGGGCTGGCCTCCTCTCGGGCTTGTTTTGCCCTCAAATATTCTTTTACAGCCCACTTTTTAGACCTTTGTATATATAATAGGCTCTCTACCAATGGTTTTTGCTGAAAAACACAAATTCTTGGATGACCATGTAATGGCCTCCTAAGGAACCTCGTTGCTTTGTCTTACCAGAAGCTGGAGATGGGGGAGGGCAGGCTGTAGAGTTAAAGAGTAGTATAGTACAATTCTAATGGCTGTCTTATGTGGTGAACTCGCCAGGGTACAATAAACTTGACAATTGAACTACCAGCCGCAGTAGCTCTTTGGCTATGGCACTGCGCTACTGAGCTCACTTGTGGGTTCAATACTGGGTGTCGCAGCTGCATTCTGACGTGCTTGAGCATATCAGGAGGAGCGTATAGTTGGCAAGATAGTGCTTAGCAATGTACCTAGGCAATGGCAAGCAGTCTTAAAAGTTGCGCCAAGTTAAAAACACATCACTTATCAGTCTTTGTTGTTAGCACTACATGTTTTCCCGATTGTTTCCTTGTTTGAGGATAAATAAAATTAGGGGACCCTAAAGCTTCACCTTTAGGAGTTGGACGATAGCAACTACCTGTCCCTAGTGTGCATTTCAAACACTTAGTTCATGAAACCTTTTTGAATTTGCTATGCACCCACTATACATGGCCTTAAGGGAATAGGTGCAGTAGCATGTGTGCCTTTTGTAGTGGGGTACCGGCTTTCAACCACGGAGCCATTTTGGTAACCACATATTCTGAGGCCCTGATGCCCATGGCTTATACCACGCATTATTACTGCAATATTTCATGTTGTATTGTGAAGCATGTAACAAGGACGCGTGTGTTTGGGGAGCATGTAAACTACTTTCACTGCATTTCCAAGCAGAGGAAGGTCTCGCTGTTTTAAAAAGCAGAAGTTTGGCTGTGTGGTAGAACATCTGCTAGCCACACAAACGACCCGAGTTCAATCACAACTCGAACCCAAATGGCTCTGGTTGGGCCCCACTTTGCTCCAGGAATATGTACTATATTTATTTTATTTCTGTCGTTTTTTATTTTTTGGTCATGCATAAGATGTTGATTTTTTGCTCACAACCAACGACGCCGACATTGGAATTTCTGCGAAACGAGCTCTTTAACGCTATCACATTAGTTTGTTAGTGTATGTAAATCCCGCAAATTGTACTTTAGCCGGGGCAAGTTTTAAAGACATAATGGCTGAATACCTTTTTATGTACGTATTATTTTCTAGATGCGAAGCAGCTCTTCGACTAGCCTGTGTAACGCTGTTCCTCCGTACGAACGCGCTGCACGTCCGAGGTGCTGGCATATCCCCTCTAAACTTCCCCTCTAAACTCTAGAAACATACTGCTAAGTCTCAAAGTGCCCTAGCGGTTGCATTTTCGATGGAGTCTAAAATGTGTGAGGTCCACGTACTTAAATTTAGGTGCATGTTAAAGAACCCATGGTGTTCGAAATTGGGATGTTGCGGGAATTGGGCAGTGCCTAAAAAAGTACTGTTATGTGGGAGCACAATACGAAGTTGTACCGCCTTGCCCTTGTTTTTTGATTGCCCCTTATGATGCTCTTTGTTGTAACAAGTGATGTTGCAGCAAAACTGGTAGAGCAGTTAGAGCATGCCTCAGAAATAAAATAAAAATTGACTGTGGCATGGTTCTAACATATTGTTTAGGGTGCTCTATGATTTTAGATGTGCTAAACTACCATGTAACGCAGTAGACGGAGAGAAAAAGGGTATCATTAGTATGTACGCCTTTAGTAAAAAAAAGTTAATGCGCCCTCTCAATAGATGTAGAGATCAGTCATCATTTACGAATCTTTGATTCCTTACATGTGCCAGTGATATATAAGTATAATCTTAGCTCTCTCATTGAACTGTCTGTGAACTGTGCTTGTTTTGATCACAACAGCTTCTGAGAAGACGCCCGTCTGAGCGCATATCCCTGGACGAAGTCAAGGTCCACCCGTGGGTTGCGAACAACGCAGACACTACAGTCGTGTGCAAGACCTTGTAGAAACAGAGGACTGTGGCAATGCATGTATATAAACATGTACAGGCACACCCGGGGCCTCTTGTCGCTCTACTCCTGTAAAAGTGCTTCAGACATCAGGTACATTTCACCATGTGTGACTTGCACCTCATCAATGTGGAGCTAACTTCAAGGCGTAGTAACATTCAAGAACTAAATGCACTGCACATTAGAGTGTGCGTCTCACTTTTTTAGCTACTTTTATTCTACACATTTTGACCACTCAAACTTTGCAAGCTTTTATTTGATATACAATGATTCTGCATGTATTATATGCTTTGAAAGTTTTTAACTTTGTTTTTTCATTGACACGTGCATGACACTACAGGTATGATTGTGAAATACAACTAATACACCGACATTGAGTCACACTTCGGGAGTGGAAGTAATATTACGAACATAGCTGCAGTAAACAACCCAGGGTAGAATATTTGGGTGAAATAATTGCATATTGTGTAATGTGAGGAAGCTGCCGCTTGAATTTTACAAATAAGTGCTGCGGCAAGGAAGTTGCAGGCTATAGAACCCATATCGGCTGATTTGGATTTCTCACTCTGCCTTATCACCCTTCTAATTTGCGAAAGAAGGTAGGTTTAAGGGTGTTGTTGTGAAAACTCTTTTTTTGGCTGCGCGATGTGAACAATGTCGTGGGTGCGCACTCAAGAGCCGAACGAGGCATCCTCTTTGTGTTCAGAGTGACATGGGGAAAAGGCACGGTGCAAGGCTTTGGCAAACGAGGGGGGGCAAATGAATTACTG
Source organism: Rhipicephalus annulatus (assembly GCA_013436015.1). Lineage (NCBI taxonomy): Eukaryota > Metazoa > Arthropoda > Arachnida > Ixodida > Ixodidae > Rhipicephalus > Rhipicephalus annulatus. The sequence continues at coordinate 334,223 of WOVY01003389.1, forward strand.
GTGGCGAAAGTTTTCTTTAGGTTGCTTTTAGATTGTTGCTAGCCTTCAGCTAGGTGATGCTAGGTTGTTTTTCTATTGATTTTCAGCACAAAGAGGTTTTAGTTAAAGAGCAGACAGTTGAATTCAACACTGATATCAAACTGCAGAGATAGAAGCTTGCGATGAAACCAAGCATTTGCAAATCTCTTGCATATTATGGGCACATCATCATTGCTGTAGACCGTCTATTGCGTCGGCTTGTCGTCGCAGCCACCGTTGCCTGTCTCAGCCCCCCAGTATTCTTTTGTATGCACTGGGGGTCTTCAGCTCGCCCTCACTGCTTCGCAGCCATTTGTGAGGATAATTGTTGCCTTCAGTTGAGAGTATTAGAACTTGCAAGATACCTGTGACTCATACCTATTAGTGGTGAATATACTTTTTTGATGGGTCACTGTCTGGCACATCAACGTTTGATGACTATAGTTCATTCTTTGTGGACCATCGGTCAGGTGCAGAAATAATTTGATTTCTGTAGCATATACCCCTTGATGATGGTTTTCTGTTAGACTACACAATGGGACACAATCGTTTGATGTCAATAGTTCAATTTTAGTGAACCACTGGCGAGTTGTGGGATTTAGCCAACTTCTGTGGCACATATTTGTTTATGAGGTAACTCGGAAATCACTAACATGGAAGAGTTGAAACTACAAGCTTAGTGGTTCCCCGCCGAGGTGGTCTACTGGCTAAGGTACTCGCTCGGCGGCTGCATTTTCGATGGAGGTGAAAATGCTGTAGGCCCGTGAGCTCAGATTTGGGTGTACGTTAAAGAACCCTAGGTGGTCAAAATTTCCAAAGCCCTCCACTACGGCGTCTCTCGAAATCATATGTTGGTTTTGGGACATGAAACGCCACATATCAATCAATCAATCAAGTTTTCAGCTTAGCTGAGCTCCAAACATCACTAAACTCCTGCAGTAATTTTGATCCGGTTCTGATCGTGTGGTGCATAAAATGTTAAAAAAACCTACCAATAGAAACACAAAAAACCTTACTTGGTTTGTACAATGCTATCCGGTTCTCTGGTGCTATCCCTACTTTTTGGAAAGAGACTATTGTTGTTCCAATTTTGAAACAGGGCAAGTACCCTTCTTCAGTTTCGAGTTATGGGCCTTTTGCATTTGCAAGCTGCCTGTGCAAACTTTTAGACAGAAATGATAAAATGCCAACTTGTACATTTCCTTGACAAATTTCAAAGCGGGTTTCAAGAGGGTAGATCCACCACCAACCACCTTGTTTGTATCGAGGCACAGATCAGAAACACTTTCGCTCATAAACGATACTTTCTGTCCATGTTCCTCGATATCGAAAAGGCATATGATAGAACATGGCGCTTTGGAATATTAAGAGACCTGCCCCATCTTGACACGCCTGGCAGATTGTTTACTATAATCGAAAGTTACTTGTCAAACCAGACATCCCGTGTTCCAGTGGGCAGCGTTCTTTCCCAAACATTTGTCCAAGAAACAGGCGTGCCACCAGGTGGTGTACTTATTTGCACACTTTTTCTTATCACAATGAATTATTTGCGCTTGTCTATCTCTTGCATTATGTTTTATTGTACAAATGTCGACGGCGTCCAGCTTGGCTTTAGATCTTGCCATCTGGCCATATGTGAGTGGCAGGTTCAGCTTGGTTTGAACAAAGTCTCCGAATCAGCAGAAGAAAACGGGTTCTGACTGAATACACATAAAAGCACGTGCATTTTCTTCTCCAGGAAGAGAGGCATCTTCGTACAACTAAGATATTGCTGGAACAAACAGTGGTGTTTATCTCGGCAGTTAGAAACTACAATCTCCAGATTACGATGCAGAATTCCGCATCTGAATTACTACCTACATAAAGCTGGACTAACAGCATCTCCGTGTTGTCTCTTTTGCAAGGAATCATTTCTTTTTATCCTGTAAACGTTATGCTTATCAAAGGAAAAGATACCTGGTCGAACCAATTGAGAAGCTAAGTTTAAAAATAAACGTGGAACTAATTTCATCCTTCGGAGGGATTACATTAGGTTATAGCCACAGGGAGGTTTTCTTTGCTGTGTGCGAGTACATAAGGGCAAATAACATGGGAGGTAGGGAGGCTGCAGTCGACGATAGATTACGCACTGATGTGGCATAGGATGTATGATAAGCTGAGGTGAATGCACATAGTTGAAGGTGGCTCCAGAAGTCTGGGTAGTGATCACAAACGTATTATGCTAAGTTTTGGAAGAGCAGTGAAAGTGGGAAGGAGACACGATGAGCAACTACAGGAAACTTTTTATTCAGAAAGGCAAATTTAAATAGTCACTAAACAAATTGAGAAAGTATTCATCATCATCATCATCATGATCATGATCATCATCAACAGCCTGACTGCGTCCACTGCAGGACAAAGGCCTCTCCCATGTCCTGCCAGTTAACCCGGTCCTGCACTTGATGTTGCCAATTTATACCCGCAAACTTCTAAATATCATCTGCCCACCTAACCTTCTGTCTCCCGTTAACCCGCTTGCCTTCTCTGGGAATCCAGTCAGTTACCCTTAACGACCAGCGGTTATCCTGTCTACGTGCTACATGCCCGGCCCATGTCCATTTTCTTTTCTTGATTTCAGCTATATTATCCTTAACCCCCGTTTGCTTCCCTAATCCACTCTGCTCTCTTCTTGTCTCTTAAGGTTACACCTATCATTTTTCTTTCCATTGCTCGTTGCGTCGTCCTCAATTTAAGCTGAACCCTCTTTGTAAGTCTCCAGGTTTCTGCTCCGTAGATACGTACCGGCAAGATACAGCTGTTTTATACCTTCCTCTTGAGAGATAGTGGCAATCTACCTGTCATAATTTTAGAGTGCTTGCCAAATGTGCTCCACCTCATTCTTATTCTTCTAGTTGCTTCGATCGCGTGGTTTGTCTCCGCGGTCATTACCTGCCCTAAGTAGACATAGTCTTTTACAACTTGAAGTGCACTATTACCGATCTCGAAGCGCTGCTCTTTTCCGAGGTTGTTGTACATTACTTTCGTTTTCTGCAGAATAATTTTAAGACCCACCTTTCTGTTCTCTTTGTCTAACTCCGTAATCATGAGTTGCAATTCGTCCCCTGAGATACTCAGCAATTCAATGTTATCGGCGAAGCGCAGGTTACTAAGGTACACTCCACTAACTCTTAACCCTAACTGTTCCCATTCTAGGCTTCTGAAAACCTCCTGTAAGCACGCGGTAAATAGCATTGGGAAGATTGTGTCCCCCTGCCTTACACCCTTCTTGATTGGTATTCTGTTGCTTTCTTTATAAAGCACTATGGTAGCAGCTGATCCCCTGTAGATTTCTTTCAGGATGTTTATAATACTTCATCGACGCCCTGATTCCGCAGTGTCTGCATGACGGAGAAAGAAATCACTGGATAATAAAACAGTTGGGACATACACGTATCTAATTAGACTGTTTAAGCTAGAGCTGGCTAAGGCACCTGACAAGTCACCCCGGAAAAGACGCAAACCCAAAAGTTTGTGGGATGAGGAAGTTAAAAGAGCCATAGCAAAACCCCAAAAAGCCTCTAGGGAACACAGACATGCTAAGCAGCGGGGTGAACCAACAGATTATGTTGAAAGAAAATGAGAAATCTTTCTAAGCTGTAGAAGGAATGCATCCCTTCTGATCAATTAAAAGGTTAGAAGAAAGAGAGCTCAGTGGCTGGCAGAAGTACATAAAAAGGTAAAAAGGCAGCTGCGAAATTTTGGCACCGTCTAAACTCCATAAGAAATGAGACGAGCCTAGAGCAGAGGTTTATACCTACAGCTCAAGGTGCTAGGCTAGAAGGGGACGAAGCTATTGAATATTTAAGAACAAGGGCGACAAAAATTTCAACAAAGAAGTGCTTTATTCACCAAAATAGACAAGGATGAATCAAGTGGCGCAATTGCTCCATTTTCACAACGAGAGTGGGAAAAGGTTGATAAAAGGGTTCCTAGTAGTACATCAACAGGACCAGATGGCATCCCAATTACGCTAATGAAGACATTAAGTCCGAAGTCTAACCAGGCTTTGAAAAAGGCAGTGAGCAAAATAATAATCGATGGTGAAGTTCCCGATGGATGGAAACTTAGCAGGATGAGCATGATCTATAAAGGAAAGGGGGACAAAGCTGACATAAACAACTTCCGTCCTATAACAGTGACATCAGTGGTCTTCAGGTTGGCGATACAGATTATAAAGGAAAGACTGCAGGCATGGATAGAGGATGAGGGGGCGCTGGGAGAACCGCAGAATAAGTTTCGGAAACACAGGAGGTTGGAAGACATTTTGTTCTCACTGACGCAGTTAATCGAAATAGCAGAAAAGGAACACAGGCCCTTTTGGCTAGCATTTTTGGATATCAAGGGAGTGTACGATAGCATGGTTCGAAAGGAATTGTGGGGAATACTGGACCCACTAAGCGTGGAAAATGTAGTCACTAATATTTTAAAGGATATCTATAGAGATAACAAGGTAGTTATAAAGTGGGAAAAACAGGTATCCAAGCCTGTAGAGGTTAAACGGAGGCTTAGGCAGGGGTGTCCCCTGTCACCCTTATTATTCATGATGTACCTACAAGGGTTAGAGGCCAAATTAGAGGGAAGTGGAGTGGGCTTCAACCTTTCTATCGTCAAACAAGGAAAACTCATTGAACAGGCACTACCAGCATTGATGTACAAAGATGATATAATTCTGATGGCCGACAACAACGAAGATTTGCAGAGAGTGGTGGACATCTGCGGTAATGAGGGAGATTGGTTAGATTTTAGATTCAGTGGGGAAAAATCAGCAGTCATGATTTTTAATGACAATGAAGGTAGTGAGCTTAGAATACAGGAGGTCACGCTAGAGATAACAGATAAATACAAATATCTGGGCGTATGAATAAGCGATGGGGCCGAGTACTAAGGGAACGTGAAATATACGTGACGACTAAATGTAACAAGAATGCAGTGGTAATGAAAAACAGGGCACTGTGGAATTACAATAGGTATGATGTCAGAGGAATATGGAAAGGGGTCATGGTTCCTGGGCTGACGTTCGGCAATGCGGTCTTGTGCATCAGAAGTGCATCAGATCAGAAGTTCAAGCAAGATTAGAAATTGAGCAACGTGGAATAGGTAGGCTTGCTTTAGGAGCTCACGGGAATACACCAAATCAGGGAGTACAAGGTGATATGGGATGGACATCATTTGAGGGCAGGGAAGCTAGCAGCAAGATAAAATTTGAGAAGCGATTGAGGGAAATGGGGGAAGAGCGTTGGGCTAGGAAGGTTTTCAGCTACTTGTACATGAAGAATGTCGATACAAAATGGCGGAAGCGAACCGGAAAATTGACTGGTAATTACTTGGAAAACAGCAGGGGGCAAACCAAAAAAAATTATTGGTTAAGAAGAAGTTGAAGGAAGCTGAGACCGATATGTGGAGAATCGGCATGATTAAGAAGTCCACACTAGAGATCTATCGAACTTTTAAGCAGGAAATTGCAAAGAAAAGAATCTATGATATTACTCAGGGAAGTTGTCTACTGTTTGAGGCCAGGACAGGAGTATTGCGAACCAAGTCATATCGGGCCAATACGAAAGGGTAGACACTGTATGCATTGCGTGTGGAGAGGAAGAAGAAACTGCCGAACACTTGATATTGTTCTGTAAAAGCTTCACCCTATAGTTCAGGATGATGGCGCAGAGTTCTTCAAAACACTGGGGTTTAGGTACAGGGAGGGCAAAATAGACTTTAAGCGGGTAGAATTAACTAGAAGGAGGTTATCTGATTGGTGGCTAAAGTCAAGGCACGAGTGAAAATTAAACCTTTTATTGCGAAGTACGAAGCCTCAACCTCACTATATAAAGAGAAAAAATAAATCTAATTTTTAGTTCATTAAGTAGTACGGCTTGGTGGCACTTGCTACCGCCTGATCTAAAGGGTACAGCCATATAGATCCATCCATGCATCCATGCAGCGTGCGTGTTTAGCCAGTGCCTCCTCTGGTTTAGCACGTGTTGTATTGCCAGTCTGTGATGTTTACGCGTGACTTGTGCCTCGTTGTCGGTATTTCTAGCCACAGTGTGCTGTAGTTGAGTGAAGCGGCGGTGTTGTCTGTGCTTGTCTACGGGATTGAAAAAAAATGACAGGGAGAAGACATGACAAGCGAGACGGCTTTTGTTTTGTGCCAAAGTGTAACAGCGGCTATCGCTCGTGTAAGGAGGCGCAATCCTTGTTTCGGGTGCCGCTTGAAGCTGATCGCCAGGAAGAATGGTAACGGAACATCAAGAGAGGTGATCGAGTCCTCGACAAGAGCAGCGTTGTTAGCACTGAAAGTACTGAAAGTACTGATAGTACTGAAAGAGCCGCGCGCCGTATGCAGAAACTGCTATGCGTTTCGGCCCCTCCGTCATGCTTTCTTGATGCAGATTTCTTCGTACCTGCCCATCATTCATGTCTAGCACATACGTCATAGTCCTTGAAGTGTGACAGCCCTATCTACTGAACTTGTGCTCCATAAGAGCCCTTGTAGAGATCGAAAATAATTCAGGAACAGGGTGTCTTATAATGATTTCTTCTGTCTTGACTCTTTCTTCGTTGGTTAGGCGTATACGATATACAGAATAACTAAGGCGATATATTGGAAGTTAGCTGCGCTCCGAAAGGTGTGAGATTAAGAAAAAATACCGTTTCAAACGCACACAGAACCAGGAGGCAATTAGTAGACAGGGGAGAGAGAGGGAACTTGAACCCCCTAGAATATGAAATTTTTTCATAATTTAACTTTTTAGGTTATACTAGAATAGTTGCATGCATTCAATATATATGATATGTGGGGTTTCAACGTCCCAAAACCACTATATGATTATGAGAGACGCCGTAGTGGAGGGCTCCGGAAATTTAGTCCACCTGGGGTTCTTTAACGTGCACCCAAATCTGAGCACACGGGCCTTCAACATTTCCGCCTCCATCGGAAATGCAGCCGCCGCAGCCGGGATTCGAACCCGCGCCCTGCAGGTCAGCAGCCGAGTACCTTAGCCACTAGACCACCGCGGCGGGGCGTTGCATGCATTCAAAGCGCCCACCAATTGCAAAAGTTGGTGGTTCTGCTGCATCCCCCCACTTGAAAAAATTCTGGGCGCTAGCTTTGCGCCGAAGGTTTATAGTTGGTGAAGCTGAATATAGCGTGTCTCTGTACGAATGCGCACTGTCAATTTCACCTTTTCAACAGTGTGAGGTCTCATAACTAGTTCAAGTCTGACGTAGTCGGACGAGAAATGCACCGCCTAAAAACAGTAGCCGTGCTAAAGGGCATTGCATGAGTATATATATATATATATATATATATATATATATATATATATATATATATACATATATGTGTGTGTGTGTTGTGTACAAGGTAAATTTCTCAAAACAAGATGCACCACCGTCTGCCAACACTTTTGACACTTTGTAATATAACTACACTTATAGTACAATACATCGTCATGAATTTGCTCGCTTCCAATGGCGTTAGGCCAATAGAATATTTAGAAAGCAGCCCAATTTAAGCTGTCAATACAAAATGAGAACTGATTACAATAAAGTTACGCAGATTAACAGACAGGCTATTTATACAATTTGCACTTTTTAACATGCTTGTGTGTTTTTGATATGTTCAATATGTAATAAGCCTTTCAGAAAGCAATAATTATTATCTTACACAAAACTGGCATGATAAAATTGAGTCGTCACTGATATAAATGTCGTAACAGCGTTACTTATACTCGGGTTTCTCGTGAAACGATCGAGCTCATGTAGGCTCATATAAGGAACACTGTGCTCTGCTTATCGTAGAGAGTGCGGACAAAACGAGCATATCATTTAATAGCAGTATTCATTCTTCTCCTCTCTTTGTAGTTCGCCAGGAGCCACTCATGATGTAACGCAGCTCAAAGCGCTGCTTGAGTGAGAAGCTAGGTGGATCCGTGCAAATTCAGATTGACATTTTCTTTTTTTTTGTGTGTGTGGGTCGGCAGGCTCTTTAAACAATGAATGTATCGACGCAATTTCAGTGTGCCTGCATATTTACTCTTGCACCATGGCGCGTAGCAGGTGCGTCCACTGATAAAGGCTCAGAAACGCATTAAACGCGCAAAAAACGAGCAATTAGACGCTTTCTCAGGCTACGGCGCCCCTGCTCCCAATGCAGACGCTCCGGAAATCTTCAGTACTATGGGACAACAGCGCCACCGCTACTGTCACCCACCGGAGAATCAGTCGAGATGCGGCGCGGCCGCCTCGTTCACTCCACTGCCCCCTTCTAGTACACTGTACTTGGGTTGCATTTTGGCGCCGGCCGCCATTTCGCTCTCTGTTTGCGGGCGGCAGGGGTCCCGCCACGTTACCACCAACACTGCCTCAATGGCGCCACCAGCGCTGGTAGGCTAATACGCATATTGGTTAAAAAAATGCCACATGCACGTAAGCTTTTCCTAGTATAGTTTTCGTTAGCACTGCGGTTTGATATACATCTATAGTCAGGTACAGCTTAAGTGTGCCGGAGATGCCCCCCCCCCCCCAGGACCGAAGCGGTCAAGCTGCTTCATATCATCGACTAAAGCTTGCATAGACCCGCTCATGTTTTGGCCGCAATTTCTGGCTGCTGAGTCTGTCCAGCTCATGACGTCACGCTAAAGTGCGCACCTATTGGTGCAGTCTTGTGTGCATCGGCCTTGCCGTGGAAACTCCGCTGCACTCTGGAGTGATGTATTCGGCTATATATATTTGTTTTCCTTACTAAAAAGCAGCTTATTTAGGAACTACGATGCCTTTGCCCACTATGCCTGAGTGTGCTTTGAATACACGCCAGGAAGAAATTTAGGGGAAGAGGGACGATTTCAGATATAAAAAATCTTTGAAAAGAAACTGTCATTGTAGTCAACGATTCCACTAGTGAAGTCGCCTTCAACATTGTATACATAATTTTGTTATAGGACATTTATCGCGCATGATTTGAAACGTCATTTTGTGGTACTCGTTTTTATCTACCTAACGATCATAACTGGTAGCGTCACTCAGTTGGTAGAGCATCGAACGCGTTATTCGAAAGTTGCAGATTTGCTTCCAACCCATGGCAGGTTATCTTTTCATTCACTTTTGCTTCTTCATATTTACATTACAATTACTACTAATAGTATCCCCTATACTTTTCTTGGCAGAACTGTCTCTCAGTTATCATTAATATTATGCGTGTAAAAAATTATAATGACTATGTAAACCATACTGCTTGTCAGTTCTGTCTGCACTGTTTACGCAGTGTATAATTACTCTATGATGTGCAAAAGAAAGTAATAAAGAAAAAATCCAGTGGTAATAGCTACCTGTTGTTGCATGTACAGGTGACAGCATGTGTGATCATGTGTCGTTGGTCGATGATGTGTAATAATAATTTACAAATGGGCTCTCCATAGTGCAAGTATTAAAGAGTTGTTAACGTTCGCAAAACAGAGGAAGATTTCCTCTCCTACTTCACTTGCATAAACAAACGAACGCAAAAAGTTCCCATGAATAAAAATATCAACAGAACAGATATATTTCGAAACAGCCTTGCTTTTGATTATTTATCGTGTTTTTTTATTCATATGTTCCTAAAGTTTTCGTCAATCCAGTATATCTGCGAACATATTAGATTTATTGATGCACCGAATACATGTGGCTTTTGTGCATCCCCCGAGTAGGCTCATCGGCCGATTTGATCCCAGCAGCCGGCGCCGTGCTACGATGGGGGCCAACCGCTGCTGAGGTGCGACCACTGGTGGCTGCGGCGTTAGAAATAGACGGCAGAGGAGTTCCTGGAGACTAAGACTACTATTCAGTGCGCGCTGCTGGAACAGAGCCTGTTGGTTGGCTGCATCTGCGCCAGCGAAAAACGAAGGGAACGGCACGCCATTTCTCCAGCCGAATGCTGCAGGTGGCCCGAGCGCCAGCTGTAATGGGTACACAAGAGTTCAATTTGACGGACTCACAGGGTCAACTGTTTGCCCTGATACCCAAATGTAAAAAAGAAATCATTCTTTAAGAAGAAAGTCGCTAACCATTGCGTTTCCACAAGAGAGACTTCGTGAAGGCCGCAACTACCTTCATCTTGTTTTTCATCTTGTCTGGAGACAAGAAAACGTTGTCTCTATACACACCCCGTCTTCAAGTATTTTCAATATTTTCAAGACTACATCTTTCCCAGAACTTTAATATTATGTCATTTTTAACTCATACTACACAATAACATGGTTTGTTAAAGCTACGATATATGCCCCGCCGCGGTGGTCTAGTGGCTAAGGTACTCGGCTGCTGACACGCAGGTCGCCGGTTCGTATCCCGGCTGCGGCGGCTGCATTTCCGATGGAGGCGGAAATGTTGTAGGCCCGTGTACTCAGATTTGGGTGCACGTTAAAAAACTCCAGGTGGTCGAAATTTCCGGAGCCCTCCACTACGGCGTCTATCATAATCATATGGTGGTTTTGGGACGTTAAACCCCACAAATCAATCAATAAAGCTACGATATGATCAATACACTCATTACTGTCGAGGAGTGCACATATCTGAATCTACTTACAGAGGGTATCAAATGCGAGGCATTTCTTTGCGTACTATACTTTGGCATTTTCCCTGTTTCTATCCATCTATTTCTCTATCTAGCCGCCTACGACTTCATGCTCTCGTGGTCGTCTCTCTTGACTTTTATATATACCAAAGTTAGCACGTCAAGGCACTAGTCTATTACGAACATTATTTGCGGGCCATCACAAGAATAACGTGACATGCTTCTCGCGTATGCCATGAGACTTTCTTCTTGGTCACATGGCACATAACCTTATACTACGGGCCATGGACTATGGAGCTGCGTCACAGGTGATTCACAGTCTATATGAACTCAGGAAGAACGAAAATGTACTTTGCAAAAAAATTGACATGATAGCTTCGGGGTACCCGTGTCACAGAAAATTCTGCGCCGGCGTTGCCGGAGACCGCAAGAATCATGATAGGTGCGTAGGATGAAAGCGCGGTTGGAGCTAAACTTGAACACGGGGACTGAGCGTGGCTGTCAAGTATTCTAACACGGAGTCACGCGTGTGCTCGGAACTGCTTTGAAAAAACACGTCCGACCCGTGTCAATTGAGGTTCGAGTCAAATATGGTTTTGCAACGTCCATTGTTGTTCGACTCTGACGTCATATAAATGTAATCAACATAACATACATTAGTGTATGACTCAGCAAGCCATACTAAAATTTTGCCTGACCCTGTACACCACCATGACCCAGCAATACGCCAATTACCGCAACCTATGATATGTATATCATCGCGCTTTGGCGTACGATAAAACTGACGCCTGTTCTGTAACATGAATGTCGACGTTACATACGACCACAGGCTACTTTTTATGCGCCAATGTAGTCAACGTGCTTGGTGAGCACTCAATATCCCCCCGTGTACTTCATGTGCATAAAGACGTTGTTCCTACTTGTAACGCTTTGCTCGAAGTACAAGAACTCACAGGATTCCTTATGAATTAACCTAGCATACCAAGTATAGGCGAGAAACGTATTCTCTTTCTTCTCAGATTTTATTCTGATTGATCCAACCCCACCACCTTCCGAGACTTTGGAGAACCCTGACGCAGCTTTACACGGCCTCCGCGATCTTCCCATTTTTGACCCAGCTAGGATGCCACATGATGGTGTCACCATGTTTTGTTAGGTCTCATGACGTCATAGTCACGTCATAAGAACTTCACAACGACTGTCGCTATATCATGGCATGAGGACGTAATATAAAGACGCCAAGATGCTTTTTTAATCACTCTTGTTGCACCTCATACCGCTGGACGTTGACGCAGCCGAGGCGGAACGCTGACTCTGACGCTCAGTTTTCGCGTTTGGCGCAACAACGGAGCATTTTAGATGCGGAAGCATCTTATACTCGCGCCTTGTAGTGCGCCGTCCGCGCCGTCCGCACCGCTTCTCAAACATTCGACAGCTGATGCGCGCGCATGCGCCGTCGCGCCGTCGCCCACCATCTGTGCCGCGCGCGCTTCTCCTTCGAGAACATTCGACAGCTGACAGCGCATGCGCCGTCGCGCCGTCGCCATCTGTGCCGCGCGCGCGCTTCTCCTTCGAGAACATTCAACAGCTGACAGTGCACGCGCCGTCGCGCTGTATATATACTCAAGGTCGGCGCTCGCTCGCTCAGTTGCCGCTCGTCGGTTGGTTTGTACGGCGCGTCGACGTCCAAGGTCGCGGTGAAACGAATCCCAACGAATCCACAAACACAATGATCGACGTCCCTTCGACCAGCGCCGTCCTTTCACATACGTGTGTACGTGTTCACTCATTTAACACCCCCTCCTACAACCACGTTAACCAATTTAGCCATCGACCCAAGTAAGTCGCAATTTAACACCCCATTTCACAACCACGTTAACCAACTTAGCCATCGACCCAAGTAAGTCGCACTTTAACACCCCGTTAACCAATTATATGCTCCGCATCCTCCTCAGTGTTCCCCCGAGGGAAGCTGCGGGCAATTTTTTTTATACCGACTGCTTCACAATATATGTATATCGATTAACACAGTACGTGGCATCTGTCCGAATTCTCGGCTCATCAACGCATAACGCCTGCTCGCTAGGCTATCATATGGTGGATGAGAAAAAGCTATTGCCATAGAGGGTTCGCTCACCTCACCAAGTATTGTGGACTACGCCATACATGGTAGGACCAGTACACGTTTTAAATGCGAAGCATTTCTCAGCAAACTTCGGCGACTTTTAGCCTATCTATCTATCTATCTATCTATCTATCTATCTATCTATCTATCTATCTATCTATCTATCTATCTATCTATCTATCTATCTATCTATCTATCTATCTATCTATCTATCTATCTATCTATCTAGCTGCCTACAACGTTTAGCTCTCCTGGCCGTTTCGATGATGGAACGAGTACCAAAATTTTATGGCATACCATGACTGTACCAAGAGCGTAACTCACTAGTCATAACATGAAAAACATCACATTTCATGGTCTTGCTGCTCTTGCGCTGGTTCTGTTCACATGACTTGTTGAAAAAACTGATATAGTATGACATGATTGCATGGCGAACTCAAGTGACAGGCCCTAACGTGGAAATCATGACATGCATGTTAGGTAAATCACGACTCATGACTAACGCCACGCTCACGGTGCACTCGTGTTCATTTTACTAACATCACATATACCAAATTTGGTATTATGGGACGAGAATGGATGACGAAAGTATATGACTGGTTCAAACATGATAATCAAGAGATGCGTGTAGTGTAACAACATGACTACATGCCACGCTCACGATACGCCCACGGCCGTTTCACCATCTTCACATATACCAAATTTGGTATCACGTGGCGTGAATAGATGACGAAGGCAAATGACACGTTCAAACAAGATAACCATGAGATGCGTTTCATGAAACAAAGAGACCTGTGCGCCGCCGCCGGAATATAATTGCAGCGCACCGCCGTTAGTTTTAATTTATACCAAACAGAGAATCTCGACATAAAATGCTTCGCCGGGAGAGCTTTTCTCAATGTGACCAACTAAAATACACAGTCTCTTTCAGCCACTGCTCATTTTAGGAAGCTCTGCAAGCAGCGCACCCTCTGTTTCCGGTTCCTCTTCGTCATTTCGACGTCATGAAGATTTTGTTACTCTTGAGTCAAACTAGAGAAATCGAAGGCGCTTCAACCAAAGAGAAAAAAATATAGAAGACAGTGCGCCTAGCATTAATATGCAACCACCTCTCAAGCCCTTACCCCATCAGGCTTTTTTCGCGATTCCCCTATGCTCTTGCTTTCCTTTTTCTTGGAGAGCTCACGGGAACAAAAAAAATTCACGAGCGCGCGCGTGCTTATATCACCCAGTGGCCCACACACCAACTTCCTGCAATGTCATTCCCCCCTCGTACTTCATGCTCTGGTCATAGTATCCAGCAGGCTCCTGTTTCAATTTTTATGCGTGGGCGCTAATTCTGAATGCGTCCTCCAAGAGGGCTGTCTATTGCGGCAACAAGCGTGCCCCCAGTTTCCGTTTCTTTCCCGACGTCATTTATATGTAACGAAGATTTCATAACTGTCCACCCTAAAAGGAGAGTGATAGAACGCGATTCAACGCAACGAACACGGTACTTAGACATCCTCATTTAGTCCTATACATATCGAAGGCCAGCATAAATTGTGACCGCGTAAGCCATCAAATTAGGTTTAATGTAACCGCCCGTCTAACGCACCTGTGAAGGTCGGTGGTCATTCCCTGCATTATTCTCAAACAACTCGGACACATTCAAAAACACGTTCAAACTTGACAAGTTGGTGCTGTTACAAATTCCGTCCACTTACGGTGGCGAGTTTTCCAGTGATCGACGTGGTCGATCAAACATCACGGCTCACCACATTCAGTAACTGCAAATGTCATGCCGAAATGGACTGTAGACCTTTCCTTTAGATGCGCACATCTAGAATAGCTCCCAGGAAGTTCTCAAGTATCTTCCTCGAGAAGTGTGAATAGTGTTGCCCGCACTCAACGCTGCGGCGCTTCCCGGCGTTGTTGGGCGAGGACCCAACTCGCGGGATAGCATGTTCACAGAGTCTTCGACCTACGGCATCGAGCATACATTAATAAAATAGAAAAGTATTCTTATGGATGGGTTACTGCACTCTTTTTTCATTTTATACGAGCAAATAGATGAATACAAAAAAGCAATTATTAAGGTTCAAATAAACAATAGCTGGGCTAATTGGTATGTATTAATTTTTGAATAACATGACGTGAAAGCACAGAAAGAAGAGTGAAGTCAAGAAAATTATGAGCTATATCTCACGTAGGCCCCCACACCCAACAGACAGGAAATGTGCAGATAAGTTTCTTCAAAAGCGAAGTGGTTAAAAAGCGCGGGCTATCGCATGCTGTTAGCGTATGCTGTCGCAGCTTGGCGTAAAGTAGCCGAAACCACATACAACATGCAGCCATGTGTAGCATAGTGAGGGCGCTCTTCCTCTTAAAGAACTCTCTTCTTCTTGCTCTTTGTTGTCTCGGTGATTATATTGAGTGTTGAACAGTTTAGGGGCCCACACGCAGTAGTTGCTTGGCATAACAGAGGCAAAGCCTTTTATAAAAATAGAAAAAAATTGGAAGCAAGCATAAAGTACAGAGAAAGAAAGGAAAAAATGGGAAGAAAAATAGAAATAACAATAAAGACAAAGAGACAGATAACTAGAGAAAAAGACATCTATAGAAGCAAATAGAGCAAAAGGAGAAAAAACAAAAACAGCCAAGCAAGAAAAGAGAGGTGGAAAGAAAGAGAAAACCGACATCTGATTTTCCACTACTGTACAACTTCAGTTAGCAGCATTTGGTGTGCCGTGAATACACTCCTGTGTCCGTGTTTGCACGCCCTAGCTGTGTTTTTGAGGGCTCAAAAACAGGCTCTAAAAATACAAAGTCGAGTGCGTTATTCTTTGTTGGCGTTTCTTGTTTTATTTTTATTATATTTTTGGAGGGGGGCGCTGTTCGTGACGCGAGAACTGTCATTCACTAATTCACACGAGATGATTAGGGCCCGTACTCTCGATTCAGTTGTGAATTCTCTCCTACCGTGCTCTTTCATGCATTCGCCCATCCGTTCTTTCTCACCCTACATGATTACCGCGCGATGAACTGGTTTTGCTCCACATTGCGCAAGTGGAAACAACAATGTGTAGCGAGCAAGCCCAAAATTCTGATTCAAAGCTTGGTGCTTGCATTGTAGACGCGCTCTAAGATGAAACAAGTATTGATGCAATATCGCCACTAAGTATTGTATAGTGAAGGCGAGAAATTTATCAATTGGTGAGGCAACGCATTAACTGACTCTTCCAATGGACCAACGTTTTGCGGCGAAGGCGATGTAGTTCTGCTTAAAAAAAGGGCAGCCTGCGTTCATCGTTAATGTGTATTTTTTATTTGCAATAACACTTATATGAATACTCTGTACAGGTTTGAAAACCTGTACAGAGTACAGAGAAAACCTGTATCGTCGCTCTTTTCCGTGTAAATTATAAATCAAGAACTTCTGCGCGGGCTGTATGAATGCTGTACTGGCCAGTAAAAGCTCGCGAATGCTATCGGGGTACACACTGAAGCTTAGTTGGAGCAAGCTGCCCATTCGCGTCGGACGGAGGCACATGCGATAACCTCACCCGGCGTACGAGGCCTGCCGATAATTGCTCCTCAGTCTTGCAGAAAGGAAACACCCTGTTAGACTTTCACTGGACTTTGTTATGACGAATATACGCCGTGAGGGCAGGCGGAAACACTGTATTTGGCCTATCAGTGGACGGGTAATTATGAAGGGATGCCGAGGTAGGAGGTGTGTGGGGCCCAGGCCACAACCGCGAACTTTGCTTAGAAGGGCATGCCCTCGGCGGGCATCAGCAAGCGGCTCGTATGCGCCTTTTCTACGCACTATATGATCTTGCCGATGGTGTTTTGACCACAATAAGATAAACTGCACAAAAACTGCTTCTTTCCCACGGGCGATCCTATTGCCGTACACCATGCAGAGTTTTGCAGAGTTGCGCAAGATCGCATTAACCATTTTCAAACTCGTATCCTTAGTTCGTTATAACATTACAACATGCCTCACTCTAATGAACAACTACCTGTTTTTTTTTAATTCAGGGAACAAATGTCTCTACCGACCAGCTTTTGTATCTATACCCCCCCCCCCCCCCTACGACATGCCGCACCGCCGCCGACCAGATGAACCCCGCGCCGGTCGCCGCCGGCAATATTAGGACCGGCGCACAGATCTAGTAACAACATGACTCCATGTCACGCTGATGATGGGCTCACCGCCGTTTCGCTAGCTTTACACACAACAACGTTTCGTATTACAGGACGTGAATGAATGACAAAGGTATTCGACTGGTGCAAACATGATAATCATGAGGTGGGTGTCATGCAACAACTTGACAACATATCATATTCATTGTTATAGGCCCGTGGGCTCAGATTTGTGTTCACGTTAAAGAACCCCAGGTGGTCGACATATCCGGAGCCCTTCACTACAGCGTCTCTCATAATCATATGGTGGTTTTCGGACGTTAAACCCCACATATCGATGAACATACCATATTCATGAGGTGCTCGCAGCCGCTTTGCTAGCTCCACATATAAAAAATTTGCTATAACGGGACGTGATAGACGACGAAAGTAAATGACACGTCCAAACATGATAATCACGATGTGGAAGTAATGTACGACATAATTTACGTCCGTCCGCCTCGTATCGTTGTGCTGATTTTTAAGGAACATATCAACCTTCCTAATTCGTGCTTGGCATATTATCGATTCCTACTGTAAGTAGAAACTGCCAATTGTTTGTGTATAATAGCTCGCGAAGACACACCACCCTGCTAAACGGCAAGTGAGTTCCTAAAACACTTACAAGTTTCGGTGACATGAGGGCTGCATATCTATGTGGGAACCCAATGAGCAAACACTTGGTCGTTCGTCCACTACTAGGACAGTGTTCCGTTTCATAGTTTCCCATAAAGTGCACCGCGAGAGAGTTCTTTTAAGCGCGGAACACTTTAGGGGCCCGGCTTGTCCTATGCTGTTGTATGCTGTCGAATCTTGGCGTAACGCAGGTAAGCTCGTGCAATGCCACTGGCAGTAGTGGCATTGCACAAGCTACAAATTAAGCAGAGTTCCCTGTTCTTGCAGTTATCCTGACCACCCGTTTCTCTGCCCGTCCCGGCTGCTTCATCGGCGGTTATCTTCGTGGTGCTTCATTGTCGCATTGCCCTTGGAAGGTGCTGGATCATCCACACGTGGTGAAGCTACGACTGCGCGGTCACTTTGTGGCCTGCTGCTAGCATTCGACGATTTCGTCACTGGAGGTCGCTGCCTTGAGAGCAAGCCCTATTTATTTGCCAGCACCAGCACCGGCTCTTCACAGGCAGCAGTGGCAATGCACGAGCTACAAATTAAGCAGAGTTCCCTCTTCTTGCAGGTATTCTTTCAAGCTCTTTTCTGTATAGCTTCTATTTTTTTCAACTGCCGCTGCTGCCAAGAATTGCGTTCTGATTTGCATTTTATTTTTCCGGTGTCTACACTTGTTTTTTTTATCAAGAGTATTTACCATGCCAACTAATGCTGAACTCTCACAAAAAATTGAAGACCTTGAGGCTAGAATTAACAGCTTGGCTAAGGACACATCTAAAAGTTCTTCGGCTGGTTCTTACTCAAGCTGCAAGAATCGGGCATAGATGTTGCTGAACTAAAAAAAAAGAAGTTGTATCCTTACAATTGAGTGCAGAGCACTTGAACGAAGTTGTCGAGGACCTACGTAACCAAAATGTCACATTGGTAAATGAGAATAAACAGCTAAAAACCCAGAATGACTCCCTCAGCAGCAAGGTTGAGGAACTGGAGCAATACTCGCGCATGAACAATGTGGAAATCAAGGGCGTTCCCTGCTCTCATGGGAAGACTGCCGTGCAATCATGAAAATGATAGGGGAGAAAGTTGGCTCTCCCATATTGCCTGGTGATCTCGACATTGTGCATCGTGTGCCAACACGGTCTAAAGATAAAATAAACATTATTGCTCGCTTCTGCTCTCGGACTAAGAAATCTGACTACATCAGTAAAGCACGTAAGGCGAAGCTCTGTGCTATTGATCTTGGTATCACTGGTGGTACTAACGCCCCTGTCTTTATCAATGATCATTTGACTCCAAGCAACAAGGTACTCTTTTCCAACGCCTTAACACTAAAACAGGAAAAGAACTGGATGTTTCTCTGGGCAGAGAACTGGCTGTTTCTCTGTCAAATTAAAGCTAGACATACTACTAATAGCAGAGTCCAACGCATTCGCGATGACTTCGATTTGACAAAAATAGACTAAGCCTTGCACAATGTGATAATTGCATCATTTTTGTCTCGCATCAACATGAATGCTCTTACAGAACCAGACCATGTTAACTCATTCATAAGCGGATATAACTCTATCATTCATTTCAATGCTAGGAGCCTACGTAAACACTTCGATGAAATCCATGATCTACTTTCTTCATATGGTAACTCTCTTTCACTTATTGCCATAACAGAAACATAGTTATCAGTTGCTGACAGAAATCTCTATTGCTTGCCAAATTATAACTCAGAATACTGTAACAGAATAACTAGCAGTCATGATGATGCGGCCAGTTTTATATCTCCTGATCTTTCTTATAGGAGAACGCATGATTTGCACTTGCCTGTAACTAATTGCTGATCAGCTTGAATTGAAATCACTAATTGTTCTGCATCTTGCGATCAGAGAGATTTCATATTTGGCTGCATTTACCGATCTCCCTCATCCTCAGTCGAAGATTTTTTTTTCTAATCTTGAAAATGTCCTACATAGCATTTCTCTTGAGAATATAACTGCCATTTTAATGGGTGACATCAACGTTAACTTACTCGATTACACTTCACCTGTTGTTATTAGTTACACTAGTCTACTGCAAAGCTATGGATTTGAGTCCTTAAATGATGTTCCTACACGGCAAGTTCCCAGCGGTGCTGGGACCCTGATAGATTATGCTTTCTCTAACTCGCTAATATTTTCGCAGGTGAAAGTTCTCGACAGTGGCATTACTGATCATTGTTCTTTGATCCTACGTTTCAATCGACAACTACGTCCTTGCACTCTTTCTCATTCCAAATATGTTCTGAATAAAGAGAGTTTCATAACTGCCATAGAGGACTTAGATTGGTTCGAGGTTAAATCTTGTAATGATCTCCAAAAAGCGTTTTCCAAGTTTTTTTCCTTAATTATATCGCATATTCGAAAATTCACTTTAAAAAAATGTAAAAAAATATTAGCATTTCATCATAATCCGTGAATGTCTCAAAAGCTTTTAGTTGTTTTACGTAGACGCGACAACCTCTACAAAAAAAAACTAAAAGCCAGCCGTTTAATACTAAGTTAATTGCCCACTACAAAAAATTACGTAACGCTGTAAACAAGCACTTAAAAGCTGCGAAACGTTCTTTTCTAGAAGAAAAATATCGCAAGCAGGTAATAATGCTAAAGAAAAATGGGACATTGTAAACTGCTTTCTAAACAGGAATTCTCGCCACCAAGTATCCAGAATCGTAATCGACAACATTGAATTTAACTCCCCTATCGACATAGCTGATGCTTTCTGTTCCTACTTTTTTAGCGCTGACGCACCCTGTCCCACACAAATCACACCACTTAGATGCCTCCCTCATTCGTTTTTTCTCTTTCCCACTACTCCTGAAGAAATACATAATGTCATAAAACACCTCAAATCTACCGGTGCAGGAATTGATGAAGTCCTGCCTGCTTATATCAAACTCGTTGCGCCCCCAATTTTTGGTATAATATGTTTCATTACGAATTTGATATTCAAAACAGGCTTATTTCCTAAAGAGCTTAAACGTGGTAAAATTATCCCAATTCATAAAAAAGGTGATAAGACATTGAATAATATTTACCGACCCATTTGCATTCTGCCCTTTTTGGTAAAGTTATTGAGAAGTTGATTGGAGTGCGCCTAACCAATTACCCCTATAAATTCAATATTCTGTCCCCTTGTCAGTTCGGCTTTCGCAATAATTTCTCTGCTGATCTAGCCCTCATTCATCTAACCGATCAACTAAAAAAATTCATTGACAAAGGTTTATTTGCAGGATCAGTATTCATCGATCTAACAAAAGCATTCGACAGTTTAAATCACATCGTTCTCTTTAATAAACTTGAAGCGATCGGTGTATGTGGTCCTGCTTTAGCGTTACTAAAAAGCTACCTGCATAACCGCGTTCAGCTTGTGTCCATTTCTAATGTATATTCTAAGGAATTATCTACTAATATTGGTATCCCTCAAGGAATCATTTTAGGACCGCTGCTGTTTTTAGTTTATATAAATGATCTTCCTAACTGTCTGTCCTTCACTAATTCCATTTTGTATGCTGATGACACTACCACATTTACTTCTGACAAAAGCATTTCACTTCTCGTCGACAAGCTAAGCACTGACTTGAAAAATGTTCCAAGTTGCTAACTTGTTGGTGCTAACTTGTTAACTATTAACGCAACCAAGACTAAATTTATAATATTTTCAATGCATCAAAAATATTCAGCATCCTTTCCTTCGTTGACTTTTGGCTCGCACTCTATTTTTCCCAGTCCCTGCGCTTCTTTTCTCGGAATTTTTCTCGACTCTAGCTTGAAATACCTAGATCATATTTCTGAAATCAAAAAGAAAATAGCATACGGCATCCGCACTGATTAAAACTCGTCCATACTTCACACGTTCCACTTTACTGTCACTCTACAATTCATTCGTTAATTCTCATATCAGTTATGGCATAATGTGCTGAAGTAATACCTATAACACTCGCTTGGCTTCCCTTCAAGTACTACAGAACCAATCCATAAGAATCATTACTAACAGTTCACATTTTTCTAACGGTAAATGCCTACTTCATGATAACAAACTTTCTGACCATTTCAGAGCTCCCCAGTTAACACTTAGGTATCACATTCTATAAATACATAACCAAGACACTACCTCCTATCTGCTTCTCATCTTCCGATCTTGTTGCTCTTAGTAATGCTAGAATTGCACGTAACAATAACGTCCTTTTGCCTAAGGTACGTACTATTTATGGCAAATTAACTGCTGAGTTTTCATCTATAGCATTTCGGAACACAATACCATCTGTTATTAAACATGCTAGAAACTTGCATCACTACAAGAAAAAACTGAAATCACACATTATGCATGCCTAGTTTTACTGTTTCTTACCATAGCGCTACCTTGTTTGAATGTCCACATGTTATGTATTACAACTTTTTGTATTCTTTTTCAGTTATACTCTTCACATTATTCATTGATTCATTTGGTTGTCTATTATGTTTGTTTTCCTTTGTATGTATGTGTATAAGTGTATATATATGTGTGTATATGTATATATATATATATATATATATATATATATATATATATATATATATATATATATATATATATATATATATATATATAGGAAGGCATGGTGGTGGAGTGGCCGTAGCGTTGCATATAGTCCAGTAGATCCTCCGTGAGTGCTCACAAGGTGGTTTATTTTGACGTTTCGGGCAAGAGTCTGGCCTTCATCAGGATTAAAGGTACAGTTTGTTCGTGCTCAGCTTTATACAATCTCCAATCAGAGGGAAAAGTAAGGGGAAAAGGACAGAAAAAAAAGAAAAAAGAAGAAAAAAAGAAAAAAAAGAAGAAAAAGAAAAAAAAGAAGAAAGAAAAAGACTATAAGGTTGAGGAGGAGGTAAAACTTTATTAGACCAAGGGATTTGGGCACTTACGTCCCAGGGTCCCCGCACGACCCCACTGCGCTATGCGTTCATGAGTTCATGCAGTTCCATAACGTGGGCGGCCCGGTCAGTGGCGATTTGGTGGATTCCCCTCGGGCGCCCCCTTCCACTCTTCCTTCCACTTCCCCCTCCATCTCTCTCCCCTTTCTCCCCCTTCACCTTTCTGATGTCAGTGGTCTGTGTATGCTTCCTTTCACTAACGCATTCTTCCCGATCAGACGGCGCCTCCTGGCACTGGCGATTCGGTGTGGGGAATAAAAGACATTTTTTAGGAAGTTCTAAGCATTTAACTACTCGGAGCTCCGTCAACATTTCGTCGTAAAAAGAGGGGTGCCGCGTATTGGGACAGAGGCTGGTAAGCGGGCATTTTAAGAAGTATTAAGCCTTTAACTACTCGGGATCCCGTCAACATTTCGTCGTAGAAAAAAGGGTGCCGCATATTGCGGCAGAGGCTGGTAAGCGGGCGCAATGCGAATCCCTTGCCCCATTCTGGATTACGCGTGAAGTGAGGTCCTCCCGGCTGTGCACAGGGTTGCTGTTGGGCATGTCATGCATGGCACAATTGATTTGGCAGTAAAATAAAAGAGAAAACAGACGACAGCTGCACTTATGAAGAGTAGTTACACTTGGAATTGTTTTGAGTTGTCCAGTGCCCTTCACAGCTGCAGTGCCGTGAACTCAGTTACTATTTTCATTATTGCCGTTATTGTTTTCTAATGCTTTAATTGCTGCAAGTGTTCCAGGATTCTCATTTATTCTTCTTTCGAGGGTCTTAAATCGGTGGATAAGGTATGACTCTCGTTGTTGACGTTCTCGATTTTATTTAAATCCCGTCTCTAAGAGCGTTACTGATAGTTTGTCGAATGCATGGTCGTGAAGAGTGATATGCTTTGATAGAGGTAGACTTGGGGCTGATTTCGCATGTGCTCTGGGATTATTGAAGCGAATCTTAAATGGTATTTCTGTTTGTACAATGTACTGCATACCACACACATTGCATTCGAGTAGGTATACCACATTAGAGGAATCGCATGTTAGGTTTTCTCGTATGTTAATCGAAAACTTGAATTGTGTGCTGGTTGCTTTGTGTGTTTTTCGCATCGCCTTACATACAAGACATCGTGGCTTTAAACAAGGTCGGCATGAATTATTGGGGGGTGATGTGTTAATTTGAGAGTGGACAAGTGTGTCTTTGAGGTTACGTGGTCGTCGGTAAACGACGCCTGGAGCGGATGGGAATGCGCGTTTCAGACGTTCACTTTGTTCCCCAATGTTGTGATGTCGTTTAAAGATTTTGTTTACATTGGGAAAGTTTGTGCTGTAAGTCAAGCAGAGGTTTGTTCGTTGTGGGTCTTCTTGCGGTGGTCGCTTCATAAGTAAACTTCACGCTTTAGTTTTCTCGCTTTTTGAAGAGCGTTATTAATTACATGTGGGGGCTATTATTGTTTCTCGAGCATAAGTTTTTGCCTCTGTGAGCTCGTGTCAAAGTCAGCGCCTCTAGAGCAGATTCGCTTAAACCGGTGAGCCTGGCTGTATGGAATGCTGTTTTTACAGTGGCGCGGGTGATCGCTTTGGTAATGGAGGTATTGTCGATCCGTTGGTTCGCGATATAGGGTTGTAGAGAGCTTCTCTTCTTCTATTGTTATGGTAGCACCAAGCAAATTTACGGTTACTTGCGAGTATGTGTGTGTGAAGTGTATGTTGACATAAATATCTTGGCGTAATTAGCTGCCATATTTATGGGAAAGCTAGAATATGAATTTCTTGTGCAAAGTTCCTTGAAACCAATGTTATACAGAAGATACATAGACGACATCTTTCTTATTTGGACCCACAGCGAGGACGAACTTCTCAGCTTTATCGGCACTTACAATGCCGTACATCCGAACATACACTTCACACACACATACTCGCAAGTAACCGTAAATTTTCTTGGCATTACCATAACGATAGAAGAAGAGAAGCTCTCTACAACCTTATATCGCAAACCAACGGATCGACAACAATACCTCCATTACCAAAGTAATCACCCACGCCACTGTAAAAACAGCATTTCATACAGCCAGGCTCACCGGTTTAAGCGAATCTGCTCTAGAGGCGCTTTGACACGAGCTCACAGAGGCTAAAACTTATGTTCGAGAAACAAAAATACCCCCCCACATGTAATTAATGACGCCGTTCAAAAAGCGAGATAACTAAAGCGTGAAGACTTACTTATGAAGCGACCACCGCAAGAAGACCCACAACGAACAAACCTCTGCTTGACTTACAGCACAAACTTCCCCAATGTAAACAAAATCCTTAAACGACATCACAACATTCTGGAACAAAGTGAACGTCTAAAACGCGCATTCTCATCCGCTCCAGGCGTCGTTTACCGACGACCACGTAACCTCAAAGACACACTTGTCCACTCTCAAATTAACACATCACCCCCCAATAATCATGCCGACCTTGTTTAAAGCCACGATGTCTTGTATGTAAGGCAATGCGAGAAACACACAAAGCAACCGCCACACAATTCAAGTTTTTGATTAACATACGAGGAAACCTAACATGCGATTCCTTAAATGTGGTATACCTACTCGAATGCAACGTGTGTGGTATGCAGTATATCGGGCAAACAGAAACACCATTTAGGATTCGCTTCAATAATCACAGAGCCCATGCAAAATCAGCCCCAAGTCTACCTCTATCAAAACATATCAATCTTCCCGACCATGCGTTCGACAAACTATCAGTAACGCTCTTATAGACGGGATTTAGATCAAATCGAGAACGTCAACAACGAGAGTCATACCTTATCCACCGATTTAACACTCTCGATAGAGGAATAACTGAGAATCCTGGAACACTTGCAGTAATTAAAGCATTAGAAAACAATAACGGCAATAATGAAAATAGTAACTGAGTTCCCGGCACAGCAGCTGCGAAGGGCACTGGACAACTCAAAACAATTCCAAGTGTAACTACTCTTCCTAAGTGCAGCTGTCGTGTGTTTTCTGTTTTATTTTACTACCAAATCAATTGTGGCATGCATGACATGCCCAACATCAACCCTGTGCACAGCCGGGAGGCCCCCACTGCACGCATAATCCAGAAGCGGGAAGGAATTCGCATTGCGAACGCTTACCAGCCTCTGCCGCCATACGCGGCACCCCTCTTTCTACGTCGAAATGTTGACGGGGCTCCGAGTAGTTAAAGGCTTAGAACTTCCTAAAAAAGCTCTTTTTTCCCCACACCGAACCGCCAGCGCCAGGAGGCGCCGTCTGGTCGGGAAGAATGCGATAGTGAAAGGAAGCATACACAGACCACTGACATCAGAAAAGTCAAGGGGGAGAAGGGGGAGAGAGATGGAGGGGGAAGTGGAAGGAAGAGTGGAAGGGGGGCGCCCGAGGAGAGTCCACCTTATATTCTTTTTCTCTTTTTTACTTTTTTTCTTTTTTTCTGTCTTTTTCCTCTTTCGTTTTCTTCTGATTTTAGATTGTAGAATCTGAGCACCAATAAACTGTACCTTTAATCCTGATGAAGGCCAGACTCTAGGCCAAAACGTCGAAATAAACCACGTTGTGACCGCTCACGAAGAATCTACTGAACTTATATATATATATATATATATATATATATATATATATATATATATATATATATATATATATATATATATATATATATATATATCAATGTTCTGTTGCAATTATGCTTAGTTTATAATTTTGATTATTGCTTATTGTTGCCTCTAATAGTGTTTACCTCAATTTGCCCTTAACAGGAGGTCCCGATACAGTGTTTGACTTTGGGACCTCCTTTTGTATAGTAAACACATGTCCCATTCTTGTATTCATACCAATAAAAAATCTCAAATCTTGTGAGGACCAGTCTCATTGGTGGTTCAGAAGTCGATTTGTATTGATCAAGCGCCACTGATAAGTGCCCATAAATGATAAACAATATAAAGCCAAGGATAAGTGTATGATTTAGCTGCTCCTGATTACCACTTGTTCCAGGCCATAGAGGTCACTGTCCTAGGCATCGCATGTATTATAAGTTACGGTAGCGGTGGCCGCGAGCCATGCAGATTGCAAAATGATGAAGATAATGGCGATCGCAGGTGCGCTCGCAGCATGCGGCAGCCGAGCCGTATATGAATAAACAATGTTTCTGGTCTGGATCCACGTCATCTCTTCGGAGTTCTAGGCCAAGCAGTCTCGAAACCCCTACAATGTACATTTGAATGAAGCCTTGTGTAACTAAATCCTTCAAGAATGGTAATTTCGCACGAATGAAGAAAAAAGGCTCCATCCCTAGAGTTTAATGCCTCCTCTCGATAGCGGAGACATTTTAAACAGGACTCTCGAAGAAGTTTTCAGGCAGTGGTGTGTGTCAGTTTTTTTTCAGTCCAGGACCGAGTTGTAAACCGAGAAGACTTAAAATCGCTGCTTTAATAATTACACAAGTCGGGTGCAGATGCTCTTGAGCCTCGATGCAACCATGGCCGTAAAAATTTAGTCGTGCGATTATGATAGCTACGAGATTTTTTTCGCTGAGCATATTTTTTTGGCAGAGCCTCTGTTTGCAGCTACGTTCGCACACGAGGAATAAAATCCTGACCACGCAAGAAAACTGAGCGACGACGTTTTCATTGCAAGTGTGCGCAAAGAAAATAGAGATGAGAGCAATAGTGAGGAGATCAACTAAATTATTGGGGCAAGTGAGTTCATGCGAAATAATGGATGCTTTTGTTATCACTCCGCGTTTCTTGTGGGCCCAAGACGACATTGAAAGTACTAGTATTATCATGGTTTGTACGCCCCGAAATGAAGATACGACTATGAGAGACGCCGTAGTGGAGAGCTCCGGAAATTTAGATCATCTGGCGTTCTTTAACGTCAATAACATCGAACGGTACACGTGTCTATAGCAGTCACCTTCATCGAATAGCGACCGTTTCGGCTGGGAGCGAAAGAGCGAGCACGGTAACCACAGTTTCATAGAGCTGGAAGATGACGAAGCTGTTTCAAGTTCCGGTGTCCAGCTGTCAGGATCCGTCAAAGCAACGCAAAACAGGATAAGGTTATTGACTTTTAAATGCGACTGCATTTATTAGTCGGGCTATATCAGGCGTGCGGTGGTTTCCGCGCGCCGCCAGTTGTTACCTCTGCGCTCTCACTGCCTCTCCCATAGCAAGAGCTCCGGGCGCGGGCGCTCATCTTAGCCCCTAGCAACACGAGCAGGTGGTGCTAAATCCTTTAAAGCTTCCCAAAGTAGCACACCATGGTCCTCCCCTCCCGTTTCTGCTTAGTCTCCTTCCTTTTGCAGTCGCATTTCGAACGTGGCGCTACCTGCATTGTACCTGCATAGCAGATGCCTTTTCTCGACGAGAGCGCTTGCTCGGCAGGCAGCACGCTAAGAGCATTTGTGCCAGCCTTTTAACTCATCCTAAAATTTTTGTTATCAAGTGTAACATTGGTACAAGACTGCTCTGTTTACTGCCACGTGGAACGTGTACGTGGAATCAAGCCTTGATTGAGTGACTCGGCGTAGCAGTGATCGAATGTTAACTTTGTTTGCACCACCTCTTAGTATGTATGTTCTTCAACGTAAAACGGTGATTGTTAGTGAGAGAGGAAGAGAATGGAACGTTTATTTTAAAACAGTGTTCCGAGCGAGGCCTGCTATTACCATAAAGTGAGAGGGTTCCCTAGTTTAGGAACCCTCTGGCCTCTTGGCCCGGCCGATGAGTTGTCCCTGATCTTCCAGGTCCTCGAGTACGAGTTTGGACTCCCACGTTTCGATCAGGTGGACTTCGTTCATTCTTGGTGCTTGGTCCCGCTCAAGTTACATGTCGTGGTTTGCATAGCACCGGCATTCCAGGAGCAAGTGTTCCAGGGTGCCTGGTACGTTGCAGAACAAGCACAAATATCCATGTGTTGTTGGGTAGAGGGGTTGCATTAATACACCATGTATGTAAGTGTTCTTTTGCAGGCGTCTGATGATCACGTTTTCTTCTTTAGTTAGTTTTGGATGGAGTGGAGGGTTCCAGTTTGTAGTGTTGAAGTAGCGACGAGTAAGTGTTTTCTACTACCTCCATCTCTAAAGCCACGGATCGGGTATCCTTTGGATCCAGGACAGCCCAGCAGACGTGCTCGCGGGCAGCGGCGTGGGTTGCTTCATTTTCCTGCAGACCCTCGTGTCCAAAAACCCAGAATACGCAGATATACTGAAGTGGAGAGTTTTTCACTGCAAATAACATTGCTCAAACCTTTGAGGGCTGCTGCAATGGCCTAACTTTCTATTAACTGGCGCGATAGCACCTGAAGGAAAAATGCGACTGTCTCGTTACTCAGTGCAAGGGTAGTGCAAGTTTCACCGTATATAAGGTATACAGTATGTGCAGAGAGCTTTCACAGTGACTGTCATGCTGTGGAAACAACATCTCGCATTGACGCAGTCGACGTGAGACGGCGATGTCGCGAACGTCCAATATTAGAGCTTGATGTGGCATCTGATGCCTTACTAATGTGTCAGAAAGTGCGCATCTGATATAGTTGATATAATCGAGCTGTTGTGGTTGCTTCGTGAAGTGGTGTTACGCACTAATCATTATTCGGTAGTGCGTCTTGTGCACGTATCTCAAATACGATCTATAACAATGAGAGAATGAGCTAGCGTATGAATGAACCAGCGTGCCACCATACGCGATTATTTCGCGAGAAATACACTCGCGGATATAAACCTTTATCCGAAATAGCAAATAAATTATCATGCGAAGTGGCACGTATGTTTGAAGTTGCTAAACGACACACGCACCCAATGACTCGAAGACATGCACGCTTTGTATAACTTCCCTCGCACCGCGCGTCGTTCGTCAGATCGATGACCGTAACGGTGCACTCCGCTGGTAGATCTGGAGCGGCCGCTGAAATCCTGGAGCGAGTACTTGAATTGCGCCAAGCCGTATCTGTGAGTGGAACACGTGAATTCCCCGCTTGAGGTTGCTCTGAGAGATGTTTACGCATACGTTACTAAACATGTACGGGAAACTTCCTCGATATAGCCGATTACCTTCGGCCATGCAAACGGTGGGCCAGCAAACATTTTCTTATACTTTAATTCGTATGGCACTTACGGCTCGTCTTCCTTGCTGGTGATATTGCTAGCAGATATAGCGCTCTCGCTGTTGCTCAAAGCGAGAAGCAAACCAACAGCAGCACATCCACCAGAGTGAAACGATGCCATTTTAGAATTGTAAACAAGAGTACAGGGTGACTGCACAAACACCGCCTCAAAAAAAAAAACGCTTAAGACAACCTAGCTGATTGTACCGCAATTGACGGCAACACATTTTCGGAGCTCCGCCAAAATCCGTCTCTGCAAAAAGGGGAATGCTTGAGTGATTGATTGATTGATATGTGAGGTTGAACGTCCTAAAACCACCATACGATTATGAGAGACGCCGTAGCGGAGGCCTACGGAACTTTCGACCACCTGGGGTTCTTTACCGTGCACCCAAATCTGAGCACACGGGCCTAAAGCATTTACGCTTCCATCAGAAATGCAGCCGTCGCCACTGAGATTCAGTCGTTAGAAGCCGAGTACCTTAGCGACTAGACCACCACGGCAGGGCCAGACGGAGAACGCGAAACGCTCTATCAAAGAGTGGGTTGCTCCGAATCTGCTAGTGCTAAACACGAACTTGCTCCGAATCTACCAGCAGAATCCCGATTCTCGACTGCGGAGCAAGGAAACTTGCTCCCGCTCTACGAGGGCAATCCACCATATAAACGCTACAGAGATCAATTTTCACGGAATTGTACGAGCACGCAGCAAAAACCCATGAAGAGTACCAATGTTAATGTGAGTTGCTCCACTATAGGTTTGTTCATTCAAAACAGCAGCGCGAAAAGTGTGATGTTTTGCAATCAGAATTTCGAGCGCCTTATCGCATGCATGCTAAGTGCATAAACAAGTACTGCGAGCTCAAACCAGTCGGCGCGTAAAGATAAGCAGAACACGTAAGCATGTATTACTGACCAAAAGAGAAAAAAACAGCCCCGGCAGAATTATTGAAACCTTAGTGAAAGATCAGGGCGTCCGGCAATTAAGTAGGACTTGCCTACGGGGACAGAGCAGGCATTAAATTGAGAAAGAATTGAACCATACTCATAGTGAGAGACGCGTAACGTACTTCGCAAAGTGAATTTGAGATTGTCGACTTGATGTTCTCACTTCTATGGAACTATATTTTATCGCAACGCGTTGCACTTAACGGGTGGTGTCCTAAAGAGCTTCCGGCCATCACTAGACTTGAACTGGCATCAGAAGGCGCAGCAATCACTCATGGCAACGAACAGCGGCGTCATTCTTCGGTGAAAGGTATTTCACAGCCAATGCGTCCTTTATTTCAATGCCAGTGCAAACGCGTGCTTATCAACGGGAGTCGTTGTCAAACTTGTAGTTCAGGAAATGGTCGTGATGCGACGCTGCATCAGGGGTCGCGCTGCTTGCGCCACACGTGCTTCCGAGTGCTTTCCCTCGGAGATGCGATAGACGTGTTTCTTACTACTATATTGTACGTGTGTCAAACTCATTTCTTCGAGCTTATTTTTTGTGGCTCAAAGCCACGCCGCCACCGCATCACGGAACATCGCATCTAGAAGCGTTGCAGTGACCCTTCCCCATTGGTTGCCCGCATAGCGCCATGAACGGTGATGCGCTATCTCAAAACATCTTCTCTTTTACAGAGCCATCGTGTCCGCCAACATTGTGAACACAAGGATTGCAAGACGCCTCTCCACGCATCTGTACATAACTAAACGAAAATTACTTCGTGTGTTTTCCGTCTTGAGGTATACTGCATGAGGGGGCTCCGTCCCCAGTGACAGCAGTGCACACGCGAAGGCTAGGCGATGAGCGAGAGCAGGAAAAGGCTAAAGGAAAGGTTCGTGAACAGCTAGATCAGACGCTTCTGGCTGGCATTGATAAAATAGAGGAGGCGTTGTCACAGCACAGCGCGCACGGAAGGACAAGTTCGTACCCGTCAAAACAGATAAGGCACTGCGCCGTGTCGCCCGTAGGCAGACAGAAATTAGGTGCCTTCTTCCTTTTTTTTCATGAACAACTAACAACAACAACAAAACAGATATGCTAAGCCAGGAGAAGTTCGCGCCTCGAGAGCAAAGATGGCAGTCGCGAGCGATTGTAAACAAACGAACACCGTTAGCGGTACCACATGACGCCATCTGGCCAATACGGACGTGGCGCCGGCCTGAGAGAGGTCGGAAAAAGGAAAAAAAGGAGGCGCGTAATAACCACATACGTCGGTACTTTGCGATGTGTTAGGTCCGCGCTTCCTGTATTTTTTCAGTGCCCGGGCGAAGGAGCGGATTTCAATGGGAAGTGACCGTCGGTGCTAGTGCGGAGTTTCGCCGCCAAGCGCCGCAACTGGAGTAGAGATGCCGCTTCAAGGTCTCTCGCGCAAACGAATGCCGCGGCTGCATTTCAAGCTGCTACACGGCTCGGCTTTCGGCTGTATTCGCACTGCTTAAGGTGTAATGAAAACTTGGAAACAAGAATCGTGAAGCACTTATTCTGGACACCCAGCTTATTTCAAAGGCATTTGTCATTCGTGACTACTTGATCGAGGCACTCGCGCGTCGTCTGCTAGGCCAATACCAGATAGGTCATGCCAGTAACCCGCGGAAGATAATTTTGTCACCACGGCGTTCGTTTGACTGAGAGTTGCTTTTTTCATTATCTGACAGTCTCCTTTTGAGATAACTCTTTGCCGAAGCTAATATTAAAAGCTTGGGTGCCTAATGCTCCTTGACGCTTGCTACTCTCTAGTGGCGTAGCATATGCGCAAGCCTGGAGTTCATGCACTAAATAGCACACAATGCCACTAGACTGCTTCCATTGATACAGGTCTCCCTTTTCTTCGTAAAGCTATACAAGTGTTGCCACCGAGAAAAAGAAAGTGTTGGAAAATGATGATGATGATGATATATGGTGTTTTTTGGCGCAAGGGCCATTTGATGGCCAAAGAGCGCCAGTTCATGGGACAACGAATGTGGACAATGATTGTGATTAGCGGCTGTATAAGGGCCATAAAATTCCTCGCGGTAAGGCGGGTAAAAACATACAAGTAATAAAATCATGACCATGCCATGAAATGTGTGTGTGGTGTGAATAGATGAAAAAAGTTGGTGATAATGTAAAACGATGGTGGACATGTATGGAATTAGCACAAGTACCTCACTGGATCATACCCTTGCGTCCAAGGGCCGTGAGGCAAGTGCTTTCCTGTGTAGCCACCACAGCAAAAACCTCCCTGGAGAGGTCATGCTACGGGATGCCCGGGTATATGATATGAAAATTATGAAGTTCTTTTAAAAAACGCTAACAATGATTTATTACTAAAAAGCGGTTCCCTACCGACGAACATTGTAGGGTGTAAAGGTATATGTTGTCGGTAGGGTAATGGAAAATGTTGTTTTCTTAGAGTTTCTAAGTGTTCGCACTGGATTAGTATGTGAAGGACTGTTAATGTTTCACCACATTTGTCACACAATGGTGGATCGTCTCCAGACAAAAAATAGGTGTGTGTCGCGTATGTGTGTCCTATCCTGAGTCTCGTTAGTATTATATCTGTATGACGCGATTTTGATACGGGCAGCCAATGACCAAGGTGTGGCTTAATAATGTGTAGTTTGTTTTGTGTGTGTGTTCCACTTGCTCTGCCAGTATACCCTGAGGTTTCGTTTGAGAGACGGCTTAAGATCAAGGGCCGGGATTGATATGGGTGTAGGAGCAGTGCTTTTGTGGACGGATGCAGCGAGTTGATCCGCCCTCACGTTGCCTTGAATCTCACGGTGCCCTGGCACCCAGCACACTACAACATGTTGTTTGAGTGTGTAGAGTGTGCACAAAATGGAGTAAAGTGAGACAAGGACCGGGTTTTTTGTTTTTTAAGACTGTGCAGAGCCGTTACCACACTGAGGGAGTCTGTGTAAATTACTGCTTTTGGTATTTGTAATTGTTTGATGTGTTTAGCTGCCACAAGTATCGCGTAAGCTTCTGCTGTGAGGATACTTGTGCCTGGATGTAGAGGGCCAGCATCCAAAAAGGATGGGCCGACAGCAGCGTAGGACACAGGAGTTGGAATTGGAGGCATCCGTAAAGAACTCAGGACGTGTGTATTTGTGTTGAAGTTCCAGAAAGTATGTTCGGATATGGGCAATAGGCGCATGTTTTGTAACTTCTAGAAAGGACACATCACAGTCTATAGTCTGCCAGTGCCACGGTGGTGGATATGCTACAGGAGCCATTAGGCTGTGTTCAAGTGAGACTGCAGTTTCCTCAGCTAGACTTTTCAGGCGAACTGAGAAGGGCTGCCTCATCGAAGGCCTGTTTCGAAACAGAATTGAGCTGGACAAATCATTAAGAGTAGAGTATGAGGGGTGCTTCTTATCCGCTTTCACCTTAAGGAAATAAACAAAAGACATGTAAGTTCTCCGCAGATGAAGCGACCACTCATTTGACTCAACATAAAGGCTTTCTATGGGGCTGGTGCGAAAAGCACCCGTAGAAAGGCGGATGCCCAAATGGTGCACGGGGTCCAGCATCTTCAAAGCACTTTGAGTTGCAGACTGATAAACAACGGCCCCATAATCTAAGCGGGTGCGAACGAGGCTTCGATACAGATTCATGAGGCATTGCCTGTCACTACCCCAAGTAGTACGTGACAACACTTTTATAACATTCATGGCTTTTAAACATTTTGTTTTTATATACTTTATGTGGGGCACCAAGGTCAACTTGTTGTCCAAGATTAAGCCTAAGAATTTATGCTCGGCTTTGACGAACAGACGTTGCCCTTTCAGTCGAATGTCAGGTTCCGAGTGCATGCCTCTCTTTCGAGAGAACAAGACACACGTGCTTTTTCGTGGGTTAAGTCGAAATCCGTTTTCATCTGCCCATTTGGAGACCTTGTTTAAACCCAGCAGAACCTGCCGCTCACACATTGCCAAGTTGCATGACTTGAAGCTAAGCTGGACGTCGTCGACATATGTACAATAGAACATATTGCGGGGGATGGACAACTGCAAAGAATTCATTTTGATGAGAAAAAGTGTGCAGCTAAGTACACCACCTTGTGGCACGCCTGTTTCCTTGACAAATATTTGGGAAAGAACCGTGCCCACTCGGACACGGATTGTCCGGTTTGACAGGTAACTTTCAATTATTTGAAACATTCTTCCGTGCACGCCAAGGTGGGACAGGTCTCTTAGAATTCCAAAACGCCTTGTTGTATCATAAGCCTTTTCGATATCGAGGAACACAGAGAGAAAATATTGTTTATGGACGAAGGCGTCTCTTATCTGTGCCTCGATACGAACGAGGTGGTCTGTGGTGGATCTACTTTCTCGAAACCCGCACTTAAATGGGTCGAGCAAATTGTTTGTTTCAAGAATATGTAGAAGTCGGCAGTTTATCATTTTTTCGAATACTTTGCACAAGCAGCTTGTAAGTGCAATAGGCCTATAACTTGAAGCTAAAAAGGGTCCTTGCCCTCTTTCAAAATGGGAATATTAATAGCCTCTTTCCAGGAGGTAGGGATAGTGCCAGAAAACCAGATAGCATTGTGTAAACAAAGTAAGGTTTTTTGTGTTTCGGCTGGTAGGTTTTTTAACATTTCATACACCACACGGTCAGAACCTGGGGCAGAAGTACTGCAGGAGTTTAGAGATGTTCGGAGCTCAGCTAGACTGAAAGCTTGGTTATATGCCTCGTATCTAGAGGATTTATGTTCTAGTTTCTGCTTTTCTATTCTTGTTCTGTATTTTTGGAAAGTGTCAGTATAGTGGGACGAGCTGGATACCCGTTCAAAGTGTGAACCGAGGAAGTTTGCCTGATCTTCCAAGGTATCACCCTGAGTGTTTACGAGTGGAAGTGTGTGTACTTGTTTTCCTGCTATCCCACCGACCATGTTCCAGACTTTAGCCTCCTGTGCGTATGAATAGATCCCTGACAAAAACTTCTGCCAGCTTTCTCTTCTGGCCTGCCGACGCGTTCTCCTGCCTTGAGACTTTATTTTCTTAAAGCTCTCAAGGTTTTCCGCTGTCGGCGAGTTGCGCAGCAACCTCCATGCCCTGTTCTGTTCCTTTCGCGCATTACGACACTCTGTGTTCCACCATGGGACGTGTCGCTTGCCGGGCTGTCCAGATGTTTGTGGGATGCATTTGGCTGCTGTGTTAATAAGGAGAGCTGTGAAGTACTGCACAGCTTCATCTATGCTTAGCCAACATATGTCAGTCCAAGATAAGTGAGCTTTGTTATGAAACTGTTCCCAATCGGCTTTGTGTATAAGCCATTTGGGAACTCGTGGAGGATATTTGTATGATGTTTGTGTACTCGAAACGACAGGAAAATGGTCGCTTCGGTAGGGATTATTTAGAACTTTCCATTGGAGTAATGGTACAAGTGAAGGAGATGCGATGCTGAGATCTATGGAAGAGTAGGTTTTGTTGGCAAGGTTATAATATGTTGCCTCTTTCCTATTCAACAGACAGGCGCAGGAGGAAAAAAGGAACTGATCAATGAGACGACCTCGTGCGTCGCAGCGAGAATCACCCCATAGACTGCTATGAGCATTCAGGTCGCCAAGGACCAGATAAGGTTCGGGTAGTTGGTCTATTAAGGACTCGAATTCTCGTTTTCCAAGACGGTGGTGTGGGGGTATGTACAGAGAGCAGATTGTGACGAGCTTGTTGAAAAGAACTGCTCGAACAGCCACTGCCTCTAGTGTTGTTTGCAGTGGTAAATGTGTGCATGCTACTTTTTGATTAACAATAATGGCTACACCGCCGGATGATGCCGCAGCATCATCTCTGTCCTTTCGGAAGAGAACATACCGACGCAAAAAAATCGTGTTTTTAGATTTTAAATGAGTTTCCTGTACACACAGCACTTTCGGCGAATGTTTGCAAAAGAGCTCTTGATCATCATCGAGGTTTCTAAGGAGTCCTCTGACGTTCCAATGTATTATTTGTGTTGCCATATTGGAGGTAACGTAGTGCTGTGTGTAAGGAACAGTGGGTGTGTCTGCTTCTTAAGCTAAGCGTTAAGACTCAAAGAACAGGGCCGTCGCCGGGCCCCGTTATTGGCTTTTTATTTCTTTTGGCGCGCTCCAGGGAGCTACGCCGATCTTTCTGCACCAGGGGTGCCGTGGTGTCCATCGCCTCCTCAGAGGCACTGCGTGCCCGCATTTGCGAGCTGATGTTTTGGGCTTGGGACCTCGCCTGGTGAGACGAGGCCTTCATATTGGCCGACCCTGGGGTCTCCTTCACCTCGGGGGGCGAAACCTTCGGTCCTCTTGGGCTACAGATCGAAGGAACCTCCTTTGGTGCTGGGATAACCTGGCCGCGGCAAGAGCTTGTAGCGGCCTTGGTTGTCGCCGTGGGGACGAGTGGCAGGGCAGCCTTGGCTGTTCCCACCGTGGGTGGGGGCATTGGCGACCGCCGGGGCACACTGTGCCTCGCATGGGCAGTTGCCGCAGGCCGTTGTAGTTTTGCCCCCTGTTGCACTACATCGGCAAACGATAGTTTGTTTGTGAAAAGACCAGATACTTGTTGACGGGCTTCTCGGAAAGTAATGTTTTGTGTGATTTTGATTGTAACAATTTCTTTTTCCTTTTTCCATGTTGGACAGGTTCGGGAGTATGCGGGATGGGCACCATCGCAGTTTGCGCAGTGGGCCCCATCCTCCACCTTACACTCGTCCGTAGCGTGTCCTGTGGTAGCACACTTTCCGCAGGTGGGTTGGCCGCGGCAACTCTGAGAGCCGTGGCCAAAACGCTGGCATTTGAAGCAACGTCGTGGGTTGGGAATGTAAGGTCTGACATTCAACTTCAAGTATCCTGTTTCGAGATGTTCAGGCAAGGTGCTGGTGCAAAATGTCACAATTATGTGTTTTGTTGGGATTTCCTTCTTATCACGCCTAATTTTGATTCTTTGTACTTGTGTCACCTGCTGGTCCTTCCAGCCCTCGAGGAGCTCACCTTCAGTCAGGTCAAGCAAGTCTTGATCAGATACAACGCCTCGGGAAG
The DNA here is from genome assembly GCA_013436015.1 of Rhipicephalus annulatus. Taxonomy (NCBI): domain Eukaryota; kingdom Metazoa; phylum Arthropoda; class Arachnida; order Ixodida; family Ixodidae; genus Rhipicephalus; species Rhipicephalus annulatus. The sequence goes on from WOVY01003389.1 coordinate 371,791, forward strand.
TGTTGAGTGAGCGGTGTGGTGTAATTGAGATAGGTATGTTTCCAAACTATTCTAGTTTTGAGAGGTTTTCATTCTGGCTCTGACTTTTTACCTCGAGGAGGAGATCCCCACTGGCCATTCTTGTAGCCTGGTAACCTGGTCCAAGTTTAGTGGTGAGGCATTTGGAAACAACGAAAGGCGAAATATTTCTGGCGTTCTTTTCAGCGGTATCACAATGGATTACATGGTAGCGAGGAAAGGTTTCTTTAGGTTTTGCTGAAATAATTACAAAAGTCTTCGGTGCGCCCTCTCTTCGGGAGAGGACGATCGTGCAATGAAGGGAGAGAAGAAAAAGCCATAAACTAAATGTGAGTTTGGCAGCCATGCCAGCCGCCCACCATGGAGCCAAACACGGGGACGTGACAAGTCCTAAATTTTTATGAGGCATGTCAACGTCAGCTGTACACAGCCGCTATGACCAAATGTATTGTGCCCAAGACAAAGCACATACACAAGGTTAACCCTTGCCGCCAGGAAAAATTGGAAGTAAATGGAAGAGAGAAGAAGACAGGATAGATTTAAAGACGAGAAAAGACTAAGATGTAGAGAGAGAGAGAAATAGGAAAAGGCGACTACCGATTTTCCTGGGTGGGTCAGCCCAGGGGTGCCGTCTACGTGAAGCCAGGGCCAAAGGGGTGTGTTGCCTCTGCCGGGGGGCCTTAAAGGTCCAATCACCCAGCATTGGCTCAACCCCCAGGATCCCCTTTTCCCCGGACACGGCAAAGCCACGCACGGCTAGGCGTGGGAGGGAGCCGAAACTCCACCGTTCGCTCGGGGCCGTGGTGTCGCTATACACCAAACGCCTACTTGCGCAGGCGCCCCTGCGGGGAGTGTTGGAAAATGAGGAACTATGGCAAGTGATTTCACCAATTGAGAGCTAAACAGTGAAATAATCGTGAAATGAACAGGAATAGCTCCATATATGGCGTGATTTTTGTGATAATTGCATATGTTTTGAACAGGTGCTGATAAAGTCTGAAGTCTAATGCCGACTCTCCAATTGAGGCAAGGTGACAGAAATGAAAAATGTGGCCTTTGGTCAGTTGCTTGAGCTCGTCTGCGTACTCATGGACTGCTTAGCTTTGTTTCTTTCTTCTCCCTGGTCTCTATATTTGGTAGAAAGCAGAGTAGAGGCCGAATGGCTGTATGGTGTCTATGGACTCCCATTCAGCTTCACGGCGTAATGTTAGCGTTGCACACGGCGGTGATCGCGAGGCAGTGCTGTTAATGATACTCATTTGTTGACTGTCCGCGGATGCAGCCCACTCCTACCTAATGATACCGATTGCCATGTTGACTAACGTGAAGGGTCGTCTTCTGCCACCAATACTTATATTCTATGAAATACTCGGGTTGTATATGACGGCTACATGTTAGAGTGTAGTACGAAGATTTATTAGGAAACCTATTGTTCTGCCTGATTACTGCTACCACGCTCTCCCGAACACCAGTGGAAGCTGAAATTTCATGGAGCTACAGCCGGGCAGTGAATTAAAGCGAAAGCTCTAAATGCCTCAACAAAAGCGAAAATTGGTCGCTTGTGGCGCCCGGCGTCTTCTCGCGTCGGCGGCGTTAACACGAGTGATAGAATAAATCATCAATACGCGAAAACTTCATCACATGACGTCACTTATCATAAATGTTTGTGACGTATTGGAATGGCACATAACTTGACGGCATCACATAACATCTTCGCTCGGTTGAAATGGGGCGATTAGGATGGGAGTGCATAGCCAGCTGAGGAGCAGAGAGCTAGCTTTGTCTCCAATACTTGAGGCAGTAAGAAGACAATGTCGGGCGCAGAAATATCCCGGAGAGAAGTAGGAAACATTCAGTGCATTGAATCAGACGAAAACGAGGTTAGTTTTTGTTTTTAATTGTCTCATGCGAATCCATGAGGGGACCGGAAAGTTTTTTTTTTGTAACTAATGAGAAATGAAAAAAAAAGAAAATCAGATTTTTTTTCATTCAGATGTGCAGAGTGGTACCCAGCCGTATTATACACTGATGCATGAAAATTATAAGGTTGCAATAGCTTGAAAAAGAAAATAAAACGCGAATGCTATAAAGCTTGAACGCATATATAAAACCGGTAGCACCGCCTGACCGAGCCCGGGAAAACAGCGTGCCGTTATGTTCCTGTTACTTTTCATCCTGCCTACATCCGTGAAAGCCGTCCCGAAGCACGACTGCAAATTAACTTGCATGAAAACGTCAATTCGCGAGCATCCTAGTGTGCGCGGCCGTTCAGTGCCAGCATCCCGAAGTCTACCCTTGCTGCGCCACTATATGCGACAGTGGCGAGCAGATGTGGAGCACGCGCTCGACGGCTTGAAAACGAAAGCGTATGCCCGGAGTTGGGACTCTCCCGGTTTGGCGCAAAACGGGATCTGACGTTACCATAAGGAGGTACTCCCTGCCCATAGACAGGTACTGTTGTAGCTAGGGAAAGATCCAACGATTCCTCAGCCTTCTTCCCAGCGTGCCAGTCACCAGTCACAGTCAAGCCTCGTCAGCCTTGTCTTTGCATGTGGAGCTAGCTATGCCTTCTTTGCGCGGCGTAGTGATTGGCGACCGCCAAGTGAAATTTATGGGCAGGAGTCGCCTTCCCTTGAAGGCCTCCTTCAAGACCTGCACATTTAGTTTCGCTGGTTATGACGCTGTGTGCACGGCCGAGGCTGTCAGTGCGATGCACTTCCAGCGTGTCAATTTTGCCATTTTATACATCGCAGGCAACGACCTTGACAACGTCAACGCGAAGCCTCATGAGATATGCGACAATTTTGGGGTACGTATCTTATGCTTAGCGTGAGTTGCTCAAGGTTGCTGTTTCTTTACATTTCAGAAGTTATTTATACAACTTCAGCACGGCGGGGCTCCTATTGTCCACGTCTTCAAAGTGTTCTCACGCTGCTTCAACACCGAAGACGCCGATGCGGAGCGCAACGAAAAGAAAGCGCGCTTGCTGAACCGCAAGCTGACGGCTACGCTAAAGCGCTGGCCATGTGTTCGCCTCTTGAACGCCGAGATAAGCTTGCGCCGGCATGAAAACGCCGTACCATTATGGTCGGCACGCAGCTTTAAGAAAAAAACTATTCAGCGGCGCTAGTCGCTCAATGTTTGCTGTAAAATGATGTAACAGAGGTCTTTAGGAATAAAATGCCGACATGTGGATCACGACCACCACTGCCAACAGACCCGAATAAAGCAAAATTAAAATAGCGAAATGAAGGTACTGGTACAAAGCACGTCAAACCCTGAAAACATTAATGGTAACAACATTGGACATGCTCTTAGCCAGAGTCTCATCTATACGCGTTTGCTGTTGAGAGAGGCGGTTTGTGCTATTTCTGTTGCACGGGAAACCAAAGCATTCTAGGGCAAATCACATAAATAAGGTAGTTCATTCTACTTTTGTTGAAGTGAATTCATGTCATCAGTCTCCAAAACGAAGGTAGGTCAGTAGTCATATAATACTTGGCTCAGCAGAGAAATCTATTGCAACGGATTCAAGACTGCTGGCAATATTCATAATGTTAGCTGGTTTTCACCTTTGTTTGAGACGTTCCATTTAACAGTGCAGCATGTATCAATCTGTGGAGAGGTAACAGTACACGGAAATTTGATAACGAATCAATCGGCGTCATTTTGGCCGACTTTCATGATGATTATTGAAAAGGTAGTGTGGTTGTTCAGTTCGCGACATCAAGGCGGTTGCCGCAAATAATTCATCAAAGGCGAAATCGGACCTTCGGCGTCACCATGCATTCCCTGTAGTTTCTGTTGCTGTTACTTGTCCCAAACTCTTATTGGAGACAGTCACGCGAGTTCATCGCCACGCCATGTGGGAGCACGTAGGTTTATCCCGTATTTGCATAGTTTGCTGACGCCATCACGTGATCGAGAGAAAGTGTAAGCGGCAGAGGCTACAGCCTCTTACACAGCCACTTAATCATGGCCGCTCATGCTAGCGCGTGCGAGCGCGTTCTGACTAGTATACAACGCGCTGGTTTATCGTGCGTCTGCAGAATATCGTTCTCTAACGCCATCAAATGATTGCCGAGATAGTGGAATGGAGAGAGGCCACAGCGTCTTACCCAGCTCTTATACGCGCGTCAGTACGTTCGTCGTCAGTACGTTAGCGCGTCAGTACGTTCTGGCAGTGCTTGAGTCAGTTGTTGCACATGCGAAGTAAGGCTGGCCCACTGCACACAACTGCCATTGGTTTGATCTGCCGTTTCCATCTAAGACGTGGTTAGGCTGCTCGCTCCCGTGCAGAGGGGCATTTCTTCATGCTGATCATCACCCCGCTTGACTGAGTTGTGAGGCTCTGCCGCAGCTTTACAGTATATTCTACACATCCACCATGTCGGGCTCACTCTTTGATTTAATCTTATGGTAGTTTTGGGACGTTAAACCCCACAAATCAATTATTCACTCTTAGATTTATTGCAAGGCAATAATAATCTTTTATCGCACGCACGATCGCACAACGCCAAATTAGAATTCTTATCAAATTTGGAACAGAAAGCTAGCTCTGGATTTATTCCAGTATTTGGCATGCATAACTAGTAGGCCCACCCGAAACCTTCATCCAAACGCATGAGCAGCATATTTTGCTCACACTGACCTATCTAGCTTTTCAAATGTTCCGAGAACCATTAGTGAATGGAACTGCATTACCGATACATGAGATGAAGCTACAAAATAACGTTCTTCACCCTTCATTGTTTTTGTGTCATTGCGACTTTTTTGTGTTTGTACTAACCACCCTGCATATACCATAAGCCCGCAGTATGGAACGCATAAATAAATAAATAAATTAATAATTAATAAATAAATAATAAGTCAATAAATGTATATGAACTGGCGCTCAAGGGCACATGATACAAAGTTTTATGATGCATGCTCTATAAGAGCATGCTAAGACGGCTAGACAAGGTCGTATTCTACAAGATAAGACAAGTGCAACAAAGGGTCTTCGTTGCGTTTTCAATTAGTGTGACCGTTCGTGCACCTTCCTGTCTTTTGGAATTATTCCTTTTTATTTTTTTGTATTTCCGATTCAAATTTTATATAACTTTCTATATTTACGATTCACATACATTAGTAGCAAAGCGCAAATATCAAATAACACACCATCGATTCATCGGTAATTGATCTTCTAGTTGCAAAAGGGGTGACGTCACAAATAGAGCTTCTACATGTAGGTGCATGCAACAATCGTTAACACATTGCAGCGAAAAGGCCCAAGGAAGTTTTTGAGAATTGATTACATTGATTGCATGAGAGATGCAACAATGTAGTGGTTTTGGTGCCATTTAGTTCTGTAAATAGTAGTCAACACACCCACTCTACTAAGCAAGGGGACTTGAGAGTTCAGTGACTGTTTAATGCTTTTTATGAGCAGAGGGCAAGGTCGAAGGGGTGCCCTCATATAGTTTGACATGAAAATCGGACGCTCCATAAAAAGGCCCTGCATCTGTGTTCTAAGTACTGATAAAATTGATTCTCTAAATGTGGTTATTAACTGCTGCAAAAAAAAATGTGAGAATCCACCCAGTACAAGTGAAGCCGCAAAGATTTGTTGCAAGCTGCAACTTCATTCTATTTCATCATCTACCGATGAAAGCCCTGGAAGCTAAGTGCGGAGGGATTGCACGGGAGAAAAAATACTCCATGCGCCATACGCGTCATCGATTATCTAAAACTTGCAATAAACTATAATGTTTCCGTGTATCATTGCCGTGGTATAATTCGTAACTTTCACTTACTATATTTTTGTAGCAGAAGAATTCAGGGGTGTCGTATGCAGCAATGCTACAAACCTGATTACACAAAACTAATAAAAAAATAATGCCATACAGCCTATCCGGAATGTTATTGGTGTTATTTTAGTGTTAATGTGAAAAAGTAAAAGTGGACGAAAGTTTATGCCTTGCCACTTGTAGGCTCAGTCCGTCTACGAACTGAGCTACAGTGGTGGTGGTATCCAAACCATAGTACACATCTGTAAAGAAACATTGTTTTGAAACTTAGTGGCCGTGATGTGTCTCCTCTTCTCTTGTGTGTGTTTATTCAGCGGAAATTTTCATGTACATTATATACTTACAAGCCCAAAGTTTAAGCGTGCTGATACGCACACAATTTATGCGCAAGAAAACGAAAAAGCTGCGTGAGTATGGCGCCTTGTTCTGAAATATAGTCTGCAGCTCTCTTTTAAAATTTTATTTGTGGCTCAATATTTCATGTACACTAAACTGTCCAGACGTTCTATGTAGAAGATTGCGCCTGTTGAACATGCCTCCAGAGGCGCTTGTGTAAATTAGGTCTGAAATGTTTGTGTATGCATGATCAGCTCTTTTTTGTGTTTGACTCATCGCGTCTTACACATCAAAATATGCAGTACTATCACGCCCATGTTGCCGTTGTTCCAATGTACACTGATATGGAAGGAGATAGATTCCTAAGATGCATTCTCATCAAGGTCAGTTCCAGTAGAATTCCTTACGAATCAGTGCATTCCAACTCGCTTAAAGAGAGAACAAAAAATTTATATCAAGAAATGAATTGTCTCAGTGTTTTTCAAACGCTCACTACCTGGACATGAACAATTGTTCTGCACACAATAAACTATTGTTTATAATAAAAACGCGACATAGTAATCTCGCAATAAAACATTTATATTATCATATTGATTAGTTAAAAGGTGGAAGCTGGTTGAATGTATGGTTTTATAAAGCAAGAAAGACAACTATACAGGCCAAGGCCTACTCAGCAGGTAACACGTCCCAATTGGGAAGTAGAAAAAAAAGAAAAACTTCTATTTTGTCAAACAGTGTATATAGTAACACTACCTGAATGCACCCTAACAGAAACACTCGAAAAAAAACAACCAAACTTGCAGGGTTCTTTTCAGGGAGACTTAAAGGTGAAGTGCATCGTCTTCGTTTTCTGAATTATCACTTCTCGCATGGTGGAGAGGGGCTGGTCACAAATTCCACACTGCCCCAACAATGAGAACGGTTCGTTCGAGGATTTTGTGCTTTCTTGTGTGTTCCAGCTTTTAATTTTTTTCTTGCACTTTTTCAATTCATATTCAAAATATGAAAACAAGCTCATTACTGTATTTATTGTTATTCATTTATTTATTATTTATTTATTTACTCAATTACTACAAAATTTGTTTCGCTCGGAAGCGGTAGTTAATCTCAACTGCAAAGTTGCATGAAGTTTGATTAGCCAGATTTGCGGAGGCCACGTTCTGATTCCTTCATATAACTTGAACGCACCTACACGCTCCTGAATGCGCTTATGTCTTCCGCGAGTTTCGATATTCTGCCTAGTTTTTCCCCGTTCTTTTAAACGGTTGAAGTAGTTGTACATTTGTCGACCCTGAAACGCAGCTACGTCAGCTGTTTCTGCAAAGTGCATCGCCATTCTATTTACTGTTTTTAACAGCAGCTCCTGTAACCTACAACATTGCAAGCGCAGAAATTGCTGCCGGGAAGGGCCACCCCCTCACAGTTTTCGACGAATATTTTCCTATTTGTTTGAGAAGATAGCGTGAATTTATTCTGATCACTTTTAGTCCTACCTTGCATAGATCTTTCTCCTCTCTGATTTCTTTATTTCATTTTGTAGCATTGTTTTAAGTTACTACAGTAAACTACTTCGCAACAGAGTGCCCACGTTTTTACGCATTCATTACGTAATTGAGAAAGCGCGTTATATCAAGTGATTTCTATCAGTAATACTCTGATCCTTTTTGTATGATAGGAAGGTAAGATGGAAGCTTGCGATGAAAAACGAAAGGCAGATCCCATGTAGAGTGGGAATCGATGATATGCGAAGCAGGAATGAGAAATGTTGATATGTCACTTTAAAATCAGCACAACGTTACGAGGTGGAGGTAAATGACCGTACATGACTTCCGTGTCATGATTATCATGTTTGAATGTCTCGTTTACCTTCGTCGTCTGTTCAGGTCACGTGATACCAAATTTAGTGTATGTGGAGCTAGCAAAACGGCCGCGAGCACGCTATGAGCGTGCTATGTTTTCATGTTCTTACATGACACGCGTGTGAGGATTATCATGTTTGCACCAGCCATACATTTCGTCATCCATTGACATCACGTAACATCAAATTTGGTATATGTGGAGCTAGAAAAACGGAGGCGAGCGCATGATGAAGACCCAATCTACTCTAAGGTAGCGTTCAGGCGCGCACAATCTATGCACAGCGACGCTACGTTAGCAAAACGCGAGCCCTTTATAGTCTGATGCCAGGCGCGCCGAGCGTCCGTCGATGCGGCTCGGCGGCAAGCGGCGCGAAATGCGACATCACAGAAATGCGATTCAAAATGCGACTTCTCAGCCATCGTAGGCATCTTCCGTCGCGCTGGCCATCACCTCAACTCATCCAAATGTCACATTGGACGCCATCAAAGCACAGTACTTGGCCATTTAGTAGACACCAACTGTGTACAACCAGACCCAGCAAAAATCAACGCCATCAAAAACTTTCCTGTACCACGATATGCGAAGGATATACGCAGCTTTATCGGACTATGTTCCTACTTCCGACGCTTCGTTAAAAGTTTTGCTCACATAGCGAGGCCGCCTACGCAGCTCCTCAAAAAAGACGTCCCGTTTTTATGGGACACCGACGAGGCTTCTGCGTTCTCGACTCTCATCACTCTTCTCACTACTCCTTCAATTCTGGCACTCTTCAACCCTGCTACCCCTACAAAAATCTATACAGATGCAAGTGGACATGGCATTGGTGCAGTGCTGGCTCAGAAATGACATGACCATAATTGCGTTATTGCATATGCCAGCCGCCTCCTATCCGCCCCTGAACGTAACTATTCAATCACAGAGCGTGAGTGTTTGGCTCTTGTATGGGCGGTGGAAAATTCCGACCTTATCTCTACGGACGCCCATTTTCTGTAGTTACCGACACCACGCGCTCTGCTGGCCCAACTCTCTGAAAGATCCATCAGGCCGCCTTGGTCTCTTGGCTTTGCGCCTGCAAGAGTTTTCCTATTCAGTGGTCTACAAATCTGGACGCCTACAACATGATGCCGATTGCCTCTCCCGGTACTTTGTCGACGATTCTGAGGACACTGACGAGCCCTCGGAAAACTCAATCTTGTCAGTGTCCGACTTCCTTAACAATCGGGAAGAACAGAAGCGCGATCCAGTGCTGCTTGACATCAGCCGTACGGAATGCTCCCCAAATGATGCTTCCGTCCGCTACTTTGTCATTCCAAAGGGTGCGCTATACCGCCGCAATTTCTGACCAGACGGGCCTGACTTTCTTATTGTTGTGCCTAAGCATTTGCGCTGCTATGTTCTCACCGAACTTCACGACGCTTCCACGGCTGGACACTTTGGCGTATCCCACACGTGTGTTATTGGCACCTAAAGAAACAACGGAGAAGTCTGAAGTTTTCGATAACTCCCCATTGAGTGGCGGAAACTCGTTTAAGAGTCAGTCAGTGATTGTTAAGTATGCCACATTTGTCTCATGCAACTTAAGTTGTGTATAACAGCTGAAAACGCCACTATGAACATGTGACTAAAATTTCTTAGTGATAGCCTTTTTTATTTTTTTATTGCGAACCGATTGCCACCAGTCCTCGTACTCTTAGACAAGGCAATCAGGCCTGCTTTTGTTCGAGGCCAAACACAAATTCAACTATTGTGATATTTGGTTGTAAAATGCTGTTTATGACTGAAAAGTTCTCCAAACTGAAAGAAAAAAAGGTAACAAGGAGAACAGAATGAAAGACGAAAAAAACAATGGCAGGCAGGTGTTAGGGTAGGGGCAAAACAGAGTGAGAGCTTAGGCCTTTGTTGAAGGTTGTGTTGGTGAAGTTTGGCGTGTCCCTTGGCTTTATTTCTGTTGATCCCGAAGATGCTTCTCAACCTGTGAGTAGAACAAAAGGCCATCAGCAAAAAAAGTGAGTTTACACGACTATCAATACATGTCAGTACGGCTGCAAAGAATGCCAGGAATACCCTTTAGCCACTTGAGGCAACTATGGCAAGAAGCGCAATGTACTAGTAACATGAAAAGTACCTCTATGTCCAAAAGGCAGGGAAGTGAAAGCACGATTATATGAAGTGACAATGAGAATATGCACGCAACAATTTACATTTAGTATTCACAATGGCATTTTTTTCATTTTATTTCTTGCACTCCATGAAACGAATGAGTAAGCAGCAAGGACTGCTGTCATATTGATGCCATTTGAACTTCAACATGAGTCCGGTAAAAACGCTACCTAAATGTCAAAACACTGAAAACTTATCACACAAGTGTATTGGGCAGCTTATGCCGTAGCAGTCTGCAGCGAGTGTGCGTAAAAATTTCAATGCTTGAGCAGTGCAAGGACTGCCATATTAAACACAAGCAGTGTGCATACTTTCATAATTCTGTACTTACTGATCTTATTAGTTCTTATTTTCTGGGAAGAGCAACATGCCTTTCAGCAAAATCAATTGTACCAACTATAGATGCGCAGACACACACAAATAAAATAACGGGCCTCACTGGTGTTTTCAAGAAAGAAACGATATAAATAAATGCGTTATGACGGAGTGAAAAAATTCACCTAAGGGAATTCACATTCATAGTTTTTGTCTGGTAAAAAGAAACAAAGCATGCCAGCAATTTTTTCAGGAATAGAAGTTTGTATTTCAATGAATGTTTCAACTGGTTGATTCCTTTGAGTCTTGCCAAGACATATATTCAGTGCCAATGGTAATGTAATCTATAGCTTGTTGCAATAAGTTTGTTATTTTTTACACTTCTAAATTAACTATGGCACCTAGATGCAGCATTAAAAAAATAAAAGGCAGAAGGCAGCTCTGTTGGAGCCACGTCAGTAACTTATATTTTGGAAGTGTCTTGCTCGCACATGTATTGAAAAGCTTGAGTTGCACCTTCCATTTTGTCATGTATTATGTCAAGTAACTAATACGAGATTGCCCACCACAAGCTCAAGGGACTAATAAACTATCTACACAGAGTCCCTTCAGCTTGTCATGGGCTATCTTACAGTTTATTAGATGTAGTGAATGTAGGTGAATGCCAGCAATGATTTTTAGAATTTGTCATATTCACTAGGCACTTGTTTTTGTTTCCTGCAATTCAGCAAACTGAGTTAAACTACTCAGAGATTAGCTCCAGAAGCATGGTAACCAGAATAAATGCGCACTTAAATTGCACTTTTGTCAGAAGGTGTATCGCATTGTGCTTTAACATTAAATGTGGATGAAGCAGTCAAGAACATAATTAAGGACTGAATGCAATGAACCCCAGTTCCTTTGTTAAGCCATACTTGATGCAGGAGCTCAGCAAAGGAAGAAAATTTATTGCGATCACATAAAGAGCACACAATTAATTTGAACGAACGCAAGAACCTTGCTAACACGTGCTGTAAACCGGTAAACCAATCGTGGCTGCCACACATGATTCTGCTCAGCACATCAATCAGCTAAGCTGAGGAGTGCTCAGACAGCAACGTTTTTCATTGGTCGCTAAAACTACAAGTGGCTGCTCACAATCTTGCGCACATGCAGCACACTGGCGTCGCTGTCCAATTTCCCCTTGCATTCTCTGGCCGATAGGCTAGAACGATGGTTACCTGAATCATAACAATTATATTCTTTCCCTGCCACGTGACGTCGTCGATCCTGTTGAAAGAAAGGAGTAGGTAAGTTGGTTTTCACACTTAGCAGTGACATTACAAGTCAAGATCTTTCCAGATCTGTGCTGCATTTGCACACCAAAGGCAATCGTTGCAGCCCACAACAATATATTGCTTAGACCTATTTCTGCAGGTGCACATTAACTGCGGAACAGATTCATTATCCAACACAATAAGAGGCCATGAAGCACTCGAACGACACATATCAGAGTTCATTGCTTCACAATCTGATTGCTGCGAAATGTTTTTTAATAAGTCAAGAACGAGAGGAGTGACAGGGTTTGTCACGTGCTTTAAGTGCTTGCTCTCTTCTCTCATCTTGACGAGCATTCTGGAAGCTAAGCAGAGAGAAAGAGAATACGCCAGCGTGCATTATAATTTTGAGCTGGCATAACGAAGTGCGCTTGCTCGCTCCTGATGTTACTTTTGTGTGTCAACGTCATTCACTGTGCTTTATCAGCACACTATTGAGCGCTGCTTTGGCACAAGGGTGCACCTCTGATCCAAATATCGCACTTTATTATGTTGGCTGTTGGCCAACAGTATGCCACTCGGTGTTCAACGTGAAACAGTAGGTTCTGGCTCTTTCAAGGCGATTGAGGATGAACATCAGTAAATTTGTATATTCGTCATTTTTTGTTTTGTTTTTTCATTTGTATTTTAAATTTTGTGTCTATCCCTCATTTAATGTCTTATTGAGAAACCTTGAGGTATCAATAAAATAATGAAACAACTTTTTAAAAAAGGCCCACGAGAAAACGGCAAATTCATTCTCTGCCTGAAGGCTGTTCTTGGCGCGTATGATTTGCCCGAGATGTTCATAGCAGTGTCTGTTTAAGTGTTTTACCACCAAGCCCAAGTGGTTCTTTATGAGCCATTGAAATTGGTGTAAGCCTTTAAAGTATTGAACAATTCACCCAAGCTTCGTGGCTGTATTTATACATACAGTGATGCGTTTTTGCTCAAGAAAGCATGCGAAAGACACAAATTCAAGCTCCATGCTTACGTATATCTAATGCAAACGTAGCGAAAAGTGCAATGTATCGAAGATGCATCATGTGTGACCTGACTGCAAAGTAAAAAAAAAACACTCACGTTTTTCGTATGGCCAGAAAAAGGCAAATGCCGTCGTGGGACACACGAGCTGAATGACACCACATCGCAACGTCAAAGAATGCAGCTAGGACTAGAGCGTTTTTGAAGTTCAAACGTTTTCCAATTTGAAGGGACTCCTTCAAATTTGACATAAGCCCTACAACAGGATCCACCCCAGGTAACGCAGAACGTTGAGTCAACGTGGTTTGATTGTAACCAATGTGAGGGAAGGTTAGACGGTAAAATATAACATTGCACCGACGTTTATAGTATTACTTTGCCATAACATAGTGTTTTTAATGCTGCAGCAACATTCAAATAATGAGGTTGACCTAACATGCTGTTTTATTGAGGCAACAACATTCAATTTATCATGCCCTAATTTGATGGTATTAATGTGGTAACAACAATCAAATAGTCCCATTGCATCAACGTTGTATATAGATATCAAACCCATGTTTAACAGCAAACGTAGAGACAACATGGAGAACATAATCGCTGAAACATACAAAATACACATGACAACTTTTTCAACTTCGCGTACTCATTTGATTAATGGCGGACAGTGGCTAGTTAGTGCGGTTGAGTAAGAAACAGAAGCATGAACAATACAGACAACAATTGAGCCTATGTTTTTCACCCACTAATCCTTCTATGAGTCTGATTTCTTTATGCAGCTGTTCTCTATGTTTTTATTTATTTAATTGTTTGACTATACAGGATTGCCGTAGTGCAGGAGACAAAAAACACCCCCATGAGTCAGCTGACTAGGCTTTTATAGCTCCGCACCATAAGTTCTTCACACAGAGTGACTGCATTGGCAAAAAAAGAAGAAACACGAGAACACAATCACATTATGTAAACCGTTGCGTTGCCTTCTTACGCGTGTAGCTAGATACACTAAACAAAGTGAATTCCTATGTGACAAAGATATGTGCAAGAGCAAGCCTTTTAGAGCCCCAAATTTCCAGGCTACAAAACGCCTGCTGTAGGCAGGCTTCACCTTAACATGTATGCTTGCAGACTTGAATAATAAGTTACCTGTCTATTTTACTTATTACTGTATGGTTGTAAAAATATCATGGGAACCATTGCACATTGAAGTGTGCAAGCAGTAGTTAAATCAAACTGTGCCTCCATTATGATGCATCGCCACAATCATGTTTTAAAGAGTGCTTTCAGATCAAACACAAAAGAACAGATTTACTAAAGTGGGACCTACATGCTTGCATGATGCAAGGTAACTGCCCCAACAAACCCTACGATTGGCAAGAACTATGAAAGTGAGTGGAACCAATAGGAACAATGGAGATAAAAAAAATTGCCCGCAGCTTCCCACGAGGAACACTGAGGAGGATGCGGAGCATATAATTGGCTAACGGGGTGTTAAAGTGCGACTTACTTGGGTCGATGGCTAAATTGGTTAACGTGGTTGTGAAATGGGGTGTTAAATTTCGACTTACTTGGGTCGATGGCTAAATTGGTTAACGTGGTTGTAGGAGGGGGTGTTAAATGAGGGAACACGTACACACGTATGCGGAAGGGCGGCGCTGGTCGAAAGGACATCGATCATTGTGTTTGTGGATTCGTTGGCATTCATTTCACGGCGACTTCGGACGTCGACGCGCCGTACAAACCAACGGACGAGCGGCAACTGAGCGAGCGAGCGCCGACCTTGAGTATATATACAGCGCGACGGCGCATGCGCTGTCAGCTGTCGAATGTTCTAGAAGGAGAAGCGCGCGCGCGGCACAGATGGTGACGGCGCGACGGCGCATGCGCTGTCAGCTGTCGAATGTTCTCGAAGGAGAAGCGCGCGCGGCACAGATGGTGGGCGACGGCGCGACGGCGCATGCGCGCGCGTCAGCTGTCGAATGTTCGAGAAGCGGTGCGGACGGCGCGGACGGCGCACTACAAGGCGCGAGTATAAGATGCTTCCGCATCTAAAAAACAGCTGTTTCACAGAGCCCTTACTCTTGGGGAATATAAAAAGCAATGCAATGATTCGAGGAAAAGATGCAAACAATAAAATGAGTAACTGGATATAGTAATAAAGTAAAATCACGGCCGATATATAGATATATGATATGAAGAAAGGCAGGGAGGTTCACCGGAAAGCAAGTATCTGGTTTGCTACCCTGCACTTGGGAAAGATCACAGAAAGGTAAGGAAAACAGAATGAGAGAGAAAAAAAGAGCGGGAGGAAGCAAGAACACACACACACTAGAATGTCACAAACGTTCGACGAGGCGGATCCATCGCAAAAGTTTTAGGAGGACGGTCGAAGTCACAATAAATGTATAGACACGCTGAGCTTTTGGACAAAAAAGGGGGCCCATTCTGGTTCAAAACTGCCTTGACAACTGTTTGCAGTACTCAAATATCTGGTAGTGTCTGTGACTGATGAAAATACAATAGAGCAGCTATTTCACGTGCTCTGCTCTTACAACTTTGATGGGAACTCACATAATCATGAAAGCATTTCATGCCTTCTTAATAACTGCGTGTAAGTAAAAATCTACGAAAAATTAAGCAATCGTAAAAAAGTGCGTTATTCTGTCATTGTCATACTATCATTCACGGCACACACAGTAAACACTAGGCCTGCAGAACATACTGTCTGCAAGCAAATATAAACATCGAATTGCACCACGATAAATGCCACACTACTACAGAAGGACGATCACTCATAACAAACACAGTAGACACCAACATAGGTAAAGCATGCCTGCTGAAAACACTGTGTTGTTGGTAGAAAAACATAAGCCAGAAATTGCAGTATTGTGAAAGGGTACAGTAATCTGGAAACAATATCACCCACTGCAAATCTTGGAGACGCCAACAAGGAGATGCCAAGCCTGCACAATATACTATGAAGCACACAAATAACACCAAAGCACTGCAGTCCTCTTGCCATTTGTCCAAGGCCTGGCTTCAGCTTCGCTTTGTTATGTTGGCTTTAACAAATGCACCTACCGATTGTGATTCCCTTGCTCGAGTAGGTCGAGCGAGAAGACACACAATTGAGGCAAAGCTGCTAATGAAATGTCATTTTTTCTTCCCATGACTTAACTGCAGCTTTTTATGTAGTAGATGTAGAAGTAGCACCATGTTCATGCAGCTGTCTGGCGACTGATACATTTGGTCAACTGCAGTCTTTTCTATTTGGTCACAACACAAATGGCTGAGGCATATGTCACAGGTGTGCTCCTTTCTCCTTAACATGCTACCATGCACTTCAATGCTGTAAGTTCTGGCCGTCACTGGTCCCACGACACCACCCTTTTCCTTTGGAATTCGAGGCGTGAACGGTTGCACTCTTAATAGAGTCTTCTTTCTTCGGTAAAGGAAGCTTCGATGCTTTCTCTCTGTAGTAGTTTCTTACTAACTCCATTTTTTATACTAAGTCTGCTAGTGCAGGGTAGGTTTTTTTAAGAAGCATAGTTGTTGTCGACAGAGTTGGTATGGTAACCTGTCAGTAGTTAGGCGAACATCCCTTTCTATTCCAGCGTGATGTACATGCATAAATAGTACCACGTTTATGCAGTTGTCTGGACGACTAATGCATTTTGTCAACTGCAGTGTTTTTCAAGTTGGTCACAACACAACGAAGGCTTAGCTGCATTTATCAAACTATCAACTATTAAATTAGACTGAGGCTGATGTGAGCGGGAAGTCGTGTGCGAGCTGCCACTGCTTGGTGAACTTGGCGAGCTCTGCACATGACAACTGTGTACTATTGTCGCTAGTTCGCACAAATAGTGATTCATACCTGCGGTGGTGTGTTGTCTGATCATCTTGTCGTGCTGCTGCTTATTGTTAGATTAATGCACTTCTAGAATTGAGACAGTGGGGGAAGAGCCGAGACGTTATTTAGCTTGCCGCTTTAAGCAGCGAAGGGTCAGTGGGTATACCCTTTGTTGCGAGTCAGCGTACAGTGTGCATGAAATGTTCATTTCTGGTTGTGGAGTCACCTCAGTTCGAGGACCGAAATCTAAACTGTTGTACATAAGGGCAACAGGTCTTCCGGCTACGAAAAGTCGGAATATCACCGTCCGTTCGATAGACGCAGTTTCTTGACTTGCAACGGTGAAATAAAGCTGCAATCGCAGTGTGAACAGCATCCAGTTCGCCCACAAATCACCGATCATGCACTTACGCGCTAAGACGTCTCTGCTGTGAACGTTATTTTGTGTAGGAAGATTCGCATCAAGTGAGCTCACTGATGATGCTTAGCTGTTGCGTGGAGGTACTCTGCTTTGTTTCACTAGAGTTTGTCGTTATTGGTCACACTTGAACGACTCCTCACGCTTGAATAAGCCACCCAAACCTGACGCCTTTGTCCGAGAATGCAGAGCGAAAACACATAAAATAAGATGCTTCATGCTACTGAGTTACGATGATGATGACGATAATAGTAAGTTAAAATCGAAATTGCACAAGTTTCGATTTGAACTTCATTTTTAAAGTGGTTTCTTAACAGTTAAAAAATACAGGTAAGGAAGCATAAAAAAAGTGAGACAAAAGTTGTTTGCAAATTACCGAATTACTGTACGCACTAAAATATCCGCAGGACAACGCTATGACTTGTAAAGCGCAACCACAGAGGAAGGAACCTTTCCTTCCTCTCGGCTGTTTTGCAGTACTCACTGTAGACGGCTAATTAGACAGATAAATACATAGAGTTTCCTACAATACTTACTATAGGGAACTCTGGCACTGGTGTCTATAAGAGCTGCAACGCATGGCGCTTCAGTGGGCATAGGAATGATGGGTAGTACACACATTTCTCTAATATTCATACTTCTGGCCTGCTTTTGGCTCCGTGTGTGTTCGTGTGGCTTAAAGCTGTTTTCTTACGAAACAAGTATTAGCAAATGTCCAGCGGTTGCCCTTTACCATTTTATTTTTTTAGACTTACTTTCCAAATTGGCTCACAAAGTTCAAAAGGGTTCAAACTTTCTTTCAAAACAAAAGCGAAACACAGCAATAAACGAAGCCGCAAGTACGATCTGCCGCCCGCAAGTACGAAGACTAGGCAAATGTGTGTACTACCCGTCATTCGCATGGTCGCTGGACGATCGCAGTGCCAGAGTGCCCTCTAGTTACCTTTCTTGCTAGGAAGTGCAGCCACTCTTACACAGAACATACAACATAAGCGCTTGTGTTGTGTGCTTTGTGCAATATTGGCTGCGCTTCCTAGCAAGATGGATCCTTACCAACTGGCCCGATACAATTGTTTATTGATTTACCCTCTAGTTAATTTTGAGAAACGTTAAGGCTAAAAAGACGGCGGCCATCTTATGTCCCATTCCAATTTTCACGTAGCTGGTCAAGTAGACACCTCCGAGAAGACCGCATCGTAGCCAAATACGATGCAGGCTACTTTGCAGTCTAAACAAGATGGCAGCTTAGCGAATCACTCAGATAGAACAAATCTCGCCAGACTGGCCGTCTACACACAAGCAGACGCTTTCCCAGACGCTCAATGTGTGTAACGTTTTTTTTTACTCTAACACAAAATAAGCCAGAAATTACAACTATTACGTTTGTTTCAGTTTTTTCTTCTCGATGCGAAGTGGCGCATTGTCGCGTAAAAGCTGTCTAAACGTGTTCCAATTTTCGGACAGCATGGGCTCAGTGTGGTCTTCTAAGCAATTTGCGTAGACTGTCTACGGGCTGTCTTAGAATCGGAATACAGCCGTGGGTTTCTCTAATAGCGCAACTACAGTGTACTAGTAGGGGAAGTGTGCCATGCACGGCGCGTTACAATGGAGGCGAGGGGGCCCCCGCAGCGATGAAGCAGCTTTGGTACAGCTTTGGGGCGCTAAGGGCGCTGTGAGCCAGGCGATGGTACAACCAGGCGATAAAACCAGGCGATGGTAGAGTGTATATCAAAGGACATTCAGGAGTTAGGAACAGAGAGCGAGATAATTATACTAGGAGATATGAATGCACACATAGAAGATATGGATGGGTATAACAACACGACAGGCAAGATGTTCATGGATATGTGTGAAAGGCTTGATTTGATCATTTGCAACAGTACCGAGAAGTGTGAAGGGCAAACAACATGGAAGGTAGGAAGGCTGCAGTTGACGATAGATTACGCACTGATGTCACATGGGATGTATGATAAGCTCAGGGGAATGTACATAGATGAAGGTGGCTCCAGAAGTCTGGGTAGTGATCACAAACGTATCAAGCTAAGTTTTGGAAGAGCAGTGAACGTGGGAAGGAGACAAGATGAGCAACTACAGGAACATTTTTATTCGGAAAGGCAAATTGAAATAGCCACTTAACAAAGTGAGAAAGTAATCTGTGAGGATAATAAAAAATTGTGGACATACACTAATCTAATTAGATTGTTTGAGCTAGAGCTTGCTAAGGCACGTGACAAGTCACCCCGGAAAAAAAGACACGAACCCAAAAGTTGGTGGGATGAGAAAGTTAAGAAAGCCCTAGCAAAACGTCAGGAAGCGTGTAGGGAACACAGTCATGCTAAGCAGCGGGGTGAACCGACAGATGATGTTGAAAGAAATGGGAAATCTTTCTAAGATGTAGAAAGAATGCATCTCTTCTGATCCATGAAAAGATTATAAGAAATGGAGCCCAGGGGCTGGCAGAAGTACATAAAAAAGATAGAAAGGCAACTGCAAAATTTTCGAACCATCAAAACTCCCGAAGAAATGAGACGAGCCTAGAGCAGAGGTTTATAACTACAGCTCAAGGCGCTAGGCTAGAAGGGGACAAGCTTTTGAATATATAAGAACAAGGGAGACAGAAAAATTTCAACAAAGAAGTGCTTTATGCACCACAATAGACAAGAATGAATCAGGTGGCGCAATGGCTCCATTTTCAAACACGAGCGGGAAAGGGCTGAGAAAAGGGTTCCTAGCAGTACATCAACAGGCCCAGATGGCATTCCAATTATGCTGATAAAAACATTAGGTCCGAAGTGGAAGCAGGCTTTGAGAGAGGCAGTGAGCAAAATAATAATCAATGGAGAAGTTCCCGCTGGATGAGAATGATCTATAAAGGAAAGGGGGACAAAGCTGACATAAACAACTACCGTCCTATAACTGTGACATCAGTGGTTTACAGGCTGGCGATGCAGATTATAAAGAAAAGACTGCAGGCATGGATAGAGGATGAGGGGGTGCTGGGGGATACTACAGAATGGGTTTCGGAAACACAGGAGGTTGGAAGACAATCTGTTTTCACTGACGCAGTGCATCGAAATAGCAGAAAAGGATCACAGGCCCCTATGGCTAGCATCTTTGGATATCAAGGGAGCGTACGATAGCGTGGTTCAAGAAGAATTGTGGGGAATACTGGACACACTAGGCGTGGAAGATGTAGTCAGTAATTAAGCAGACGTGTGGCCGTGTGGTAGAACATTCGCTTGCCACGGAAACGAGTTGGGTTCAATCCCCACTCGAACCCAAATGACATGAGTTCAATTCCCAATCTATTTTTGTAGTCAGTAATCTTTTAAACGATATCTATAAAGGTAACAAGGTAATTATAAAGTGGGAAAAACAGGTATACCCAAGCCTGCAGAGGTAAAACGGGGGCTTAGGCAGGGGTGTCCTGTCACCCTTGTTATTCATGATGTACCTACAAAGATTAGAGGCCAAATTAGAGGGAAGTGGACTGGGCTTCAACCTCTTTTTCGTCAAACAAGGGAAACTCATTGAACAGGTACTACCAGCATTGATGTACGCTAATGATATAGTGCTAATGGCCGACAACAAGGAAGATTCGCAGAGATTGGTGGACATATGTAGTAATAAGGGAGATAGGTTAGATTTCAGATTCAGTAAGGAAACATCAGCAGTCATGATTTTTAATGACAATGAAGGTAGTAAGCTTATAATACAGTTGGTCACGCTAGAGATAACAGATAAATACAAATATCTGGGCGTATGGATAAACAATGGGGCCGAGTACCTAAGGGAACACGAAATATACGTGTCGACTAAAGGTAATAGGAATGCAGCGGTAATGAAAAACAGGGCACTGTGGAATTACAATAAGTATGATGTTGTGAGAGGGATATGGAAAGGGGTCATGGTTCCTGGTCTGACGTTCGGCAATGTGGTCTTGTGCATGAGATCAGAAGTTCAAGCGAGATTAGAAATTAAGCAACGTGGAATAGGTAGGCTTGCCTTAGGAGTTCACGGAAATACACCAAATCAGGGAGTACAAGGTGATATGGGATGGACATCATTTGAGGGCAGGGAAGCTAGCAGCAAGATAAAATTTGAGAATCAATTGAGAGAAATGGGGGGGAGCGTTGGGCTAGGAATGTATTCAGCTACTTGTACATGAAGAATGTCGATACCAAATGGCGGAAGCGAACCAGAAAATTGAGTGGTAAATACTTGGAAAACAGCAGGGGGCCAAAACAAAAAGAATTATCGGTTAAGAAGAAGGTGAAGGAAGCCGAGATCGATATGTGGAGAATCGGCATGATTAAGAAGTCCGCACTAGAGATCTATCAAACTTTTAAGCAGGAAATTGCCAAGGAAAGGATCTATGATAATACTCGGAGTACTTCTCTACTGTCTGAGGCCAGGACGGGAGTATTGCGAACCAAGACATATCAGGCCAAATACGAAGGGGTAGACACGGTATGCATTGCCTGTGGAGAGGAAAAAAAAACTGGGGAACACCTGATAATGTTCTGTAAAGGGCTTCACCCTATAGTTCAGGATGATGGCGCAGAGTTTTTGAAAGCACTGGGGTTTAGGGACAGTGAGGGCAAAATAGACTTTAATTGATTGATATGTGGGGTTTAACGTCCCAAAACCACTTTATGATTATGACAGACGCCGTAGTGGAGGTCTCCGGAAATTTAGACCACCTGAGTTTCTTTAACGTGCACCCAAATCTGAGCAACATAGACTTTAAGTGGGTAGAATTAACTAGAAGGAGGTTTTCTGATTGGTGGCTAAAGTCAAGGCACGAGTGAAAATTAAACCCTCCACTGCAAAGTACGAATTCTCAACCTCACTATTTAAGGGAAAAATAAATCCAGTTTTTGTTTCATTAAGTATTACTGCTTTGTGGCACTAGCCACCGCCCGATCTAAAGGGTACAGCTATATACATCCATCCATGCATCCATCCAGCGTGCGTGTTTAGCCAGTGCCTCCTCTGGTTTAGCACGTGTTGTATTGCCAGTCTGTGATGTTTACGCGTGACTTGTGCCTCGTTGTCGGTATTTCTCGCCACATTGTACTATAGTTGAGTGAAGTGGTGATGTTGTCTGTGCGTGTCTACGGGAATGAAAAAAATGACAGGGGAAGGAATAACAGGCGAGACGGCTTCTGTTTTGTGCCAAAGTGTAACAGCGGCTATCGCT
This sequence comes from Rhipicephalus annulatus, assembly GCA_013436015.1. NCBI lineage: Eukaryota > Metazoa > Arthropoda > Arachnida > Ixodida > Ixodidae > Rhipicephalus > Rhipicephalus annulatus. The sequence goes on from WOVY01003389.1 coordinate 394,016, forward strand.
CATGTAAGGAGGCGCAATCGTTATTTCGGGTGCCGCTTGAAGCTGATCGCCAAGAAAAATGGTCACGGAACATCAAGAGAGGTGATCGAGTCCTCGACGAGAGCAGCGTTGTTTGTGAGAGGCACTTCGAGACAAGGTTCATACAACGAACTTTTTAGACCACAATCAACGGTAAGATCATTGAGATCCCCCGATATCGACCGCTCTTATCAAAGGATGCCATTCTGACTGTTTTCCCGGATGCTCCCAAGTATTTTTCAAAGGCGCTCCTGAAAATACGGAAGGATTGCAACTTTAGCGATCAGATTCTTCTCAAACCGAAGCGAATGAGACGTGAGAACACGGTGGCAGAAGTTGCGTCTAACGATGTTAACCGAGAAAGTTCGCTCGATAATATTCCTGAACAGGAATGTCAATGATTGTCGAACGATGTTGACCGAGGCGGTGCAATTGATAAAGCTCCTGAACATGAAAGCTAAGGTCTGCCATTTTCAAAGCTCACCATTCTAAGTGCATGTTCGGAAATTTTTCTGCCGTGTTTTGGGGACTCATTTCTTTAGGCTGAGTTAGAAGCCGACGCTGTCGAGCATAGTAAGGTAGCTTTGAAGAGACTCATTCAGGTTAAGAAGCAAGCTGGTTAAAGTGCTGCGACCACCAAAGTTCTCATCAGAGAAAAAAAGGGGCGCCAAGAGGAACTCAAAACACGAGAGGAGGCAGAGACACTGAAGGCTAGGCGCATCACTCCCAAGTTTGGTAGACTTGCCAACGTCACCACCGTTGCAAGTGTCGACGTCCCTCCAACATCCCCCTGTGATCTTGCCTCAATGATAAGGCAAATCGTACGCGAAGAACTTGGACGACGTGATGCTGTCAACCCGCCGAGAGCACCTGCTATCAACACCTTCCCGCAATACGACGCAATGTGTGCTGCCGTTGATGCCACGCTATATGATGTGCCCCAATCAAGAGCACCAGCGCCCCCAACCGACAACTTACATCATCGCCGTGGTTTCCAGAACGCCTCCCGCCAACCACCTACAATGGTGTCTTCGTGGGACGATCATGGGCACATGGCGCCTCGTGGAAGGTTTGGTGACGTGCGTGAGGCCCCTGTGTGCTATAACTGTGGTTTCCGTGGACATGTGGCTCGATTCTGTGGTCAAAGGCGTCGCCCCCAGCAACGCTACTACGAGGGACTATCACCTTCTTTTCGACAAAACCGCTGGCGCGGTGGTATGCGTTCAATGCGGGACGCGTACGTTGGGGACGGCTTCCAGCAAACGACCCACAGTGATACACATGTAGGACGCAATTTCCACCGAAATTTACGCAACGACTCGCCTTCCTCCGTGCGAAGCTTGACGCCCCCCACAACAAGCCGGTCCCGTTCCCCATCTCCTGGTCGACGCGTCACCTCCCCGCCTCCGGGAAACTAGGTGGTGCGGCCAATGGAGGTGACGTCGCCGAACATTTGTCACTACATCCGCCTATGCCTCCACCCGTTTTTATGACTCAAAATAGGGTCCCCGTGCTTATTGATGGACTTCCTACGATGGCTTTGATAGATACTGGAGCAGCTGTTTCAGTGATGAGTCTTAACTTCAAATTGCGGCTAGGACATAAAGTGATGTTTCGCTGGGACAGTTGTGCATCATTTCGTGCAGTGAGCGGGTAGACATTGTGCCCGATCGGTGTGTGTGTTGTTAGTGTCACTTTGGGTGACAAGGTCTTCGAGGCTGAATTCGCGGTACTGACCAGCTCCACCCTTGACATCATCTTGGGCATCGATTTTCTACGCGAGTGCGGGGCTACTGTAGATTGCGGTGCTGGCGAGATTATGCTATCGGCATTTACTGACGATCCTAGGTGCTGTCAAGGATCTATCACCGTCATTGAGAATGTTGTCTTGCCGCCCAACTCGATGAAGACCGTACGCGTTGACGCCTCTGCCTCGGACGCCGGAAAGTTTGATGTTCTTGTGGAGCCCATTCCTCTTAATTGCGCCAAGAAAAATGTGCTCATTCCACATTGTGTTCTGTCGATCAGTGATAGGCGATCAGCCTTATGGGTGTCGAACTATTCAAATGAACCTGTTATGCTACCCGGCGGAATGCGACTCGCCCGCTTCGAACAAAATGCGACCAGTTTCATTGCATCTTTAAGTGACGAGAGAGTAGATCCTATTTGTGCAACGTACCATACAGAATCCAACTTTCTGAGTATGGTAAACAAGTCGCTATCATCAGAAAAACGACAAGCTTTGGTCGAAGTCCTTGCGAAGCACGCTACTATATTTGACTTTGCGCAGAAAGAAGAGCAAATAAGTGTACCCGAGTGGCGTAGTCGCCATGGGATTGACACAGGATCCGCTCACCCTATCCGGCAGAAACCATACCGTGTCTCATCTGCGGAGCGCAAGGTCATTACTCAACAGGTAGAAGAGATGTTAAAGAAAAGGGTTATTTAAGAGTCGTGTAGTCCTTGGGCTGCCCCTGTGATTCTTGTCTGAAAGAAGGATGGTACATGGCGATTCTGCGTGGATTACAGACGGCTCAACTCTGTTACTAAAAAGGATGTCTACCCGCTTCCCAGGATTTATGATGTCATCGATTGTTTACATTCGGCATCGTACTTCTCATCCGTGGATTTGAGATCTGGTTATTGGCAAATACCCATGCACCCGAATGACAAAGAGAAAACGGCCTTCATAACCCCAGATGGTCTGTTTGAATTCAATGTAATGCCGTTTGGCCTATGCAACGCTCCAGCCACGTTTGAGCGCTCCATGGACTCTGTGTTACGTGGACTAAAGTGGGAAGTTTGTCTTTTCTACCTGGATGACATTATAATATTTGGCCGTACATTCGATGAACACAACCATCGTCTAGACATTGTTCTCACCTGCCTTGAGAGAGCTAAGCTCACCCTGAACTCTAAGAAGTGTCACTTTGGCAGCCGTGAGACTCTCGTTCTCGGTCACCTGGTGGACAAGCATGGCGTTCGACCCGACCCCAGAAAGTCGCAGCTGTCAGCAGCTTCAAACAACCTCAGTCGGTACGAGAGTTGCGAAGCTTTTTGGGCCTATGCTCGTACTTCTGTCGCTTCGTGCCCAGGTTCGCCGACCTCGCTTACCCTTCGACGTCCCTACTCAACAAGAACGCACCTTTTCGGTGGTCAGCGGAATGCGAGTCGTCTTTTTCGCAACTCAAGTTTGATCTTACGTCAGGGCCCGTACTTCGCCACTATGACCCATCTGCTGCCACAGAAGTTCATACCGACGCCAGTGGTGTAGGTATTGGCGCCGTCTTGGTACAACGCCATAGAGCTGCTGAACACGTCGTTGCCTATGCCAGTCGCTGTTTAAGTAAGCCGGAGCGAAACTATACTGTCACAGAGCAGGAATGTCTCGCGGTCATATTCGCCGTGCACAAGTTTCGCCCTTATATCTATGGACGCCGATTCTCGATTGTCACGGACCACCATTCTTTATGTTGGCTCACTGGACTACGGGACCCATCTGGTCGTCTTGCTCGTTGGGCGTTACGATTGCAAGAACACGACTTTGAAGTCTGCTACAAGAGCGGTCGTCGTCATGCCGATGTTGATTGCCTTTCACGACTTCCCCTTCCGACAACCGAGTGTGACGCTGACAACTTTGATGAATATTTGGCTGTAGTGGATACTCCGTTCCCCGACCTAACAACTTTTTGAGCAGAGCAACGCAATGACAACAGTCTCGCTTCTTTCTTTATTTCCGGAACGAACGGTCAACGTGGTTTCGTCGTAAAGGATGGCGTTCTTTACAAAAAGAATTATTCCGGCGTAGGCCCTCACCTACTTCTAGTTGTGCCTACAAGCCTTCGACAACACGTACTTCGAGCAAAGCACGACGACCCAACATCTGGCCATATGGGTTTTTCTAGGACATTTTATCGCAAGCAAGAACGCTTCTTCTGGCCGAAGATGCGTAAAAGTGTGACTGCATACGTTGCGAGCTGTGAGCAATGTCAACGCCACAAGCGTCCTACAACTCCGCCAGCCGGACTACTTCATCCCATAGCACCCCCGAGTTCACCATTTGACGTCGTAGGTGTCGACCTGCTCGGCCCTTTTCCGCGATCAACGAACGGCAACCGATGGATTATTGTGGGCGTTGACCACCTCACACGTTACGCCGAAACTGCGGCGATTCCTGCGGCAACGGTCACTCAAGTTTCACAGTTCATGCTGTCACACGTTATATTACGCCATGGATCCCCCCGTGTCATCATCAGTGATCGTGGGCGGCAATTTGTTGCCGATGTAGTTGAAGACCTCCTTCGTGTTGCCTCGTGCCATTTTCGTCACACTACCCCGTATCACCCGCAGGCTAATGGTTTGACGGAACGAACAAATAGGACTCTCGTCAACATGATTTCCGTGTATGTTGATTCTAGACATAAAACATGGGACGCGATTTTGCCATTTATAACTTTCGCCTACAACACTGCACAGCACGAAACAACGAGATACAGTCCATTTTATCTGCTCTACGCACGCCAACCCCGCACAGCTCTTGACACTATTCTTCCTTTTTCCGAGACTGATCAACCTACTCTCGCCGAAACCATTTGCCGCGCAGAAGATGCCCGGCGCATCGCCTGTCTTCGAACTTTCGTCTCACAGAAACGCTCCAAAAACCGTTACGACAGAAGTCACCGGCACGTATGGTTTGAGAAAGGGGATTTGGTGTGGCTTTGGACGCCGCTTCGCAAGCGCGGCCTCTGCCAAAAGTTTCTGGCCAACTACACTGGTCCGTTTGTTGTCTTGGAACGTCTAAGCGATGTCACGTACGTGATATCTCAGCTGTTGTCAACTGGCCGCCGCTCAAGCAAGACCAACATCGTTCATGTTGCCCGTTTAAAATGCTATCATCACCGCAACGAAGCCTAACTCGCCCGGTGGGCATCGTCTGCAAAGGGGGAATTGCTACGATACTGAGGATGCGCGTGGAAGAAGAGGAGAACGAGGTTGGCACGAGCGGTGATCGGCCAGATCCCTGGACTTTCGCATTGATCATCTCCTGTAAATAAAGGCATCCATCGCATCGTAACAATATAAAGAATGTAAGCAAGTTGTCTTTGTGCCCAGGCGTGGGAATGGAGCCTTTAGCTGGCAAATGCCCTTCGTTTATTGGAGAGTTCTTTTCGAAGAACTGCACGCTTGTCGTAGCAGATGCCCTCGCTGCTTGTGTTCACTGTAAGTATCACAGGAAGCTGATACTCAACCAGCTTTCCTGAAGACGGCGTCAGAAGGTATCTGCCAAACAAAGTCCTTGTAATATACGGCATAATTTACGGAGAACGAAAGCCAAGCTTAGTAAAGCAAGAATTAGTTTGAGTCATATGAAAACAAAAATCGAGCAGTTATCTGAAAAGCGGTAGCTGAAAGAATTAGAGGCCTTCCTGAGAAGCAGCGAGCAGCTGTCAAGGTGTGTTTTGAAGCAGCACAGAGGAAGGAAGGAAAATAGAGGGAAAAGAAAGGCAAGGAGGTTAACCAGCCTATAGGCAGCCGGTTTGCTACCCTGCGCATGGGAGAGGGATGGGGGAGATGAAAGAGAGCAGAGAGGGAAGATAGAAACAGCACATTCGGCAGCACATGCGCGCACACTCAGTCATAGTCCAGTCTTGTCTTTCGCGGTGTGTGACATTGGTGTTACAGTCGCTTGTTCAAGTCGGTGTCGCGTAGGAATTTCAACAGAGCTTTCGTCGCCTTCTGTTGCAGTGTCTTCTCTCGGGCACTTGACAGAATAGTGTCCACAGACATTTGGCTGTTGTCGATGCACGCAATAGCAGACGCCAGTGACTGTCTCTGGATTTCATACAATGGACAGTCACACAGGATGTGGTGTAGCGTCTCTTCGCAATGACAGGCATCGCAGAGAGCGTTGTCGGCCATTCCTATGACAAAGGAGTAAGATTTTGTAAATGCCACTCCTAGCCATAAGCGATGAAGTAGGGTGGCTTCTCTTCGATCGAGTCCAGTGGGCATGTGGAGAGCCATCAAAGAGGACAGGTGGTGTTGACGATTCGTATCGACGCTTGGTGGGCACCATAGTGAAAACGTGATTTCACGCGCAAGTCGTCGAAGATTACTGGCAACATCAGTCCTCGAAAAAGCAGCACAGAGAAAGTCAAGAAAAGGAATGAGGTGTGAAAATGAATAGCTTCTTGAGTGCGTGCTGATGCGCATGCGAAGCCCTAAGCTGTATGAACACAAGACAAAGCACGACATTCTGGATTTACCACGCCGCATTTGTCTAAAAAGGGCAATACAGGTCTTATAGAGCAGCTTTGGTTTTAACCCAAGTGTATTCAAAGGTCTCCAAAAAAAACGAAGGACATGGACGAACACAGTCGGCATGGCGTCATAGTATTCTACGAAATGAAGCTGTTTGAACACATTGATGTCAAGCCTTCTGGTAAGTGTGAACAGTTAAACTGTTTCATTCTTTTTAATTGGATGGTCCATGTGTTTCACCGTATGTGCTGTTAGTTTCTGCGTGTTCATTAATCTCGGCTTGCGTCTTTACCTCTTTCAGGCTCCGTAGAAGGATTTGTTGATCTGGGTCAGTTCGAGACTGAAGGCTCCGGAAAAGAACTTGCAGATCACGGGCTAGTCGTAGTATTTCAGCCTTTCACAGGTATGGGGTACAGTAAAAGTTTGAGCATGAAAGCTCTCTTAAAAGTTGCCGTTTTGAGCCATAGTGTTAATGCTTCTTGTGGATTCTGTTGCGAGATGTATAATAGTATAACAATCATGCTTCTCATTTTCAGGTAAATGAATGTAAATTCTTGGCATATTTGCGACCAAGGGCAACGTAAGAGCCAATATTCTTGCAAAGATCATCCTCAGTGCACGTTACTCTGTGAAAATGCGAGGCTGCATGTTGATGGAGCGACTTGTGATGGTGCAAGTTGGAACCGTAGTATGTGGAGAATGTTCGGCACATAAGGTAAGATTCATTGACTTTCGAGTAGGATGCTTGCTTCTCATGAAAAGTACTAAATATTTCTTATCTACTTTTAGTTTTGATACCCACTGTACAGTTTGGGTTTTGATACCCACTGTACAGTTACAATATTCCCTCTTTTTAAGCATAAACTCCGTGAATCACACTGTTTCCAAATTTATTTTGAAATGCAGGATCTTCCTCAAGCACCAAGTCTAAGTGCACTCATCCTGTGGATGACACCCGTGCCCTGCATTTTTTTTATGAATTCCTGCACCTGCTTAAAAATGTTAGAAATGCTTTTCTAGGCACTGGGTTTAACACGCCGGCGGGACGAGTTTATGCAGATTACATCATGGAAGCATCGAAATTAACTAATGAAAGAGTAACCTTGAAAGTTATGCCGCATCTTAGCAGGCTGCATCTTTTTCCCAACGGTTTTGAGAAACAGAGAGTAGGGTCAGCGATCCTCCTTTTTAGTGATGAGGTACTTATAGGACTGTTTTTCTACCAAAAACAAATTGAAAGACTCCTAGGCCCGGGAAATGTGACAAAAGCTTTCATTTTGAGATTTTCAAAAGTATTCAAAATATCGACGTTGCGTGTGCCAGCACCAGCGTTCAGACCAGAATCTCCTGAAGCCAACTTTTTAAGGGAGTTTCTAGTGTTTCTTTATGATTGGGAGTCGCACTCTCATAGCTCAAAATACGGATTTTCGAGCAACAGCACTGCGCACGGCCTACGTGTTACCATTCGCTAAACTCTGGACATCGCTGAGTACCTTAGCTCGCAGTGCAGTTTCCGTTATCTTTAACCTGTAGGCTGAGTCAAGACAAGTTGGAAAACTTGTTTGAGATTGTGCGACAATGCAACGGCTGCAACGATCACCCAACACCTACTCAATTCTTAGTCACTGTGAATGCAATGGCCTTTCATGGTGTATCACAGCCACCAAAGACAGGAAACTGCTGCCCTGAAGTGATCAATTAACTAGTTGGCCGTTGCCATGCCAGCTTAAGCCAGGATAAGCAAAACCCCATAAATGTACTTGACTGCCTTGTAGATGATGGAAAGCTCGATGACGTTGAAGCTGTTTTGGATTTTCTTCCACCTGAAGATCATAGCAGGTGTGTCACTCACCACAGCTCAAGCTGCTCAATACATTATGTTGCAGGCTATGTGGCTAGGAAGGTTACGAGAAAAACTGCTTGTAGTACATGTAATGGGCTCTTGACAATGAGCAAAAAGCAGTGTCATTAAAATACCAATAATGACTTCATTAGACATTGTGATTGTGGCGGTCTGTTATACCCATCTTCTGGGATTTCCGGTCTTGTAAGCGCTTTAGAAGAGTCATTTACAGTTTTCTTCAGTTGAAAGAAAATCAACGCTCAAAGCTTGCAAGACTTTGCCATGTTCCTCCAAAGTGTTGACCTGCCAAAGCCAGGGTGTGACACACATCACAAAGAGCTGAAACTGAGTATAGTGAAATTTTATGTACTTCTTCGTTTTCGAATGTATGCTATGTCACTCAACACTAAGAGACAACAGGCGAAACACCTGAAGCTGAGGCGATCTTTCTTTATAGGTGGGGTTAGTGATTGATAATTTCGTGGTTTCTACGTGGAAAACCATCATATTTTTCTTTCGAGAAGTTTGTGTCCCATTGTGAAGATATCTTGGTTTAATCGAAAGAAGGAGCTGGGCTGAAAAAATGTTTGAATGAAAAATAAAGTTCAGAATTATGTTTGTCTGTCGGTGTCTTTGCTTGTGCGCGACCAGTCGCAAATGTAGAAGCAACATGCAGACGCATTCGCTTGAAGCTTCTTGACTGCTTAGCAAGGGAAGCAATATAAAAGATATAAAACATGCATGACAGAACACAGAAACTCGTATGCTATAAATAGAGATGTTTTAGCGTTATGAGTTAATGCGTTAAAATTTATCCAATACCACTTGAAGGTATCTCACTGCTTCATAATATTCCTGAATTTAATAAAAACATGCTCGACTCGACGACAGTCCTAACAAGGTGTGGGTTCGAGCTTGTTGGTATTCCAAAATCACCAATTCTTGCGCAAAATTTTGTAGACAACAGACGCAAACGGAAGTTTGCGCCCGTCCGTGTCTGTTTCGTCCGGTGTTTAAGAAATTTTGCGCAAGAAGTGTTGACAGCATTAAATTGTGATGCTGCCTGTGTGTAAGGGATAGATTTCATGATTAGTTGGCGTTGCAGTGGTTATTAATCACATAAACAGCCGCACGTGCACGACAACTCAGAACAATACAAAAATCAGCCGCGCTAACCACTTGCAAAGGTATCAACGCAGCTTGCGTAGCGCTCCTGTGGCCAGTAGCGCCATTTGATGGCGCGCAGAGTGGTCATCGCAAGAAGGGCCCTTTTTCCGGCGCCGCACGATACACTTCCCCTTTCTGGTACACTGTAGCACAACTGAAGTTTCAGCTACACACTCACCATTCCCTTTTTTTTCTGCATCCTCAAGATGCGTTTTTACCATGGTTTCTATGTTGCGCTAATCAACTGTCACCAAACAAAAATGCAGTCTTGATTAAAAAATTGTATAATTCGCGCGAAGAATATCTAAAAAACCTAGTTATAAAACGAGCATGACCTTTAAGGTTGGCACCAGCTGTATTTGTCTCGGAGGCAATACATTGTCAACGTCGGGCCGCGCGTTGCATCATGGGTTGTTATAGTCACGTGATAGTTTCCCGCTCAAAATAATGGTGGTTTCCGCCGCAGTCTCTTCGTCAGTAGTTAACAATGTATAATTTTAGTTTTTATAGAGTCTGCGTCACTGCATTTATCGGCTTTGTGTTCTGTGGTGCCCCCTCCTGTTTGTGTACAACTAAGCAAGGCGTTCGGCGGCGGAAACGGCTTCCATCTGACCTCTCCTTCAGGCTGCATGATCGGGTAAGTAGCGGGGTTTATAGTCTTCTCTTTGTAGCCCTGTATGCCATCGCATGTTTTGTCGCACTAATTGTGACGTAAGTCACGTTCGCTTCCGGTGTCAAACAGGAACTTTTGATCGTGATTTGGCTCCCAAACTGCTGCTTGACTCTCATTTCAGGCACACTTGATCCAGATTAATTTGCACCGCTTAGCAACAATCATTGTTGATCGCGATCAAGGAATCAGACCCGTCGTCGTTCTGTTCTCGCGCTATAACTATCGTCATCTCATACCAACTAGCCCAAACTGCCACACTTCCAAATCCACCTCTTTGATGCGCAAAAGTGCTCTTGTGACACCATTGCAATCTACTGTGTGAAACCAAAAACCATAAATGTGTCATTTTTGCGTACATTCACATTCAATATCTCGATTTATGCAGTGTATACGATGTATGCACTAAATAAAGTAAAAATACTATCAACTATTCTATTATCAAAATCATTCTTAGGTTGCTCTGTGTGATTATGTCTACAAAAAGTTCACCCTTTGAATGAGTGGCAGCCCCTTGTTCGTTTAAACAACGGTTTCACCATGTTTCCCCGAGCCAACAGTTTTGCCGTAACCTCTTCCGTCGCGTCTGTTATCATGGCCTTCTGCGTTTGGCTCAAGTCAGCGTTATCATATTTGTACACGTTTCTTCGTTTTATAGCATTAATATAATTTTACTCCAATTAGTCTGGGAGGAGAGCAAGTATGATTCTATTATGGCAGTTGAAACAGCCACAGTCTGTAAAGCGTATTCCTATCGACGTGGTGACGTGTGGCACAACTATTCATTTGCTTTACCCACTTGCAAATTATTGAAAAGTGAAAAATAGAATGCAACTTTGTTAAAAACTGCGTAATCGACCTCGATGCTCGAATGCTAACCACAGAAATGTTGACCATAACCTGACTGACCTAATGTTTAAAAATTAACAGAGTAGAATAGCCCCCTGAATAAAACTACTTGAAAGTACTACGCTGTCTTCAAAGACACCTACAATTCCACTTATATATTCGGAAATGCCTTGTCACTGTTGTTTGTATGCTATAAAGGTTTCATGCAGTCTATCCTTAAAGGGCCCCTGAAACGGTTTTTTCACAATCTGTTTTTGATTAGACCACTACTGGATCAAATCATTGCCACCATGATTCAATTTAAACACCCAATATTAACGGAGCTACGAATACTAAAAGGTACCCTCCTCCTTTGTTCCGCCTTTCACCCTCAACATTTTTTTCGAGCGCTTGGGGCTAAGCTCCGCCTTCACGGAGCCTGCGTCACGATGTGACGTGGCAGAACGCGTGCGTGACGTTGTGTCGTCTGCTTCCGGTAGGATGGATTGATGGATGGATGGATATGGCTGTACCCTTTATATCGGGCGGTGGCTTCCGCCACCAAGCCATAATACTTAATGAACCAAAAACTAGATTTATTTTTTTCCTTAAATGGTGAGGTTGAAGATTTGTACTTTGCAGCGAAGGGTTCTATTTTCACTCGTGCCTTGATTTTAGCCACCAATCAGATAACCTCCTTCTAGTTAATACTACCCGCTTAAAGTCTATTTTGCCCTCCCTGTCCCTAAACCCCAGTGCTTTGAAAAACTCTGCGCCATCATTCTGAACTATAGGGTGAAGCCCTTTACAGAACATTATCAAGTGTTCCGCAGTTTCTTTTTCCTCTCCACAGGCACTGCATACCGTGTCTACCCCTTCATATTTGACCCGATATATCTTGGTTCGCAATACTCCCGTCCTGGCCTCAGACAGTAGAGAAGTACCCCGATAATTATCACAGATCCTTTCCTTGGCAATTTCCAGCTTAAAAGTTCGATAGATCTCTAGTGCGGACTTCTTAATCATGCCGATTCTCCACATATCGGTCTCAGCTTCCTTCACCTTCTTCGTAACCAATAATTTTTTTTGGTTTGCCCCCTGCTGTTTTCCAAGTAATTACCAGTCAATTTTCCGGTTCGCTTCCGCCATTTTGTATCGACATTCTTCATGTACAAGTAGCTGAATACCTTCCTAGCCCAACGCTCCCCCCCATTTCTCTCAATCGATTCTCAAATTTTATCTTGCTGCTAGCTTCCCTGCCCTCAAATGATGTCCTTCCCATATCACCTTGTACTCCCTGATTTGGTGTATTCCCGTGCGCTCCTAAGGCAAGCCTACCTAACCCACGTTGTTTAATTTCTAATCTTGCTTGAATTTCCGATCTCATGCCCACGACCGCATTGCCGAACGTCAGACCAGGAACCATGACCCCTTTTCATATTCTTTCACATCATACTTATTGTAATTCCACAGTGCCCTGGTTTTCATTAACGCTGCACACCTTTTACCTTAGTCGACACGTATATTTCGTGTTCCCTTAGGTACTCGGCCCCATTGTTTATCCATACGCCCAGATATTTGTATTTATCTGTTATCTCTAGCGTGACCTCCTGTATTCTAAGCTTACTACCTTCATTGTCATTAAAAATCATGACTGCTTATGTTTCCTTACTGAATCTGAAATCTAACCTATCTCCTTCATTACCACAGATGTCCACCAATCTCTGCAAATCTTCCTTGTTGTCGGCCATTAGCACTATATCATCTGCGTACATCAATGCTGGCAGTGCCTGTTCAATGAGTTTTCTTTGTTTTACGAAAGAGAGGTTGAAGCGCAGTCCACTTCTCTCTAAGTTGTCCTCTAATCCTTGTAGGTACATCATGAATAACAAGGGTGACCAAGGACACCCCTGCCTAAGCCCCCGTTTCACCTCTGAGGGCTTAGATACCTGTTTTTCCCACTTTAAAACTACCTTGTTACTTTTATAGATATTCTTTAAAAAATTAGTGACTACATCTTCCACGCCTAGTGTGTCCAGTATTCCCCACAAATCCTCTTGGACCACGCTATCGTACGTTTTCTTGATATCCAAAAATGCTAGCCACACTGTGTTTCTTTTCTGCTAATTCGATGCACTGCTTTAGTGAGAACAGATTGTCTTCCAACCTCCTGTGTTTCCGAAACCCATTCTGCAGTTTCCCTAGCACCCCCTCATCCGCTATCCATGCCTGCAGTCTTTCCTTTATAATCTGCATTGCCAGCCTGTAGACCACTGATGTCACTCTTATAGGACGGTAGTTGTTTATGTCAGCTTTGTCCCCCTTTCCTTTACAGGTCATGCTCATCCTGCTAAGTTTCCATCTATCGGGAACTTCTCCATCAATTATTACTTTGCTCACTGTCTCTCTCAAAGCCTGCTTAGACTTCGGACCTAATGTCTTTATCAGCATAATTGGAATGCCATCTGGGCCTGTTGATGTACTACTAGGAACCCTTTTCTCAGCCCTTTCCCACTCTGGTTGCGAAAATAGAGCCATTGCGCCACTTTATTCATCCTTGTGTAATGTGGTGCATAAAGCACTTCTGTGTTGAAATTTTTCTGTCGCCCTTGTTCTTATATATTCAATAGCTTCGTCCCCTTCTAGCCTAGCACCTTGAGCTGTAGTTATGAACCTCTGCTCTAGGCTCGTCTCATTTCTTAGGGAGCTTAGATGGTTCCAAAAATTTCGCAGCTGCCTTTCTATCTTTTAGATGCGGAAGCATCTTATACTCGCGCCTTGTAGTGCGCCGTCCGCGCCGTCCGCACCGCTTCTCGAACATTCGACAGCTGACGCGCGCGCATGCGCCGTCGCGCCGTCGCCCACCATCTGTGCCGCGCGCGCTTCTCCTTCGAGAACATTCGACAGCTGACAGCGCATGCGCCGTCGCGCCGTCGCCATCTGGGCCGCGCGCGCGCTTCTCTTTCGAGAACATTCGACAGCTGACAGCGCATGCGCCGTCGCGCTGTATATATACTCAAAGTCGGCGCTCGCTCGCTCAGTTGCCGCTCGTCCGTTGGTTTGTACGGCGCGTCGACGTCCGAATTTGCCGTGAAATGAATGCCAACGAATCCACAAACACAATGATCGACGTCCCTTCGACCAGCGCCGCCCTTTCGCATACGTGTTTACGTGTTCACTCATTTAACACCCCCAACTACAACCACGTTAACCAATTTAGCCATCGACCCAAGTAAGTCGCAATTTAACACCCTATTTCACAACCACGTTAACCAATTTAGCCATCAACCCAAGTAAGTCGCACTTTAACACCCCGTTAACCAATTATATGCTCCGCATCCTCCTCAGTGTTCCCCCGAGGGAAGCTGCGGGCAATTTTTTTTATGTACTTCTGTCAGCCACTGGGCTCCCTTTCTTCTAATCTTTTCATTGATCAAAAGGGAGGCATCCTTTCTGCACTTAGAAAGATTTCCCAATTTCTTTCAACATTATCTGTCGGTTCACCCCGCTGCTTAGGATGTCTATGTTCCCTAGAGACTTCCTGACGTTTTTCTATGGCTGTCTTAACTTCCTTATCCCACCAACTTTTGGTTTTGTGTCTTCTTTTTCGGGGTGACTTGTCACGTGCCTTAGGAAGCTCTATCTGCACAGTCTGATTAGATTCGTGTATGTCCACACTGTTTCATTATCCTCAGTGATTACTTTCTCGATTTGTTTATTGGCAATTTCAATTTGCCTTTCCGAATAAAAGTTTTCCTGTAGTTGCTCATCTTGTCTCCTTCCCACTTTCACTGCTCTTCCAAAACTTAGCTTGATACATTTGTGATCACTACCAAGACTTCTGGAGCCACCTTCATCTATGTGCATTCCTCTGAGCTTATCATACATCCTTTGTGACATCAGTGCGTAATCTATCGTTGCCTGCAGCATTCCTACCTCCCACGTTATTTGATTTGATGAATTTGTGAGGTTTAACGTCCCAAAACCACTATTTGATTAGCAGAGACGCCGTAGTGGAGGGCTCCGGAAATTTCGACCACCTGGGGTTCTTCAACGGGCACCCAAATCTGAGTCCATGGGCGTACAACATTTCCGCCTCCATCGGAAATGCACCCGCCACAGCCGGGATTTGATCCCGCGACCTGCGGGTCAACAGCCGAGTACCTTAGCCACTAGACCACCGCGGCGGGGCACCTCCCATGTTATTTGCACTTCACACTTCTCTGTACTGCTGCAAATGATCAAACCCAGCCTTTCACACATATTCATGATCATTTTTTTCTGTCGGGTCGGTATACCCGTCTATATCTTCCATGTGTGCATTCATATCTCCTAGTATATTTGTCTCGCACTCTCCTCCTAACTCCTGAATGTCCTTTGATATACACTCTACCATTGCCGAGTTTTCCTCTCTGGCCTTTGCTCCCGTCCACAAGTACACAAAACCAAGGACTGTCTTTGCCCTGCCACTTTCCCTTTTAGCCATAAATGTTCCTTGCACCCTTGCTTCACCCTTTCCCAGTCTGTACTTTTATGAATGAGTGGCCCAATACCACCCCCCTATTTGCTGCCTTCTGTTCTATTACAATATTCCCACGCGTAGTCCGCATTGTTAGGAGGTTGTTTTATGTCCCTGAGATGTGTTTATACAAAACCGTATACCATCGGCCTCTCCTACCTTAGCTCCTCTTCTATCTCTTCCCACTTCAGCCTGTTCCTACCGCCATGCATGTAAATATACCCTATGTCTGAAATGGCTCGGCGCTCGTGGTTACGTTTATTTCTGCCCCGGACTCTACCTATCTTCAATACTGGTGCCACTTTGGAATCGTATCTGTCCATACAAACTGTCAAAGAGTCTCCCTGGTTGTCCATACCACCTGTCAAAGAGCCACCGGCAGTCAGGCGCTTGACCGCGGCTGGGCCAGCTAAGTGATCGTCTGTTTGTGCGCTCAACGCGAGTAGCCCATGTTTTGTTTCACGGCGCTTTGGACCACTGCTCACCATGTACCCCGGACTTGAAGAGTGTTTGCGCCGAATGAGCGCTGAAATTGTTTTCGAACCATAGAGCGACACACCGTTTCGCGATTCTGCGCTTCGTGCCGAGAATGATAGCAGTGATCCACCGCCACCTGACTCACCGGACTTCCACAACGATGTCAACGATCACGGGTATGTGTAAATGATTCAAGTAGCCATTTTTGTTCGATACTTTTTCGTCCTCGCGTTTGCGTGTCGCGCGTGTAACTTGTACGTTGTGCTGCGTAATCACGAGCGTAGAAACAATTTCGTCATTGTCTTTCATTTCGCTGTGTTTGTGCGGTGTCCACGATAACGATAACTTAGGCCGATTTTAGCGAGTGCAGGGGCGACAGCGGGCTTTGTGGAGCAGAACCAACGGCCATTGAACAACTCTGCTGTCGCGACATACCGCAAGTTGTTCGCAAAGTCTGAACTGCTGCATAACTTGGCACGAAGACTTCCAAAGCGCGTGCCTGCACTCCGCGGTGGTGCGTACTGGAGAACGGCGTTGCGGTTGAAAGAGAAGTGCACAGGTAATAGTGTATCAAAGAAAGAAAAAAAAACATTTTGAAGCTGCAGTTCCAGCAACGTTATCTTAAGCATTCTTCCAGGAAATACCCCTTTCTAGCGAACTGCTTCTTTACTCGATCGATTTGGCAGAGGCTTAGGCGACGCAACACAGTTGTATTACCTGCGTGCGTAGTCACCGCCACCCGGAAGCAGTTTCCGCCAGCCCACTACGTGGGCTACCGATATACTTCTGTAGGCACGTGGAAGCTTTTATATCTTAACTTGAAATTAAACGGCAAGCTGTCCGTGCTTTCAACTACGCAAAGATATCCGCGCATAAATTATTCTGCGTTCATCTCCTTTTAGGTTGACCTGTTTTGCGCAGGTTTGTTTTTTCCATTGGACTTGTTATGCTATCTCTCGCTCCAAAATACTTGTGCTTCGTGCATGATCTTTCAAGAGAATAATATGTAGGGCTTGCTTATCGCATCACTTATGATAATAATCACAGACTATTTCATTAGGCAACAGTTAAAAAGTAGGTGCGCAATCGCAAACAGAAGCAACTGTCAAACAGAAGACCCACCTAAACAAGAAACGAGGGGCATTTCTCAAATACGCCCATCTAATCATTGTGTCAAACTTGTGATGTCATCTCATGTAGATCTAGCTCTGTTTGGGTTGCCTCCCGTAGCACACAGACGCGAAAATATGATGTAGCTGTCTCGCTCAATTCACTCAGCGGCTTTTGTGTGCTGCTAGCCGTAGCACACATGTAAAAATAACTTTACACGCACTTCACAAAAATGAATTATGGCTGCATCGTTGCCTGACTGCCAGAGAGGCAGTTTCTGCAGTCAGTTGTGGCTCTCTTGCTCGATTCACCTAGTGGCTCTCTTTGTGCTGCCAGCCGTATAGCACACACGTTAAAATAACATTTGACAGCACTTTCCACAAATCGGTCATGGTTGCCAAACTGCCAAGAAGGTTTGTTCCATCGCACTTGTGTCAGAAGACTTCAGCTGCGTCACCACTATGGTTGCATTCTCTCTGCTTAACCATCCTTTTGACGTTGCCCCATTCACCAGAGTGAGAAGCCTTCAGCTGTGTCGTCTCTACGGTTGCATTTTCTCTGTTTCACTGAGCTTTCGATGTTGCTTCAATCCAGTGAAGCTCTCTCGTTCGATTTACACAGTGGCTGTCTGTGTGCTGCCAGCCAGAACACACACACGTGAAAATAGATTTGATGCCAGTTTGATGGTAAGCTTTTGATGCTGTGTTAAGTATTGGTGACTACCCGTCATGGTGGTGTAGTTGTCGTGGTGCTGAACTGATAACACGAAGGATGCTGTATCAAATCTCTGCCATGGCGGCTGCATTTCTGTGCAGGCGAAAATGGTTGAAGCCTTGTACTTAAATTTAGGCACGTGTTGAAAAACGTCATGTGACTAAAATTCTTGGCACCCTCCACTATAGCATACCTCATTATATTGCATCACTAGTTTGGGACATTGAACCCAAACCAACATCATCAGAATGAATGCATGTCTCTGATTCGAGGTCGATGATGTTGGAAAGCGTGTGTGCCTCTGAGCAATGAGCTCCTCCTTAGATGGCCATTCATAGGTGAGAGATATATGCCATGGCTTTGCTCCCTCATTGCTTGTAAAGCTCTCCTTATATGATGAGAGTTTACGGAGGTCCATAGCATATTCCAACAGCCCTTAACATAGCCTGCATGGTGAAGAGCGACAAAGTCACTACCATGCAAGGACACATTACAAGATAAAAGTAATTACCATATTTACTTGATGGTAGGTCAACCTACCTCATGAATGATATAAATCCACATATGGAGGGAGGGGTTCGTGTGACAATAAAAAATAATTATCTGGTGCAGCTGGTGACTACCACTAACGTGAGAATCACGCATTCTGTGGCATGGTTACCATCTTATATTGGCTTTCAGACTCTGATTTTAGCATATATTTATTTCACACTTGTTCAGAAGAATTTTTCGTTTAACTGTTACCTTGTCATTGCTTGTCATCTGAAGTGCCACAGTTTGTTAGAAGCACATCTGTTCAATAAACAATCAGCACTCCTTACCGGATCAGCACCCCTTTTTTTAACTGTTATTACTAGCTGCACCAGCTGAAAGCTCCTCAGCAGCGGTGACATTGTAAAAAGTAGAGGGTCACCCTCAAGCCTTTTTGTATGAAATTATTGAAAAATAGCTAATACAGAAACCAAGGAATATATAGAGTATGGTAATTGTGCTCTTTTATTGGTACTGTAGTAATAATTGTGACATAAGTTTGTAAAAAGACAGCTTTGTACCTGCAGTAACCAAACCTACAACCCTCAGATTACATGCTCGATAAATTACCTTATTTAAACTTCCCTTCCTGGCATCAGATTTTCATGTACAGTACAGAGACTTGCTTTTTATGTGATTGCATAACAGAGCTCAGATGACAGAAATTTCGGTGTCAGCTCCGTTTGTTATAGTGAACTGTAAAATAGAAAAGCTTTTCTGAGAGCAATGTCGCTACTGAGAGTATTTGTGGATGCGCTTGTTTCTAATGTAAAAACATGTTTGAGCAGCCAAAGTGGGGATGGGGGCTAGTTGTTTTGAGTCACTTGTGTTCATATTCGAAGAAAAAAAAATAGATGCAAACGTATGGAACACATACGTAGGACCAGTGCTCGTACTGTGTATGAGTTTATTGATTGTGTCCGCACATGTTTGTTTTTTTCGCTACAAATATGAAGAATGAAATACAAATGATTTTTGCAAATTTTTGGTACACGTTTCTTCAAGGTTAAAGTAGTCCCAGGATTTCTTATGAGCTAATATGGTATTGCTGGTTGTCTTTAATATTGTAATTAGATCATGCATGCAAGAGGAAACTTGCAAAGTTCAAGTGCGTCTACCATGATTTAAAGTTAAAAAGCCAGTTTTCAAGATGTTACTCATGTGTAAATATCAGCCTTTTCAGGTAACTTATCAAAGTGAGCCAAATTACTGTACATGTGCCACACTAACTTTATAAACAGTGTACATGCTCACCTTTACCAACGTGCCAAACATCATACCAGTGTGGCATGTTTGCCTTGTGCTTGTGGCAGTATAGCTTGACACTAGGATGTCGATCTGGGAAAAATTATGCCTAATAAGTCCCTTGGACCTGCTGTCATGAGCACATACAGCGTTTTCTACTAGAGTGATAAAACTCCCATTCCCCCCCTTGCATCCAACATTCCTTCTTGAAACAGTAATTTAACGATTTCACATAAAGATATACTTTTATTAACTTAACTTATTGTTTCTTAGATTCACTTGAAAATTTTGCGCAAACAAAAGGTACTTGTTGTCAATGAGCGTATGTGGATGTATAAATTCTCAACAGCAGTCAGGCACTTAGCACTTAGCACTTAGCACTTGCTTTTCCATGGATACATTGTAGGGGTCTTCGGGTGACGGTGAACAAAAGTGTAGCAAGAGGTGTCTTGTTTGCACTTGAAAAGTATACTAGTAGCACTCCAAGTTTAACTCTCCAACTTGCACCAGCTCAGTGTGTAAAATACAGCCATTCTGTTTGGCAAGCACACTGTACGTGAAATACTTGGCGCTGTAGCCAGGAGATTCACATTGCCCATCACCAAGTGCGTCCACCATGGCTGCTTGTTTTTTGAGGAAGAGCTGGTAAGACAGGTGGCACAATGCATAGGTTCTTTTAGTATTCCGCAGTATACTCAGGGGGCGCAAACTCCCTGTATCTCCCATGTATTCGCTCTCAGCAGCGGAAGTGCTGATTTTACCACTGGCGGTTGACGGGCATCCTACTAGAAATAAATCGCGAACAGAAAATTTATTTCGTGACGTCGCTGGTTTGGTCGCCGAATAGAGAGAAAGGACAAAAATTGAGAGGAAGCTTGCCGCTGAAGCCCTCTTTTCCCACTTCGCATGCAAGCAGAATGCGCTCGTGCCTTCTTGCAGTTCCACTGGCCGCTTGGGCAATGCGGCCATAAAATTTTGGTAATCTTTTTTTAAAAGTTCGTTCGTGTTTCTGAAGATGCAAAAGTTAAGCTAACTGATTTCACAGTAAGATGAAACTCAATCGACACGTATGAAATGCTTTTTTATTGCATGTTTTGCATAAAAAACAGGTACATACACGTAGTGTGAAAGTGTAAATCTATAGATGTAGCTTCAATTTACAACTGACATAAGCACATAACGACCAAACGTTGAACCCAATATCTGAACCAATGTTAAAATCATCAACAATCGTGGAGAGGACACATATTTGACTCAATCACGTTTGTTATGCAACGGGCGTACAAATTGAGTACCAAACAAGACTGAAGTTCAGAGGCACGAAGAGGCTTGAAGCGATCAGAAGTTTTTCGGGGAAGAATGTCGCTGGAAACAGTGTTTCGGCAAGTTCACTTGTCCTCGTGAGAGCAACAGCGTTGCCTTGACGAAGAAAAGTTCACTTGTCAAAACGCTGCCTCAGTTCACTTGTCAAAACGCTGCCTCCATCAACATTCTCTGTAATAATATTTAGAAGCATTTAGTCCATCACGTGTATTCGAGTGAAATTATTAGACGTAAAGACTCACAAAATTTGAAACCACGGCTACAAGAAATTCATAAGCAGGAAGTGGCCTATAATTATTTGACATCATCTGAACTAGTTGCCAAAAATGAAAGTAGCTAAAACAATGTAGCTGAGCCAACTCGAATTCAAGCCTTTCAATAAACACAATTTTTTGACAAGAGTTTGGCTGCTGTCTTCACCAATTAGTCAAGGGACACTGCACTTCTTTCAGTCTAGCCTGGCTTGCAGAAAACTGGGTTTGCTCATATGTACTCATGCAAAATCAATACTTGCTCCAATAATTGGTCCAAGTTCTTGTGCTCACCCGTTGCTTTTAGGAAACGCTGAAAAACCTTCGCTGAACTTGAAATTCCTGGGTTAGCACACCACAAAGCCACAAAAAACACGTGTTGCCCGAATAAGCCATCTTCGACGAATGCATAGTTTACTTGCTTGGCATAGCTCACTGTGGTTGGTTCTCTGCCCGCCACAAGTTGCCGTATTTATCTTTCTCTTAGCTGACACAGTAACCGACCGAGATAACTGAGCGAGATCCAGCTTCTAATATCGCTGTGCGAGAGGCAAGAAAGAGCCGAGGCAAGCGCTACAAACGCAAGTCAATCACTCTTTGCACTTCACCTGATTAAAAATTCACGAAATAAGGAATAAAAACATATAAACAAAAGAAAAGCTCTTTATGTGACGTGGACTTTTATGTTTGTAAAAACTTGTGATGGCCAATAAATGCGAACATTCACATCAACCTTACTCCTTTCAACCGGATCTTGGGATGCCCAGGAAATTATACGAGCGTGCATATTCTTTGAAACTGAAACTAGCGCCGCGTTTCCGGGGCCTGGTATAATAGCAATGATGTTTCTTACATGCCCACGAGTATTCCACCACTGCTACAAATTTAAAACTGTACATGTTCATCATCTCAAACTCAGTTCTATTATGAGTATTCATTATACACAGTAAGATAAATAAGGCAGTATGCTAAAACTGTTAGTAAAACTATGAATTTTCCAGATGACTGCTTTCTACAGTTTATATTAGCATGCAAAATATTAGGCTTCTCTTTCGCATTGTAACCGAAAAATCAGATTGGCTAGTTTTGTACAAGTTTTATACAAAATCATTTCATGTTCTGAATTTAGATAACGTTGACAAAGATATACAAATGGAAGCAAATGCTTTGCAATGTGTAATTCTATGGCAAAATTATGCTAAAAAAGTAAGGTTCACTTGAATGCAAGAGAAGTATAAGCATTTGTGTTCACGCTGCGTAATATGCCGACAAGTCTTGCTATAGTTATATCCAGATGTTGATCAATAAGTGCACCTTTTTTACTGCAGGGAGTGAGTGGGCCCTCTGGTAGTTGTAAAAGGCGCACTTGGTGATGACTTGAGCACCGAGGCATTGGATGGTGGCAGCCACCACGCAGCCGTAGTAGAGCATGCCAGCGGGCAAGAGAAAGTGGCCGGCTCCAGCTCCTATACCTCGAACAAGTGGCTGGCTTCTCCACTGGACCTCGTGCAGTTGCTCGCACACCCCCTCTACAACGACCAGAGTTCCCATGACGCTGAAGTTCAGGTTGCCTACTACTTGGCCACATATGGAGCAGTTCATAAAGGGAGCTCTCAAACACAATGAACTTTCATTCCCTGTGGAGAGGATCTTTCATTGTTAGAATACCAGTGCTGTTGTCTTGGTGGATAATGCAGATGAATGACCCCACAAGACATGTCAGTGCTTGTGTGTTACTAAATTGCACAATGAACAAGTCACATGGTTTGGTTGAAAGAAATAAAAATTTTTAGGCTTCATTTTTTGCTAGAGAGAATATTGATGAGAACTAACCTATCATAATGCCATAAAAAGTATAGGGGACACTAGTAAATGTTGTGTAAATGGGAAGAAATTAGGGTGGACAAAAAAATTGCTCGCCAGGAGCTGGGACTGATCCTGTGACCGTCACATAATGCGTCCGATGCTTTACCAAATAAGCTAACACGGCGACCATTCCTTCGTCCTCTTTATCCAGTATATATAGACATTTACAAGTGCAAGCGTGAGTCAGAGCTACTAGCAACCATAACGGCGAGTGTGAAACACTTTTTCTGCCTGTTGGTGTCACGTAGCACGTGGTGGCGCTGATGGACGCACTCGCGTTTAAGTGCACATGTGTCCCCCATAAAGTGCACGAGGGAATGGCCGCCATGATAGCTCAGTTAGTAGAGCATCGGATGTGTAATTCGAAACTCACAAGTTCAGTCCCAGCTCATGAAAAGCAATCTTCTCATACACCTTTATTTTTTCACATTCACATTACATACACATATAATAATGTCCCTTATGCTTTCTTTGGCACTATTGTTGATTGGTTCTCATTAATAGGGCTTGGTTCGGTTAGTGGTAACTGACAGACAATTATACCAAAAACATATATAGATGTTATTATAAAGTAGTTTTATTGTAACTGTGAAGAAAAGTGGACAAAAAAATAACTTGGCATGGGCAGAGACTGGACCTGCGACCTTCGAATAATGCATCCGACAGCCTACCAACTAAGCTACCATGCCAGCCATTCTCCCGTCCACTTTATGGGGTATGTATGTGCATTTAAATGTGGTAGTGTAAGTAAGCGCTGCCGGTTGCCATTGCAGCCAATGTGGGACACTCATTTTTTGCCTATAGGCATCGTACAACAGGTGATTTTCTTGCGGCTGGCAGCTGACTAATATTTCCTGGCATATAAATCGATGGCATTAAGCCTGCCAGAACGAAACCCTCGCTATGAATGAAAAAAATTAGGGTTTATTTAACGGCGTATTTTCTTTGTTAGACAATATAATGAGAATTGATTGGAAATTCTGCCAAGGAAAGTGTAGGGGATGTTAATAAAGTAATTGTATTGTAACTGTAAACGAGGTTTCAGCCGCAATCATTATGTTACTTGTAGCATGTGTTGTGTTGCTTAGCCATCTGGGAGCATTGCACAATGCGACAGAAAGTATATAAAAAGCCAGACCCACCAGAGCAACGCTTCCTTTGACCCCCATTTCCTAAATACGAGATAGCCTCCTATTTTTTATTAGACTGACACGAATAAAGTAAGACTTTTCAGTGTCCTTGAACCACATGGTCTGCCCTTTTTGCATTTCACCTTGCAACAAATCTAGTGATCAGTGCTAACGCCAGGCAACCTTCTAGAGGAGTTGCCGTGGTCAATCAGTAGAGTGAGCACTGGTATATCTAATAGGTGTCAGCATCCACTCACCTGAAGCCATTACTTCACCTCCAATGATACTACTACAGTTTTTATTGCTTATGGCATCAATTACCCTAATTTCTCCAAATACGTTTTAGTGTTTACTGATTATAGGTGCACTGGAGAAAAATTAAGTGGCCGATATAGGTAGTGTCGTTGTAGTGAAAGATTCAAGTATAATGTTGACAAATAGCTACAGCTCAATCGTGCAATAGTGACAGTTGCATTCTCGATAGGATCAGAAGGAAAAGCACTGCTAAAAAGCTTGTAGCTTTTAGCAGTCAGGATGCAAGGTGAATGCCTGAATTTACGGTGCTTATTATTTCATTGTGCTGTAGCAGAAATGCTAACCCAGCTTCAGTTAAGCATTGCAGGTACTATTTAGGTGCATCTCTTCACAACCAAGAAAAGCTAATTGGCGCACTTTTTAATAATAGCCGGAAACGCCGCACAAGTATACTATCACAAAACAGTCACTCCTTGAGCTAAGTGTAGCATTGTTTGGAAGTCTTATATAAAGTAACTGGCAATGTCTTATACAAAAGAAGTTGGTGTATTAGCACATAAATAATGTGTAAATAGTGTCGCATGAAATCATTTTACTGTTTCTTTGTGTCCCCTGTGAAACTGCTTTGGTTGTTGGCAGTCCGTTGTAGATGCTGCGAAAAATGTAGTTGTACACATGTGCCAATGTGCCCCCTCTTATTTGGTGAACATCTGAAAACACATGCTAGTAATAAAAAATGTTTTCATCAAACACAGTGTGCTTTCGTGTGAAATAAGTCTTATGCTTTCGGCCGGGCTGTGTTCTAGTCAGGCATAGGTTTCAGCATCAGTGCTGTACTAATTATACTGCTGGGCCTAAGCATACTCACTGCAGGGGAACGTGGTCTCCTATGCTCTTCGTTATCTCGTTAGAGGTTGCAGCAACATCAAAAAACACTGCTGTATTATAGAGCATCATGAATTGCAAGTGAGTACCAACATTTTTTGTTCCTATTGTCATAGAAACCCTCTTGTCTAGCTAATGTCAATAAAAAGGCTTTATACTTTCTGCTTATATAGTCTAACTTCTATATAAGATACACTCATATAAGAGACAAATTGGCATGAGAGAAACCAGTGTGCCTACTTTGAAATAAGGTTCATAAGAAAAATCGCATGATTCTTCAATTGCTCCCCAGTGCATGTCTCTTATACAGGTGCTCAACGAGGCCCATGGCAAGAATTAAGGGCGCCTTGGAGCCTGCCCTACCTTTCTTGAAATTTGTATGAAGGGGTGTGTTCTACCCAACATGAATAATAAAAATACGGGTTTTTAAAGACCCTCAGCTGGTGGGCCACTCCTGAAAGTTTTCTGGCAATGGGCCTGCATTTAATTGTACAAGCTCTTATGTGAATCATTATAAAATCTGCAAGTTGCCCGGTAATGCATGAAAGTGTCTCAGGAGGCTTTTCAAAGGAATGCAACTGCCTCGTCACGTTCGTATAGTTTTGAAACGCACAGGTGGGGAAAATGAACATGCACTGCAGAATAAACCATTTGTGTTCTGGCAAAGATACATGAACTGTCATGAACTACTCTACAGCGAAGTAGCTCAGGCTGACCTCCCTGCCTTCTAATAAATTCTCACAACTACTCTGAGGTGAACTCTTTCAGGAAACTAAGGGGCTTAACTTTCTTTGTTGCCAACATGAAAGGGCGCACACAACCCCAGAGAATACTTGTCTCACATGGTGGTATCAGTATGTGAACTGGTTTGTGACTACATGCCTATCACATGTTAATGATCACTGAATGCTTGTAATACCTGCAGAAACTCTCGCTGAATGAGACAAGTATGTGACATCAACTTGAGCAGCTGGCTTTTCTTCTTCAGATGGAAAAGATCCGTCTATTTGGACAGATGTTTTAGCAGCTGGGTTTTTTTAGCGGGGGAAGATTTATCCATTCGCCCGCAGGGGCCACTGCGCAAGTAGGCGTTTGGTGTGTAGCGACACCACGGACCCGAGCTAACGGAGGGGGCTCGACTCCCTCCCACGCCTAGCCGTGCTTGGCTTTTCCGTGTCCGGGGAAAAGGGGATCCTGGGGGTTGAGCCGACGCCGGATGATTGGACCTTTAAGGCCCCCCGGTAGAGGCAACACACCCCTTTGGCCCCGGCATCACGTAGACGGCACCCCTGGGCTTACCCACCCAGGGGAAATCGGCAGTCGCATTTTCCTATCTCGCTCTCCCTACATCTTCGTCTTTCCTACTTTTTTAGCTTTCCTGTCTACTTTCCTGTCTGCTGTCTGCAAGCTTTCAGCATCCAAAAACTTGCAGCGTCTCCTCGTTGGGCTCCGTGCTGGGTGGCCGGCAACGCTGCTGAACAACATACAATTAGCATGCATAAAGCATTCCGTTTACTTAGTGATCGTGCCTCCTCAAAGCGGATACGCACCGAAGATATCAATTTTTTCATCCGGCCAAGATAAATCTTTGCTCATTTTCACGTTATACACTGTGAGAAAACTAACAAGCAAGCCAAAACTGTATCCCCCTTCGTAGTAGCTAGGTGCTTAACCGAAACTCTCATTGCTGGGTACAAGGTTACCGAAATGGCCAGCGGAGATCTACACCTTGAGATACGTGACAAAGACCAATTCGATAAACTGAACACCCTCACAACGTTTGGAGACACACCCATCAGTATTACGCCGCACAGGTCCATGAACACTGCTCGCGGGGTAGTATCGGACGCAGATTTGCTTGACCTGACCGAAGCTGAACTCCTAGAAGGATGGAAGAGCCAGAATGTGATAAACGTACAGCGTATTAAGATAAGAAGAGATCAAAAGGAAATACCAACCAAACACTTAGTACTGACCTTTGCTTCGAGTGATTTGCCGGAATTTATTCAAACCGGGTATACAAAGACATCCGTGAGTCCATATATTCCCAACCCCCGCCATTGCTTCCAATGTCAGAGATATGACTACGGCTCGCAAAGTTGTCGTGGTCGGAAAACTTGTGCTCTGTGTGGAGTCGTGGGCCATGCGTCTGACAACTGCGAAGCACCTGCACACTGTGTGAACAGTGGCGGTAATCATGCCGCGTACTCACGTTCCTGTTCTTTCTGAAAAAAAAGAGATCATCACTTTAAAGATAAAAGAAAACATTACACTTAAAGAAGCAAGAAGGAGAGTCTCACCATTTTATGGCCCCACATATGCTGATGCGGCGCGCCAGGCGGAAGTGTCGCACCAGCCCTCGCCACTCCTTCGGCCTGCGCAGAGCGAGCCATTGGCTGTGGCACCTGCCCCCAAGGCGGCAGTAGTTGAGTCTACTCCACCTGCTATTTAACAGAGACCCGAGACTCCAGGGTCCTCGGGTATCAAGGCCTCACCTCGCCAGGCGAGGCCCAAGCTTCGAAAAACCAGCTGGCATGAGTGGGCATCCAGTGCCTCCGAAGAGGCAATGGATACGGCGGCACCCCTGGTGCCGAAAGAGCGGCGCGGCTCTCTGGAGCGCGCCAAGAGAACTAAAAAGCTCATAACAGGGCCTGACGATAGCCCCGTTACTTGAGCTTGACCTTTCAGCTTAAACAGGTCATTCCCTTAACGTACACACAGCACTACATTACTTCCAATATGGAAACACAAATTATACATTGGAACGTCAGAGGACTGCATAAAAACCTCGACGACGTCCAAGAGCTTTTATACAAACACTCACCTCAAGTGCTGTGTGTACAGGAAACACACCTAAAATTCTCCAATACAAATTTTTACGTGCTTACGTCATATACCGAAAGGACCGAGATAATGCTGTTGCGTCATCCGGTGGCGTAGTCATTATCATTAATCAAGAGGTAGCATGTACACATTTACCACTCCAGACATCCCTTGTGGCGGTGGCTGTTCGAGTGGTACTTTCAAACAAACTCGTCACCATCTGCTCTTTGTACGTACCTCCCCACCACCATCTTGAAAGACGTGAATTCAAGTCTTTAATAGACGAACTGCCTGAACCTTATTTGCTTCTTGGGGACTTCTTGGGGACTTCTGCTTCTTGATTCTCTTCCGGTGCCTGTTTATCTGTTTGTTGAATAGAAAAGAGCCAACATACTATAACGTTGCCAACAAAACTTACGCGTCTATAAACCAAAGCATTGTATCAACTTCACTCCTACCCCTACTGAAATGGAAAAACATAAATAATTCACGTGGAAGTGACCAGTTTCCTGTAGTGTTGAGTTCACAAACAACATATGAATGTCCTCTACAAGTTCCCAAATGGCTGATAAACAAAGCAGACTAGGAACAGCTCCATAACACTACACGTTTAAGTTGGACAGACATATGAAGGTTAAACACAGATGAAGCTGTGCAGTACTTCACAGCTTTTCTCACTGACGCAGCAGCCAAGTGCATACCGCAAACATCTGGAATGCCCGGCAAACGACACGTCCCATGGTGGAACACAGAGTGTCGTAATGCGCAAAAGGAACAGAACAGGGCAAGGAGGTTGCTTCGGACCTCACCAACAGCCGAAAATTTTGAGATTTTCAAGAAAATAAAGTCTCAAGGCAGGAGAACGCGTCGGCAGACCAGAAGAGAAAGCTGGCACAAGTTCTTATCAGGGATCGATTCATATACACAAGAGGCTAAAGTCTCGAACATGGTTCGTAGGGTAGACGCAAGACAAGTACATACAGTCCCACTCATTTACACACAGGGTGAGAGCCTGGAAGATCAGGCGAACTTCCTCGGTGCCCACTACAAGCAGGTGTCTAGCTCTTCACACTATACTCAAGCTTTTAAAAGATAAGAAGCAAGGATAGAAAAGTAGAAACTAGAACACAAGTGTACAAACTACGAGGCATACAACCAGCCTTTCAACTTAGCTTAGCTACAAACGTCACTAAATTCCTGCAGTGATTCTGCCCCAGGCTACGATCGTGTCATGTATGAAATGTTGAAAAACCTGCCGCTCCGCTCGAAACGCGAAAAACATTACTCTCCCTATACAATGCTATCTGGTTTTCTGGCGTCATCCCTGCTTCCTGGAAAGAGGCTATAATTATTTCCATTTTAAAAGAGGGCAAGGACCCTTCCTCAGCTTCAATTTATAGGCC
The DNA here is from genome assembly GCA_013436015.1 of Rhipicephalus annulatus. Lineage (NCBI taxonomy): Eukaryota > Metazoa > Arthropoda > Arachnida > Ixodida > Ixodidae > Rhipicephalus > Rhipicephalus annulatus. The sequence goes on from WOVY01003389.1 coordinate 423,335, forward strand.
CATTGCACTTACAAGCTCCCTTTGTAAAGTTTTTGAAGGTATCATAAACCGCCGACTTTTACATCTCCTTGAAACACACAGTCTGCTCGACCAATTCCAGTGTGGATTTCGAGAGGGTAGATCCACCACCGACCATCTGTTGCGTATTGAGGCACAGATGCGAGACGCTTTCGCCCCCAAACAATACTTCCTCTCTGTGTTCCTCGATATCGAGAAGGCTTACGACACAACATGGCGTTTTGGCATATTAAGAGACTTGTCTCACCTGGGTGTGCGCGGTAGAATGTTTTCCATAATCGAGAGCTACTTGTCCAATCGAACATTCCGTGTCCGTGTAGGCAGTGCTCTCTCCCAAACATTTGTCCAGGAGACGGGAGTACCGCAAGGTGGTGTACTTAGTTGTACCCTTTTTATTATCAAAATGAATTTCTTGCACCTGTCCATCCCCGCAATATGTTCTTATTGTACATATGTGGACGATGTTGAGCTTGGCTTTAAGTCATGCAACTTGGCAATATGTGAGCGGCAGGTTCAGCTGGGTTTAAACAAGTTCGCCAAATGGGCAGAGAACGGATTTTGACTTAACCCACAAAAAAGCACGTGTGTCTTGTTCTCTCGAAAGAGAGGCATGCACTCGGAACCTGACCTTCGACTGAACGAGCAACGTCTGTCTGTCAAAGCCGAGCATAAATTCTTAGGCTTAATCTTGGACAACAAGTTCACTTTCGTACCACACATGAAGTATTTAAAAACAAAATGTTTAAAAGCCATGAATGTTTTAAAAGTGTTGTCACGTACTACGTGGGGTAGTGATAGGCAATGTCTCATGAACATGTAAGAAGCCTCATTCGCACCTGCTTAGAATATGGGGCCGTTGTTTATCAGTCTGCGACTCAAAGTGCTTTGAAGATGCTGGATCCCGTGCACCATTTGGGCATCCGCCTTTCTACGGGTGCTTTTCGCACCAGCCCTGTAGAAAGCCTTTACGTTGAGTCAAATGAATGGTCGCTTCATCTACAAAGAACTTGCATGTCCTGTGTATATTTTCTTAAGGTGAAAGCAGACAAGAAGCACCCTTCATACTCTACTATTAATGATTTGTCGAGCTCCATTCTGTTTCAAAGCAGGCCTTCGATGAGGCAGCCCTTCTCAGTTCGCCTGAAGGGTCTAGCTGAAGAAACTGGAGTGTACCTTGGACACAGTTTAATGGCTCCTGTAGCATACCCGCCACTGTGGCAGTGGCAGACTATCGACTGTGATGTGTCTTTCCTAGAAATTACAAAACATGCGCCTATTGCTCATATCCGAACATACTTCCTGGAACTTCAACACAAATACACACGTCCTGAGTTCTTTACAGATGCTTCTAAGTCAAACTCCTCCGTGTCTTACGCTGCTGTCGGCCCATCCTTTTCGGATGCTGGCCCTCTACATTCAGGCACAAGTATCTTCACAGCGGAAGCTTACGCGATACTTGTGTCTACTAAACACATCAAACAACTACAATGACAAAAAGCAGTAATTTATACGGACTCCCTCAGTGTGGTAACGACTCTGCGCAATCTTAAAAAACAATAAAACCTTGTCCTCGTCTCACTTTACTCTACTTTATTCACTCTACACACTCAAACAACATGTTGTAGTGTGCTGGGTGCCAGGGCACCGTGAGATCCAAGGCAACGTGATGGCGGATCAGCTTGCTGCATCCGTCCACGAAAGCACTGCCACTACACCCATATCAATCCCAGCCCTTGATCTCAAGCTGTTTCTCAAACGAAAGCTCAGGGACTACTGGCAGAGCAAGTGGGATTGACACACACAAAACAAACTACACGTTATCAAGCCGCACCTTGGCCGTTGGCCACCAGTATCAAAATCACGTCACACAGAGGTAACACTAACGAGGCTCAGGATAGGACACACATACACGACACTCTCACATCTTTTGTCCAGTGGCGATCCACCATTGTGTGACATATGTGGTGAAGCACTAACAGTTCTTCACATTTTAATCCAGTGCAAACAACCAGACACTTCAAGAAAACAACACTTTTCATTACCCTACCGACAACATACCTTTACGCCCTGCAATGTTCGTCGGTAGAGAACCACTGTTCACTCATAAATTGGTGCTAGCTTTTTTAAGAGATGTTCGCTTTTATCATGTTATATACCCAAGCAATGCGTAGCGCGACCTCTTAAGAGAGGTTGCTGCTGCAGTGACTACATTTAAAAGCACTTGCCTCGCAGCCCTTGGAAACAAGGGCGCTGATGAGGCACTTGTGCTAGTGCCGAATATTTTTACGCGTTTTTATTATCAAAATCTTTGTCACCCTTTTTTACTAAGCATACCACGCCACTGTCAAGATTTTATTACTTAGATTTTTACCCGCATTATCGCGAGGATTTTTAAGGCCCCTATACAGCCACGCAACATATCATTGTCCACATCTCTACTCATTTAAATGGTGCTCTTTGGCCATCAATTGGCCCTTGCGCCATAAAGCGCCACACATCATCATCAAGATTCATCCATCTGGACAGGTGTTGAGCCACCGAGATTCCTGAAACTTCTGGGAGCTGTGGCACGTAAGCAACATCGGCTGATGCTGCTACTGCTGCTCATGTTATGATGAAGCACCACACTGTGTCTGCACTGCGGATTCTGTGGTGAAAGCAGCTGCTGTCTGTATATTGGCCGAAACGAGCACCTTCAGGGTCATGGTAACCTGCGTAGCTGAGATGGTTATGAAACACTCAAATAAACAAAACATCTTAAAATGGTGTCATGGCCGATCGTTCATCATCATGCATTATTTTCTGCTAGTTTTCTTTGTTTAAGAGCTTGGGTGTGAATCCTGTAACTGAACAGCTACTGTACATCTTATGCCTCATACGTGCATTTTTCAACCTCTAGGTCAACTTACCAACGGACCGGCATTCCATTGTCTTCCGAGTTGCCACTGTACTCGTGGTTGCCTTGTGCACAGTTTTTTGTGTGGTTGCCTGGATATGAGGTGGTGATAATAAACATATTATGTAACACCTCCACTTTTGATGAACTATATTTTTACATCACACTGTCTTTGTGGCCATGCGATATTAAATCACTGTGTATAAAATAGCTTGTGTTTATGTTAAACAACATCAACACGCTTAGGAATATTAAAATGCTTCTGGTTTTTACGATAACTTCCCTGGTGCCAAGTTATGTTTCAAAGAACACAAAATATTTTTTTATCTGGGAGCTGAGAGCTGTGGAAATCGAGCTGCCTTATCCGGCATCAGCTAGTTGCTCAGTGTGTGGCTGCATAAGAAAGGTGTTACTGAGTTATTTTCCATATTATGCAGCAATGCTATGCAACACATATACATTTCACTTTAACTTTTGTGCAGTGCCAATGTACACAAACGGAGCAGGACTAACCTGGCTAGCAGAAGGTACCAAGACTGTGCCACACTCTCCGGCATTTTTCCAGGGCAGTGTGTGATGCTGAAAAAAGCAGCGATTTCTTTTACTACAGGCACAATAGATGGCAATGATTTTAGGTGTTGTCTTCGCATTTCCATTCACACATTTTAAGTGCAATAATTCCATATACATAGCATGAATTGTTTTATGTGTGTGTACTAAAAACAGAAATCTTGTACAATACTTAAACATACTGGAGAGTTTATTGTATCAGTACAAAAACTCTTGTGGCATTTTCGTTTTTTACCACTTCTCGGATGGAATAAGCACATTAACTCTGCATGCAGTTCTACTAATTAGTTCTTTTTTTGATGAGCTGCCAAGTAGTTGTTAGATGTGAAGCCAACACTTCATTGCGCTGCTGTGATATGGTGATCATGCATTACAGCATAAACAAATAGAGTATTGCACTTATACAAATAATTTAATAATTAGGAGAAACTTTGGTGCAAATATTTCTCGGCTTCATTGTTTTCCTGCATTATATGCCACAACGTAAAGCTGAATGCTTATGATTGGCCCCGTAAGCAGCCATAAGCTTTTTGCGTGAATTTCCCCAAGCACAGTCGATGAATTAAACTACCCATCAGTCGGCACGCTTTCTCTTGCACGGCTGTCTTTACACATACATAAATGTGCATTCACACCAGCAAATGAATGAACAAATAAAGCAAATGTGGTACAGTTGAAGCATAAGCCTAAATGCACTTTGGACGCCGGCACTGTGAGACGATTTTCTAGCGCGCCGTGCTATTGCTATTCGGCATGAATACAACACGAGCAATCGGACCGTAGCCTATCAACACCATCGAACACGTGTTGCACTATTGCGGGCTTTTTTTGAGCTCATCATGTATAAGATGCATGCCGTACATTTGAACCTGCATTTTACAGCTGGCCCTACAACGTTATACACTTGTGCAAAAAGTCAGTCTGCCATTTTGTAATCGGTTCTGGAAATCGTGAACCGGCGAAAGTCTTTCAGCGTGTATATAATTATTGCAAAGTGAACCACATTGCATTAAAAAGACACAGTCGTTATAGTTATAATATAACGAAGTTACATAGTTTTTCTAAACACACATGTGCGAACCGCATTTTCAGTGCGTGTCGCACGATCTGGATCGACCGTGAACTTACCTTTTCAACAGGAAGGAACAAAGACGGCAGTGCATCGGATTTGAGGGAATGCCTCTTCACATCGCCGCACAAGCACGGAATCGCGTTCATAGCCCTCCAGCTTAAAGTGGCGACCGCATACGTGTAAATCTCTCCGCCGATCTGATACGGGCAATCTGATGTGCTCAGCCCCTTGGTGCGCCTGCTTTTTCCCCAGGCGCACGGTGTCGTATCTTTTCTTGTCGCCAATCAACGGACTTGCAGCCCACAACGAAGCAAGGGTGATTCATGGTGTCACAGTGTATAAGTGTTCTATGGTGTCACAACAACCACGTGATGCCCACTCGTTGCGCATCTCACGTCAACGTGGAGCGTGTGGGATCCAAGCCGACAACGTTCGCCGTGTGCCGGAAGTTCCAAAGCTTAGTTCTAAACTGCGATCGTTTTCTTTTGTCTTTGTAAAAATTTTTAATCAAAATAAATTATCAGGTGTTTTACAAAGTAAGAACAACATTCGTTCTCTGTTTATTAGAAAAGAAATACCTGTGCTGCGTGTTCCGCAGTGAAGCAGATCAGCTGAAAACGATGGCATCAATAGGGCAGATCGCGTCGCTTGGTGTGTAGGCCGTTGAAAATGCGTTTGGCCGAGAAGCAGTGATTTGCACCGATCTCGGGCGATTCGCAACTTTAAAGCTTTGTAATAAATTTCACAGTTTACGCAGAGAGCTCAAATCGGTCTCTAATTTACCCTTGGGACTCGGCCTACCGGCCCAAGGTGCTAGTAAAAAATCGCCAAAACCGTTTCAGGGTCCCTTTAAGACAGCGTCCCATCTGACCCATGTAGCTCCTGCCGCATGTCAGTGATTGTTTACATCATGCCTCTAACACAGGTTACCTACTTCTGCCTGTGATGAGTGCGGCACTGTTTCCTTCCTTTCATCTGATCGATGAATCTGCGTAGGTCAGAAAGTTTCGGGGGTCATAAACACTACTTCAACGCCAGCATTTTCTCCCTATTTTCTAGTAGAGTTTATTTTATTTATTTACAATACTGCCAGTCTCTTACGAGACCAAAGCAGGAGGGCATGAGTATCAAAATACAATGAATGCTAAGTACTTTCTTACAGGCGGCATACAGAACTGTAGTTATTTCAAAATTGGTAATAATAATCCTAGTTACATAGAAACATTAGACATAGGTATTTATGCACTCCAAATATTCACACTTCGGAAGCAGCAAACTAAATCTTTGCTGCATAAAAAAATCAATACAGTTTTATACAGAAAAGGCATTGTGTATACTTATACATCCAAATAAATACTACTGGAAAACAATAATGGAGGTCATGGTTGAAGAAAGCCGTTGTCTCAAAGTATACTCTCAATTTTTGAAGTGAATTCTGCCAGTGATGTTACGTTAGTAATGGAGGGATCTAACCTATTCCATTCGCTGATTGACAGGGGAAAAAGGATTGCTTGAAACAGTCGTTGTTGGAAGAGTATTCTTTGATAGTGTATGCATGTTTATGTCATAGTGTTCGTGATTCTGCCAAAGATATGTACCTGGATGCATCGATCCGGCTGTGGTTATGCAGAATGTGGTGTAAAAATTTGAGACGCGCGATTTTTGCTCTTGTTGCAAGAGTGGGTAGACCGCAGGTTTCTAAAAGGTGTGTGGGCGAGTCGGTGCGTTTGTACTTATTATGTATAAACCTAATGGCCTTCCTTTGAACCCGTTCAACTTTTGCTATATTAGTAACACCTTGCGGGAACCACACAGTGTTAGCGTACTCCAAGATTGGTCGCACGAATGTGGTGTAAGTTAGGAGCCTAGTATCTGTCGGCGCGAAGGGTAAACGCCTTCGTAGAAAAAACAGTTTACGCAAAGCCGATGCTGTAACATTGTTAATGTGCGCATCCCATCTCAATTCGGAAGTCAAGGTGACGCCAAGATACTTCTGCTGCGTAACTCTTTGTAAAGGTACGCCGTTAATTGTATAGGTAAAGTCGGAGGGTTCTTTTTTCCTGGTTACCGTCATGCAAACTGTTTTTGTTAGGTTAATTAACATTTGCCATTGCTCGCACCAGTGAGCAATCTTACTCAATGAATTATTTAAAGATAAATGATCATCCGAACTGTTAATTGCTCTATAAATAATACAGTCGTCTGCGAAAAGTTTAATTTTGCAGTCTATGTTATCAGTGATGTCGTTTATGTAAATTAGAAATAATAATGGCCCTAGGACGGAGCCTTGGGGAACACCTGACTTAACTGGGGCCGTCCACGACGATACTCCTTCGAAAACCACGAACTGTGACCGGTTTATAAGAAAGTCTCTTACCCAGTTCGTAATTTCCCCATCCCCAATAATGTTCTGCAATTTCGAAATCAGTTTAGTATGACACACTCGATCGAACGCCTTTGCTAAATCAAGTAGAATTACGTCAGTTTGGCCACGGTTGTTTATACTGAGTGCAAGGTCGTGGACAACCTCGGTAAGCTGCGTGATTGTTGATAAACCTTTCCGGAAGCCATGTTGATGGGGGGACAGGAGATTGTTGTTTTCTAGAAAAATAGTTAAATGCTTAGCGATTATATGCTCTAGTATCTTACATGACGTACTGGTCAGGGATATAGGTCTAAAATTAGAAGGAACAGCAGTATCTCCGGTTTTGTGTATGGGTATCACCTTTGCTACTTTCCATTCTGATGGCAGTTTTGCTGTTTCTATAGATTTGCGATAAATTATGCCGAGGTATTTACTACACGGTTCTGCGTATCGAAAAAGAAATTCATTTGCAATATCATCGGGGCCACTGGCTTTCTTCGTGTCTAGATTCAAAAGTAGGTTAAGAATCCCGGGGTCGCTTATAACTAATGGTTCAATGGGAATTCGAGCTGTGGGCAAAGCCACAGGAGTGGTGCCATTGTCATCAGTAAAGACAGATTGAAAATAATCGTTGAAAATATTGGCCTGGTTTGTTTTATCGCTATCGCTTAAACACGTCTTTGTTTCAGCGGCAGAGCGAAAATGTTTCCAGAATCGTTGAGGGTTGTTTTTTATGTAACACGGAAGCGTTGTAGTAAAATATTGCCTTTTGGCGAAGCTAGCTTTTTGTTTGAAGTCTGTAATAGCACGTGCTAGGTTAGATGCGGTTACTGGATTCTTGCCTTTCTTTTTGATTGCTTGACGTAGCCTCTTAACTTTTCGCTTTGCGTGTAAAACTTCGCGGGTTATCCAAGGATTATGTTTTTTTTTGCCTTTTTGTTTTCATTGGGACAAAGTGGGTAACGCAGAACACAACGATAGTCTTGAAGCACGACCATAGATGATTTACATCAGTCGTTGGATGTATAGCAAGGTTTGAAAAGTTTTCAAATTCGTGAGCTAAGTAGGTTACAATGCTGGCATCATCACCTTTAGGAAAATTTCGTACAGTAGTTACTGATGAACGTGGTGTTATGTCATATCCTAGTTGGAGCTGACAGATTGGTATGCGGTGATCTGATATCCCCGGAATCACATTGACGACTGATTTATTTAACGGGAACTGGCCACTAATCAATATAAGGTCGAGTACGCTTTTTGTTTGATCTTTTATACGTGTTGGCGCAAGCACGACTTGTTGTAGATTGAAATTTAAAATTAAATCCACAAGTGTCTCCGATGACTGTGACGTGTACTGCATGTTGTTCCAATTTATGTCGGGAAGGTTAAAATCACCCATGATGATTAGTCAAGAGTTATGGGCATGAGTTTGAAGATAATCTTGGATCGCTATAATACATTTGTTGTCTGATGAGGGGCTTCTGTAAACGCACCCGGTTACTATGCTAATTCCATCACAATGAATTTTACAGAATACCGCCTCTGCGCCTATAACTTCGGGAAGCACGGCAAAAGGAATCGATTTGCTTATCAACAGGGCCACACCCCCACCACGTGTGGGACGACCTTTCCGGATTACAGCGTACTCTGGGGGAGTGAATTCGTCGTTTAAGATATCAGGCGTCAACCATGTTTCCGTGATGGCGACTATGTGTGGCTCTTGATCAAGCAGTAGTTGTTCAAGGCTTGCCGATTTATTTAGTATACTGCGGGCGTTTACGGTTAGTAACATTATTTCTTTGATTGGGCGTGTTGTCGGGTCTTCGGGCGGTTTACTATGCCGTTTTCTTCTACTGGAACCCTTTCACCCTTTTCGTCGTCCCAGACAAAAGCGACATCGTTAATATAAAGCTTTGTGTATGCTAGTGCGACTTTGTCTTTTTTTCCCAATTAGTTTTGGCGCTGTCCCAAAGCTTTTTCCTTGTCTCACGGGTTTTGCGAGCGAAATCCTCCCCTATAGAGAGGCCAGTATTCTTGAGCTTGAAGCAATTCTTCAAAACACTCCCTTTCTGTCTCGAGTCAAGAAGCTTCAGAATCGCTGGTCGTGTCTTGTTTGGCGCATATCTGCCTAATCTATGAATTCTTTCAATTTGAACCGGCTCCAGCCCAAGAACACTTTCTATTATACCTTTGTTAACTGCTTGCTCCAGTTTATCGCTTGTTTCGTCTTTCATTTCTTCTAGGCCATAAATAATTAAGTTTGACCGACGGCTGCGGTTCTCAAGCTCCTCAACTCTTTGCTCAAGCGTTTTAATTGTGCTATTCATGGCAAAAATTTGGTCGTTGCAGGCTTTAAGTTTTTCTTCTAGTGCGCCTAGAGCGTCCAGTTTATTTTCAATATCCGCTAGTCTCTGTTCCCTAATTTCCTTAATATCTGCGGAAATTACATTCAGTTGCTTGATGATTTGAGAGAGCTCAGGTCCGGGATTGGTCTCTACATCACCGCCGAGCAACAACAGTTTTCTCACGAACAATGAGCATTCAAGCAACAGATCACACAGCCGGGGGCACGGCAGCACCAACAGGCATCGGTCACTAGAGCGGATACATTGACCGAAACGTTTCCTTACCTGCACAAGGAATATGAAGTGGTTAGGGATCCGCATGGCCAAGGTGCCGCCGTGCCCTATGGCCGCCGCGCTCCTGGGTGACGAACTTATAGGCTGATCCGCGAGGGGCGAGCACGGGTGAGCGCATGCGCCGGAATCCGTGAGTGTTGACGAGTGCTGATGGCGTTGATAATCCAGGGCGATCCTTGCAACTGTCTCTGGCACGTGGCTGTTCGTCGCTTTCCGAGTGGCGTTAACCGAAAATGGCTTTCCGGTAGCGCTGGTGTAGGGTGGGAACAGCAGGCCGAGTAGAAACTGCACAAGGAATACGAAGTGGTTAGGGATCCGCATGGCCAAGGTGCCGCCGTGCCCTATGGCCGCCGCGCTCCTGGGTGACGAACTTATAGGCTGATCCGCGAGGGGCGACCACGGGTGAGCGCATGCGCCGGAATCCGTGAGTGTTGACGAGTGCTGATGGCGTTGATAATCCAGGGCGATCCTTGCAACTGTCTCTGGCACGTGGCTGTTCGTCGCTTTCCGAGTGGCGTTAACCGAAAATGGCTTTCCGGTAGCGCTGGTGTAGGGTGGGAACAGCAGGCCGAGTAGAAACTGCACAAGGAATACGAAGTGGTTAGGGATCGGCATGGCCAAGGTGCCGCCGTGCCCTATGGCCGCCGCGCTCCTGGGTGACGAACTTATAGGCTGATCCGCGAGGGGCGACCACGGGTGAGCGCATGCGCCGGAATCCGTGAGTGTTGACGAGTGCTGATGGCGTTGATAATCCAGGGCGATCCTTGCAACTGTCTCTGGCACGTGGCTGTTCGTCGCTTTCCGAGTGGCGTTAACCGAAAATGGCTTTCCGGTAGCGCTGGTGTAGGGTGGGAACAGCAGGCCGAGTAGAAACTGCACAAGGAATACGAAGTGGTTAGGGATCCGCATGGCCAAGGTGCCGCCGTGCCCTATGGCCGCCGCGCTTCTGGGTGACGAACTTATAGGCTGATCCGCGAGGGGCGACCACGGGTGAGCGCATGCGCCGGAATCCGTGAGTGTTGACGAGTGCTGATGGCGTTGATAATCCAGGGCGATCCTTGCAACTGTCTCTGGCACGTGGCTGTTCGTCGCTTTCCGAGTGGCGTTAACCGAAAATGGCTTTCCGATAGCGCTGGTGTAGGGTGGGAACAGCAGGCCGAGTAGAAACTGCACAAGGAATACGAAGTGGTTAGGGATCCGCATGGCCAAGGTGCCGCCGTGCCCTATCCCGTGCCCTATCCCGCCGTGCCCTAGTTTGTGAGAAACACTGTGCGTGCTGAGTGCGAAAACCATCTTCTTTTCTTGCAGCCCTTCAGATGGTCTGTAGCTCTTTTCTACGCCTAGGATACCTCGCATTCCTAAGCAAATCCTCGGCTAGAGGCAACTCGTCTTGAGTTGAACCTGTAATGTGAAGTCTAGACATTTTCTTTGAAATTGGTTCTACCACTTCGTGTTAAAGTGATCCACACAGGGCACTCTGTAAGGCCAGGTGCATGGCCGCCCTCTTGGCCCTTTTTGTGTGCCCCATTGAGAAAGACAGCAGTGGCTTCCATGGACGAAACTTATAATTTTTTTTATTTTTTTATTTAGTATACCCTCAGGGCCAGAGGCATTACAGAGGGGAGTGGTACAGAACAAAGGCATAACATGAGGTGGCATGGTTACAAAAAACGTTGTGTACATAAAAAGGAAAGGGAAAGACAAAACAAATTAGTATTATCGCAACAATGTGGTCACACAAACACAGATTAATCATCAGGTATTTCTGCATGTACAATATTGGCTAAGGCAGCACGGAACAGTTGGGTATCGGTGATACCCGCAATTTCAGCGGGAAGGTGGTTCCATTCCCGGAACGAACGGGGCAAAAATAACTGAGTGGCAGATTTTGTATGATAATAGTTAATGCCAACCTTGTGACGGTGGTCAATGCGATGGGAAATGTATAGTGGTTGGGGTAAGAGTTCGTTGCGCAGGAAGGAATGATAATATATTTTATGTAGCATGGTTAACCAAAAAAGTTTTCTGCGTGATGATAAAGAGGGAAGAGAAAAGCTGCTTTTCATTGAAGATATGCTGGCAGTACGGTTATAGTTTGACAGGATAAAGCGAGCGGAATTATTTTGAACAAGCTCGAGAGAAGCGATTAGATTTTATGGGCTTGGATCCCATACTGATGCTGCGTACTCTAACTTGGGGCGTATTAAGGATTTGTAAAACGATAATTTTAGTGACGATGGGGCTCTAGAAAAATTGCTGCGTAAATACCCAAACATGCTATTAGCGTTGTTGATCATATGTTCAATATGTGTTGACCAGCTGAGATTAGTTGTAATGTGCACTCCAAGGTACTTATATGATTTTACTAGTTCTAAAGCTATGTTGTTTAGGTAATAAGTTGACTGATGCTTGGGGTGGCGGGATACATGCATAACTTTACATTTGTTAATGTTTAATTCTATCAGCCAAGTTTGGCACCAGTTAGAAACAGCGGTTAGATCAGACTGAAGGATTCTAATGTCGTCACTATTATTAATCTTACGAAATATCACACAGTCGTCGGCAAACAAATGAATATTAGAGCACAATTTTGAAGTGAGGTCATTAATATAGATAAGAAATAGAAGGGGCCCTAGGACGGATCCTTGTGGGACCCCAGAGCGCACTTCGCTGAAAGAAGAGTTAAAGCCATTAGCATGAACAAATTGGGTGCGGCGGGTAAGGAATGATTCAATCCATTGTAGCACGTTTCTATCAAGGTTGAGGTTACTGAGTTTGTGAAGTAGAAGTTGATGACAGACCTTATCGAATGCTTTAGAAAAATCTAAATAAATGCAGTCTGCTTGAGACGAACTCTCCAGGATAGTGTACAGTTTTTCAGTGAAGGTTATGAGCTGTGTTTCACAGGAGTATGTTTTACGAAACCCGTGTTGCGCAAGAGTGAAAAAGAAGTTTGATTGGAGGAAATGTACAAGATTTGTGAATAATACATGTTCTAGAAGCTTGCAGCAGGTGCTAGTAAGGAAATGGGGCGATAGTTAGGAGGAGAACATTTATTTCCGGATTTATAGATAGGAACCACCTTCCCGATTTTCCATTGAAGAGGTAGCGTAGATTGATCGAGTGATTGCTGAAAAAATTTTGCCAAGATGATTGAGCTAGTTGCAGATGTATTTTTCAAAAATTTAGCGTCAACGCTGTCATAACCAGGTGAAGAATGAAACTTCAAATTGCTTATAAGGGCGGCAATACCAGGAGCGTCCATGTTCACTGGTGGCATTTGGACGTAATTGCAGTAAGGTAGGTGTGGCAAAGAGCTGTTGGATTTATGCGAAAAATTGTTTACAAACGTTTTGTTAAGGACACCAGCACATTCACTTTCAGAAATATAATCACCATACATATCTAGGAGAGAGATGGAATCATTAGACGTCAGGTTAATAGTGCGCCAAAATTGTTTCACATTTGATTTTAGCATGGAAGGTAATACATTCGGCATGAAATTTTCTTTAGCATTTTTTAGAGCTGTCACATAGCTATCAGAAGCTTCTTTGTAGGCAGCCCATTTTGCATTAGTCTGAGAAAGTTTAGCAGCACAATATAGACGTTTCTTTTTGTTTGATAGGCGTTTGATGCTTGGAATGTACCATGGGCATTGTGCATGAGCCGTAATGAATTTTGTGGGGATGTATTTATCGGTTAGTCGGCGAACTTCCGAAGAAAACATATCCCAGTTAGTTTGAACAGTTCGCTCATCATAATACTTCAAAAAAACATCAAGGAATACCGCAAGTTCATCATTTATGGCCTCAAAATTTAATTTCCTGTAGTTCCTTATTATTTTTCTTGTCTTCCTACATGTGTGGGATGGCGCATTGATACAGAATGTGAGTAATGAATGGTCACTTATATCCGGTAAGCAGGTAATATTGGATGCAAGGTCAGGTGTATTTGTTAAAATTAAATCAAGGGTGTTGGCGGCGTGAGATGTTACCCGCGTGGGTAGTGTAACTAATTGTGTAAGCGAAAAAGTCGATAATAGTTGCAGGAATTCGCTAGCTTCGCTTGAAGATGGTGACAAAAAGGGTGGGGCGGCATGCCACTTTATGTTTGGGAGATTAAAATCGCCAAAAAGAAACAAAGGACACGTAGGGAAACGGGTATTAATGATGTTAGGAACATCGTGTAATTCAATAATGAAAGTCGGTGATAAGGAAGGAGGGCGATAACATACACTAACAATGTACTTTTGGTACATTGTTGGTACCCAACTTGTGCTCCATTCTGTAAAAATACCCCCAACTTGTGCTCCATTTTGTAAAAAGCTGTGTTAAGCAAAGGGATTCGATTGTGAAACATTCGGGAAGGAAGGAAGAAAGTTTAAGCGGAAAGACAGGGAGGTTAGCCAGTTCTTAGACCGGCTGGCAACCCTGTGCTGGGGAAAGGGGTGAGGGGAATGAAAGATGGTAAAAAGAAATGTTGCGAAGAGAAAGAGAAATCACAAAAAAATGCGACAGAGAAAAGGCAACATCAAAGAGTATAAGACACTAAAGTCTGTCTCTGAGGCCAGTTGTCCGCAAAAAGCGCAGGAAAGCTTTCAAAGCCTTCTGGGCTGAGGATGGGCTCGGCCAATGACCCAGAATCCTTTGTTCCGACAAAGGCCGATCGTCTAGTCTATCCAGAGCTGCAGTGAGTTCTTGTCTTTGCGCGTTGAAATGGGTGCACTCACACAGAAGGTGCGCGATGGTTTCTTCGCAACTGCAGTAAGTGCATGTAGGAGAGCTGGCCATCCCAATGAGATAAGAGTATGCGTTTGTGAAGGCCACTTCAAGCCACAGGCGGCATAGAAAAGTCTCCTCAGCTCGAGATATTCTTGGGGGAAGACGAAGCTGCAGATCAAGATTTAACTTATGCAGGCGCGTTTGTGAAGTCTGTTGAGTTCCACTGTACCAGTGTGAGGTCACGTACAAGCGAACGAAGTCTTGTAGCTGCGTCGGTTCTTGAGAACGGGATGGTTGTGTACTGTACACCATCGTGTGCAGATCTAGCGGCCTCATCTGCGCGGTCATTGCCATATATACCGCAATGACCTGGTATCCACTGGTACACTATGCTGTGCTGTTTTTCGATTGCTTTGTGACGAAAAAGCGTTCTTTCAGCTACTAACTGTTCATTAGGTCCATGGCGAAAAGGTGACATAAGACATTGAAGAGATGCCTTCGAGTACGAGAAGATAGACCGAATTCCTGAAGGTTCTTTCACTATAAACTCCAGAGCTGCACGTATGGCCGCAAGTTCTGCAGCAGTCGACGACGTCAAATGCGATGTCATGAATTTAAATGGGATGTGTCTCGTGGGAATAACCACCGCCCCTGCAGAGCTTCGGGAATGTCATGTGTTCCCACAAGATGCTGGAGCTTGAGCTGCAAAACCTTCATATTGGGCTTGACAGCCTACTTGTAGTCCACAGATTCTACCAAGCTAAACAGTAAAAAACTATCTACATAGCAAGAGAGTGTACAGCACCGAAACCTAGGAATCTGTTAATATTGTTCCTTTAAAAACAGGTCAAGTGCAGGTCTCTAAGAATTGATGCAGTGCTCGATTCAATTCTAATACCCTGCCGTTACAAATACACCTCTATGGCCTAGCCAGCAAAGGTAGACTCAAGTAACAGCGTAAGAAACACTTCCAAACACCTGCCAGTGACATTCAACACTTTCCAGGAAAGGATACTGCGCAAAGAAACTCGATAGCATCTTTGACGCAAAGCAGTACATCCTTTGCGCTGGCAGGCTGTTTATATTTGGTTAATCATTGCATTGATTTTTAATGACATGTACTTGGCTTGTGCTAAAAGAGGAAATATTAATGAAAGGTTGATGACTTCTAGTGCTGTAAGATACTTCTGCTTTGTGGATGATTTTCAGTGTTTCACCAGTCAGAATCCATAGGCTGGAAGTAGAATGCTGTGCCAACTTTGAAGTTCTCTTAGGATGTGCTCCAACGTCTTGAAATAGTGTAGCTGCTTCTTTAATGAGGCACGATTAAATTCTTGAACTTACGGTGGTTTCTCTGAGAATAGCACTCATATTGTTGATATAAACCTCGTGCTTGGAATCCATTGCTGCTTTTGTGTCGCGGTATTCAAAAGTGGCTAAAAGGCGGAACATGCACTTGCCTTTGCAGAATGCCCTGTGGCAATCGACTCATCTCAAACAAGGTGGATGATGCATTCTTCGAGTAAACATTCCATTTAAACTTGCGGGTTTCACTCAAGATGTGTTCTTGTTTGTAGCTGTAAGTTTGCTTACGTATGAGATGGATCCTAGGCGTTAATAAGAGTGGCTGGCCACATCGAAGGCCCAAGAAAGGAATAAGGCAACTGTGTACATTGCATGTACAATGTCTCTCGCAGACTCAAGGAAGTAGGTACAAAGTGCTGAAGCACAGGCTATGTGCTTTCTTGCCTGTGCAGATCCACCTCTTGAATGAACTAAAAAGGCTGCAGCTCTGATCACAGGCAGAAGTGTGTAACATGTTTTAAGCACATGCTGAACACAATCTTTTTAACAAACAACAATGAGCCCCTGAAATTTCCTTTTGTTCATTCATAGCGAGGGTCTCATTCCTGTAGACATAATGCTTTAGGAAATTAGGTGGTCTTATTGTCGGCTACAAACACGTAAAAAGATCACGTGCTACCAACCATGCCCACTAACGCTACCAGGTTTACGTTCTCGGAAACACTCGATAATGTCGGCAAGAGGACAGCCGCCGCTTTTGCTCAATTGATAAGAGCATCCAATGCATTATTCGAAGTTTGTAGGTTCAGTATTTGCAGGTGGAAAGTTGTGTGTTTGTCCACCTTAATTTCTGAACATTTTATCGTAATTGCTGTACTATATTCAAAAAGCTACTAATAACGTCTCCTATATTTTTCATGGGCTGATTGTCTGTTCTCATTGAAGGACTGTGTATACATCTGCACTGCTTTGTAATAAATTTCTGTTGGAAGGTGGTGCTGCATCTTTGTATCTTTTGTCCCTCCAATTGCATTTGCTCAGAGCAGCCTTCGCAGACAAGTCAACTTGTGGGATATGTGGGGGCACGGTTGTTGTCTACATAATATCAACAAGTGATATGTGCTGGAACACACCTAAATGAACTTTACAGTGCTTGTCATACCATTACTGGCAGAACACCGCTTTGGTTTCTGTCTAAATAACCCACTTCCTCCTACGCCATAAGGTTGTGTTGGCTTCAACAACCCTTGCAAGTGCTCTCCTAGCAGACTTCTTCAAATGAACAGGGGGCCGACTTGCATGGGAGCAGAAAGGTTGATGTCCTTGCTTTGGCTGTGCATTTTTATAGGTCATGCATATTTACATCTCAGAGACAATTATCGCTGCACCCAAAAAGCCTTTATTGAAGAAAGTTGTCTGTGCGGTGACCACGTTCATGCGGTTTTGCGTTCGCATAAAGCTATGTTCGCATGAAAACCACGTTACGTCTCACCTCACTTGTTTAGCGCCCTCTGAAACCGAAATCGTAGCCGAGCACTGTAAAACCTTTTTCTAGGTAACTAACTCTTCTATCCACAATGGGTGCGTCATTAACTACTTATTGCAACAAAAACAAAAACGCTATGAAAATGTTTTGTGTGAGTGCTCAGGCTGTGTCTATAAAAAATAATTGAGCCCATAAATGCTCATTTTGTTCTGTGACATGCAGGCGGGTCATTGGCTCAGACAGCAACCTTACATAATGATACACTGTCAGCACCATTGAAGTCTATAAACAGCAGTTTAATGGTTTCTCGGAATGCTTGCGTGGGTTGATGAGTTAGGCCCATTTTTGAAGTCAGTGTGTTTCTTGCACTTAGTCTAGGCAAAAGGGTCGCGGAGACATAAGATGTGAGGGAGATTGCAAGGTCAACTGACGCATGTGTAAGCATGCTATCGTTGCACCTTTGAGAGAAAGAGCATTTTTCGAGAATACAGTTAGTTGGGAGTGACACCTTTCTGTTCTTTCCTCAATTTTTCCCCCGATGGTATGTACCTTTTTTAATTAAGTAAGCATGTGCCAACTAGCCCAACAAAACAATTTATTAAGGTGGTGGTCCCACTTTGGCAACACCCACTCTGCATTTTAGTCACTGTTTGCTGACGTTTTATGCTCAGCCTATTGACGTGAATTGTTTTGCATTAGAAAGCTTACATTTTCCACTTTCTATTGAAAGCTAATATTGTCACCTGGTCTCAAGCGACTTTGCACAGCACTCAAAACAGTGCGAGCAAAGACCAATGCTTTTGCTGTACAAGCCTCCGTCGCACAGGAAGTGTGGTAAAACTGTTCGAAACAACTAGATGAAATTTCCCGAGCCTCTTCATAAAGCATTATGCAAGGTTTTTATGAAGAAATGTAGCCAGTAAAGCAATCAAAAAGTCATGCAGGCTTCACTCAAAACGAGCAGAACAGTGTAGGTTTATGACTGAATAACTTTTTTCTGTTTTTGTTTAGAACACCAATATTGAATGGGTTTCCAGGCTACCGCGTACCTAACGTTTATGCGAAGTTGTTTCGGGTTCTGACGAATAGCTCATGAATAATAAAGTGCTTGAATACACAAATTAATGGATCCACTTGTTCAGGCATTACAGACGAGGTGAAAAAACTGTCCAAGATGAAAATCTGAAACTTTCAATTTTGAAGTAGCAATCCTTTCTATGCAGAGAAAATTGTCATAGGTTAATGTTGTGTTCCAAGCACCCCTGTGTCACGAGCGAGCCTCCGTACCCGCGAAGGACCGGTTGCTGAAACTGCTTCCAGATGTTTATTCCTCGCCTTCCCCCACTCGGCGGAAACGAGCCACCGTCGTTTCCCCCGGCAGTTCGGCCGCCGCCTCCATCCGAATTGGAATAAACTTGTTTTTAACCATTCGTGGCTGTCTGAGCTTTTTGGACTACCGCGAACAACGCGTACGTCTATGGGCCGACGACAACACTGGACATAACAGTGGCGACGAGGAAGTGGATTTGGACCAACGCTACGCAACAATATTGACAAGCTACAAGCTATGGCTACGCACGGGCTTCCAAATCGGCTACCCGAATCCAACGGCTCATCATGGTCATTGTGGTTTGGACGGCTGCAATTTTACTTCGAGGCTAACAACATCACTAATGCAGCAATGAAGAGGACCAACCTGCTAACGCTGTGTGGGAAGCAGACATACGACACAGTCTGTGCCCTGATTCAGCCACGCACTCCAGCAGCCGTTGACTATGACGACATCGTAGCAGCGCTACAAGAGCACTATGACCCAAGGCCATCGGAGGTCTACTGTCGAGCCCGCTTCCAACGGCGAGACCAACTGGAAGGCGAAAAAGTGGCCGAATACGTAGCGGCTCTCAAAAAGCTCGCTGCTGACTGCAATTTCGGGACGTTGACCGCGACAGCTGCAGCTACTGCGCAGGAGGGAGGATCGACTGCCACACCTGCTAACACCACTATGCTCCCCTTGGACGTTATGTTGCGTGACCGTTTTGTGTGCGGACTGCGTGACGCAGGCCTACAACAACGCCTGCTCACGGAGACGGGTCTCACCTTCTCCAAAGCCTACGACATCGCCCAAAGAGCGGAGAGCGCCGGTCACCAGCAGAGGGATATTCGACGGAACGTCGAGCCGGAGCATCACACCAGTCAGCAGTCCGGTCATTCCACGTCTAAGGCGAAATGAAGCAGAAAGACACAGCGCTGTTGGCGATGCGACGACATGCACGATCCCCAGGTATGTCGATACAAGACAGCGACCTGCAATTTTTGCCAAAAACTGGGACACATTGAAAGGGCATGCATCTCGAAGCGCAAACAGCTTAGACCGAAGAGTTCAGTGCAACGTAACAACAATGTCGACGCACAGGAGGGCCAGACGCAAGATACAAGCCGAACAGCACTAACGTCATCGGCACTATATGACTTGAACGCCGTTGTGAACCTCAGAACGAGACTGAAGATTACAACTGAAATTATGGTACACCAGCGCCCTATCAGGTTTGAGGTGGATTCCGGAGCAGCATGTACGCTCATCAGCGAGGACACTTTTCGCGCTACTTGGCGTGAGATCGCGCCAGCTCTCCAGCAAGACGACACGCAGCTGAGAACGTGGTCCGGACAATCCCTTCCACTGCTGGGCTGTGCCAACGTAGACGTGTACTACAACGGGCAGACCCATCAGCTCCCCTTGCTAGTCGTCCACGGTTCTGGATCAAGCCCTTTAGGACAAAATTGGTTGAACCCCTTGGAGTGGTCATTGGCGAAGTTCACCACACACCTAGTTATCCGTCAGTGGAGCAGCTTCAAGATAAGTACAAAGCGGTTTTCTCCGAGGAAATACTAGGGAACAACGGACCTCCAGTCACACTGGAGCTGCGGGAAGATTCGACGCCGAAACTTTTGAAAGCTAGGTCGGTGCTTTTCGCCCTACGAACGTCAGTCGAGAATGAGCTTGACCGACTGCAGGAACAAGGGATCATCGAACTGACGCAACATTCGGAATGGGATACACCACTCGTTGTCGTCCGAAAGAAGAACGGTACCCTACGCCTCTGCGGACACTACCGGAGCACTGTCAACCTGGCGACAAAAGCATCTTCCTACCCAGTGCCGACACCGGAAGAGGTTTTTAGCACGCTTCGTGGTGGAAAAATCTTCAACACCTTGAACTTGACACAAGCCTACCAGCAGCTGAAGTTGAGCGAATCAACGTCTGAACTGCTCACAATAAACACTATTAAGGGTATTTACGAAGTTAAAAGGCTACCATTCGGAATATCTGCAGCGCCAGCAATCTTCCAGAAATTTATTGAGTCTACACATAGCGGAATCCCAGGTGTTAGCGTCTACTTGGACGTTGTTATTGTCGGTGGCGCCTCAAATGAAGAGAACACAGAACGCTTGGAGCTCATTTTGGAAAGGCTAGCAAATGCTAATTTGCGCATCAGTAAAGAAAAATGTGTTTTTGCGGGGCCTGAAGTGAAGTTTCTTGGACATCAAATTGACGCGCAGGGTATCCATCCCACTGAAAACAAAGTGCGTGCAATCACCGAAGCACGAGTGCCTACTAACAAGCAAGAACTGCAGTCGTTTTTGGGGCAATTTACGTTCTACGACCAGTTCTTAGAACATCGAGCTACAGTGGCCAACGATCTATATCAGCTCCTGCAGAAAGAAGTCCCATGGACTTGGTCGCCACGCCACCAAGTCATTTGTTGCCCTTAAGCAACCACTTCGCAAGTCTACTGTTCTGCGACACTACGACGAAAGGAGACCCCTACTGGTAGCCTCTGACGCATCACCATACGGAGTGGGAGCAGTCCTCTCCCAAGTTGACGACCAGGGACGGGAAGCCCCGATCGCCTTTGCTTCGCGCATTCTATCGCAGGCAGAGACGAATTATTCCCACTTAGATAAAGAGGGACTTGCCATCGTCTACGCAGCAGATCACTTTGGGCAGTACATTACCGACAGGAAAGTGACTTGCATAACAGATCACCGGCCCTTATTGGGTATTATGGGTCCCCAGAAGCCATTGCCACAGAAATTGTCGCCGCGAATGCAACAATGGTGCATCAAGATGTCGGCGTACGATTACGAACTTGTACATCGCACGGGGAAGAAACACCAGAACGCCGACGCACTAAGCCGCCTGCCGCTAGACACCACAATAGATGAACCACCCCTGCCGGGTGATATACTTATGTTCGAGGCGCTGCCGAACCCTCCGCTAACAGCTGACACGGTAGAAGCACCAACGCAGGAGTGCACTGTCTTGAAGGAAGTCTACGCAGCTATACAAGAAGGCAACGTGCAGAAGCTAAAGGGTGAACACTTCAACGCTTACCGCAAGCGAGCTGCGGAGTTGGGCACTCATCGCGGTTGCGTCCCCTTGGGATCAAGAGTTGTAATTCCAGCGGCACTTCGCGAACAGGCCATGTCGCTTGTCCACGCAGGTCATCGAGGCATTGTTGCCATGAAAAAGTGCGCCAGAAGTTATATGTGGTGGCCTGGTATCGACCATGATATAGAAATAACAGTTCACGATTACCAGGCTTGCCAATGCAACCACAGAAGCCCGCCAAGAGCCCCTATTCCTGAATGGGAAAGACCAGACACACCTTGGCACACCCTGCACATTGATTTTGCTGGATTTAGCGAAAGGTGTTCGTTCCTGGTGGTTGTAGACGTTCGATGTCGTTGTAGCCATTTGTTTTACCTCCAGCCAAGTGGCTGGAGGTAAAACAAATGGCTACAATGATATCGGCAGCAATTATCGACACTCTGCGGTCATTGTTTGCAACGTTTGGCTTACCGCGCAAGGTGGTCTCGCACAACGGCACTCCGTTTGTGTCCACGGAGATTCTCAAGTTTTACAGCGACAACGGCGTCTCGTCTGTTACATCAGCTCTTTACCACCCGGCTACGAACGGACAAGCCGAGCACTACGTAACTGAGCTAAAGCGCGCCCTTACTAAAGACCAGACTGGGACAATGCAACGCCGCATCGCGCGCTTTCTCTTCAGACAGCACAACACTGTTCAAAGCACTACTGATCAAACGCCAGCGAAATTGATGTTCGGACGAGAAATGAGAACCCAGCTGACAGCAATTGTCCCGGAGCCCTCAGCGAAAGCAACATCGGAGGAAGAAAAGCTCCCGCATAGCAGGAGAATTGAAAGTGGACAGCGCATATACGCCCGCCAGTTCCACAGAAAGCCCGGCAGGGTTGAAGCGACGGCACTCAAACGCATAAGGTTGCGGTCATGGCTCGTCGACATTGGTGGAAAGGCCACACGCCGCCACCTTAATCAGCTACGCCGTTCAGGTAATTTGCCAAGGGAACCTCCCATTCAAGTAGCCACCTCGACAGAAGCTTTGTTCCACTTGGCCTCGCATCTCGCACCAGATGAATCGGCACCGCCGCCCGCCGGCCCTGAACACAAGAGAAACGACACCCAGCGAGCGGAGGCTTCTCTTTCTAGTGCGTCCAGAGCGTCCACGCTCCCACGGCGGCCCCCAGATTGCTTCCGAGCGACAAGCTAAGGAGGAAGGAGATGTGTTCAAGGCACCCCTGTGTCACGAGCGAGCCTCCGAACCCTCGAAGTACCGGTTGCTGAAACTGCTTCCAGATGTTGACTCCTCCCCTTCCCCCGCTCGGGAAGGGAGGACGAGCCACCGTCGTTTCCCCCAGCAGTTCAGCCGCCGCCTCCATTCGAATAGGAATAAACTTGTTTTTAACCGTTCGAGGCTGTCTGAGCTTTTTGGACTACCGCGAACAACGCGTACGTCTATGGGCCGACGACAACACCGGACATAACAGTTAATTAGAAAAATGTAAGACATAGGGAGTTTAACTCATTTTTCTGCTTGCCAGGTTTGTGCAAATTTACTTTTTTATCGCTAATTCACAGTTATCGCACATTAGCTGGACTATATCACAATTTGTAATTATCAGTGCTCAAGAACTTTGTGTAGCAGTGCTTGACTCAAAACTTCTTCAACAAATAATAAATATTGCAAACATTTTTTGGACGTGTCATCATCCGTGAGAAGAACCATGAAGTTCTCTCGTGTCACTTCTGACGTTTGTCAAAAGTGAGGCCGCTAAACAGGACTATGCCGCCGAAACACGTATGGGTTAGTTCTCTATATTTCAGACTTCAGTGTCTATCTAGCCCAGTGGATAAATTTAGTCGCTACGTCTCCAATACAAAATGTAACCCCAAGAGGCTGCTGAAAAAAGAAGAAAGAAAGAGACAGAGTCACAGAAAGAATGAAGGGAACAAAGCGTGCCACAGTCCTGACCAAGCGGTTTGGCAATTGTGCCAAGGATTCCAGGACCTGCTTGGCTGCTCGCCTTTGTAGCCAAAGGACTGCTGAAGCGTTTCTGAAGTACACAGAGAACTTGACCTTGCCTTCTATTTCTGAGACTCGTGGGACATTATTTGGTGGTCTTTACTTTGCGAGGAGGTGAGGAAGGTTTGGCAGTGTGTTCCACGTGACACTGGTTGAAGGGTAGTATAACATTGGACCTTTTTCGAGAGACTAGTCTGCACATGTGAAGGGGTGGCGACATGACGCGCGTCGGGTTTTTTTTTTCTTGGGAGAGGAGGGGAGGTCACAAAGCCAAGCAGCCTCTTTAAATGTTGCACAGAGTGGCAACAGTTGCAGACTCAGAGGTAGCTGGAATCGTCTGCAAATACTTCCTGAAAATTACTAAGCCCTCAAAACATTTTTACCAGTGCGTGGCAGATAACTTCAGAGGCTACGAACCCCACTTTTGATTTTGGTGACCTTCATAAGGTGCTTTTCAGACTTTAAAAGAGCGCACTGGCAAGTTTGCGATAGTTTCCGGGCAAGTTGGTGAAAAACAAACTTTCATGCGTGCAGTAACTGTATTATAAACTGTGAGTTAATGAGCCATATTTCCCTGACTGCTGCAAAAAGTGCGGATGGGCGCGTGAGCTCTATAGCGTTCCGAGCCACGCGCAGCAAAACAAATGTCAAGTGTCTCTACCCCTTCTGAAGTTTGGAAACACTATTTTCAGTATGCCAACTTCTTAATAAAATATGTGTTTGCTAGTGTAATACTCTCAACTTACAGTTACACATGTATTGCGAATGATCATTGTGTCCTCGAAGATCATTGACGTGATGCCATTTGCTTGTTGTAGTAGGCAGTGACTGGTTTAGCAGAGAGGTAGCAGGAATAAAGCTTGAACTGCACGAAATGGACAAGATGGTCACTAATTACCTCTAGCAAAGCTTAACTTTGGCAAATTATCTGTTCGCTCATGTACGTCATGTTATAGCATACTTTCTAGGCACCCGGCCTTCACTGATCATAGCGGGACATAACGGATTTACTCTCAGTATCGGCCACCATAGACACCTAAAAAATGAGACGTTCACAGAAAACGTAGATGCACTCAAGCGTATTTCTCGAATGAACTTATTTGAGTGCTCACTGGGTGCAGCCACAAAGTGTAAGCCGCCTATTCCCCTGCACCTCCAAATGACAAATGCAATACCCGGACTGGTTTTGCAGCTTCCACTCCCTAAGCCAGGGGTCCCAATCAGCTAGCGTGCTGTCCAGACACTAAAGATCGTAAAAGCACAAAGGGGGTGGGAAAGGTGGAGGCAATTTAATGTTTGAAACAAAAGAATCGCAACCCTGAAAAAAAAGACTACGCATGAGTTTTCGCGATAACCGTATCACACGCTAGTGATATGAGTACTCACAGAGGTTAGCACTAATGAAGCAATTGTTTCACGTGATCACTTCCTTTACCACACCTAGGTTCTTTTATTCTAAAACTGAAATGTAAATATCTGCAGTAGCATGTGCACAAACTGATGAGATTCTGAGAGGTCTACCGTCCCATTCGTGAAAGCCCAGTAAATGCGCAGGTGGGTTGGGAAATTTCGATCCTAAAAAGGCTCCCAAGATCCCATATGCGTTTGTCTTGGATGATTTGAATGCCGAAGCAGCCATCCTTTTCTGCTTCTCCGTCGACTGTATTCCCTCGCCAAAAGCTTTCTGCACCTCATGCGGTTTGTCAGTTTCTCGGGGATCTGCCTAATTTAGACCAAGTGGTGATGTCACTCTATGGCGTCATGATTTCTAAAATTTTGGGGATCTATGATTCCAACCAATGATTTTATTTAGCACTTGAGTAGACAGCGACAGGCACTTTTTGCACTTGATAAGGCCTCTAAACTTTCCCGACCATGTGTATTGTTCTGCTTGTTTTGTAGTAGCGTGCGAATAATACTAACTTTTCTACTTAGCTGAATACTGCCTAAGCCATATCAAATAAATACCCACTTTTGAGATTAGAAATATGCATGAATATGAGATCATCAGATTCGTGGTTCAAAGTTTAGCGAGTGCAATTTGCATCTATTTTAAAAATTAATTGTGGTGCGAGCAGCACTCGTTTCATAGCTGAAAGAATCGACTCATATGTTTCTCTAAATCTGAGCACTGCATTGCCATATGTAAGTGTGAGACCGCCCTCTAAGTATGAATGTTGCCCTGCTTGACCTCATCAATCCCTCTGTCGGCTCACCACACTTGCACCACATCATGACCGATGTCACCCTGATTCCTATTCATATTCTTGAAGGTTTCAAGTAGCTATGTGAGAAAGAAAAAGAAAGTGGCAACCGATACATCTGTTTAGCGATGCATGAGGCTAGTAATGTTTTGGCTGGCAAATTCCTTCTGCCGTTCATGCCCATGAAATCACTATTTTTTCGTTCACTGTAAGGCATGGAAAAGGGGCTTTATGTAATGATAGCCAGGAAGTTGTAAAAGATAGTTTTCTGGCTAGCTTCTGTTTGCAGCGACATAAGTATCAAGCGGACGTTGCGCAACACCCGCAGTATATGTGCAGAGGGGTCCACTAATAAAGGAAATGCCAGTGCACATGTCATCTGCTCTGGTGTTTTTTATAAACTGCCACATCTAGTGGCCACGTAAGCGAGTAGAGGAGGTGACATTTAACACCCACTGAAAAGGGTTTGGGAACCTCGCCAGCTATTGCTCGTGTCTCTCAACTCACTACATTCCCCCTGTAGGGTTCCTAGAACGAATATGAATAGCACCGGTAGTAAATGATGCTACCGGTTGAAGAGTAAAGCCCCGAAAAAGGGGGCCATCTTAGCACTTCTGTTGAAGGAAGAGGGCATGATGTAAAACAGAAGTGGAGAAAGGAAAGTAGCAGGACAGGACATCTGACATCATGCCGCAGAGACGTCTGACATCATGCCCATCGAGGTGCTGCCTCACAAAGACTGGTGTGCAGCTGCGGCCTGCTAGCAATGTTTGAAAAATACAGGCAGATCTTGAGAAACACTGAAACTAAATGGTTTATCGGAACAGAAACTGCTCTCAAGTGGAATTTTGATGCGTTTGTATTTTTTTCCTGTTTTTGTTCAGTGTGATTTAAGCTCCGACAGAGGCATTATAGAGTGATGCTTATTAGAATATTTTGAGTGTCAGAAAGATGGTATGTTGTAAACAAAATGTCGTAAAATGCAGGTATTCGGTTGCCTTGCATGAAATAAAACGTTGCTAACATGAATATACCAGTATAATTAAGGCTAGGCATTTTACGTGCGTTAGCCATGTTTTGTTGTGAATTTACAGCTTAACATGATCTTCAAGGAAATGCCTCTGCGAAGCCACGGATACATTGTCTTAATGACGAGGAAGTACATAAATTTTTTAATCTTATGCGACAAGATGACCAGCCGACGTGCCAGTGGGCACGTCGGCTGGTCATCTTTTAGCACCATGTTCAAGCCGCTTCTTTTCTACGTGCAGATACTCCTGTGCGGTGCAACAGCAATGGCCAGCGCACATCAAGATGCGACCAACTTCGTCATCGAAGTACGTGATACTACTTTCGCGCAAGTGCCAGCCATCGTCGACGAGGGTTGGGCAACGCTGCTTCCAGCGCCATCAACGTCAACTCAAGTGGGTAAAAGACGCCCCCCATCCTCGGATTCTTTCAGTGGGCACGTCGGCTGGTCATCTTGTAGCACCATGTTCAAGCCGCTTCTTTTCTACGTGCAGATACTCCTGTGCGGTGCAACAGCAATGGCCAGCGCACATCAAGATGCGACCAACTTCGTCATCGAAGTACGTGATACTACTTTCGCGCAAGTGCCAGCCATCGTCGACGAGGGTTGGGCAACGCTGCTTCCAGCGCCATCAACGTCAACTCAAGTGGGTAAAAGACGCCCCCCATCCTCGGATTCTTTCAGTGGGCACGTCGGCTGGTCATCTTGTAGCACCATGTTCAAGCCGCTTCTTTTCTACGTGCAGGTTAGTAACGAAGTATCATCTGTTAAAACTAGCAATCGTTATTTCGTCCAGCTGACGTGCCCACGTAGCTTGTATACCTTGTGTTGTAACATTAAGCAAGTGTGTTTGTCCCTACTGATGCTATGCGGGGACATTGAATCCAATCCAGGACCCTCCGCTGCGGAATTGTTGTCACAGTTGATTGAAGCTCAAAACAACATTCAAAAAAGGCTTGATGATATCGAGCTGAAATTAAAAACTGTGGAAGAAACTTCTGAGATAATCAAAGGATTCAGCGATAACTTCGCAGCCTGGAAAATACGGTTCAACACTTAGAACATAAGCTCGTTGATTCGGAGGACAGAAGCAGGCGTAACAACCTTGTTGTGTTCGGCATACCGGAAAAGAATGATGACGCCTCTGGCG
Source organism: Rhipicephalus annulatus (assembly GCA_013436015.1). Taxonomy (NCBI): domain Eukaryota; kingdom Metazoa; phylum Arthropoda; class Arachnida; order Ixodida; family Ixodidae; genus Rhipicephalus; species Rhipicephalus annulatus. Next base: position 451,196 of record WOVY01003389.1, read on the forward strand.
ACCTCATGGATAGTGTAGTCTGCATTGTGTTCAGGCATTTTTTAGACGTGAACGTAAACTTAGTCGAGCGAATTCATAGGCTAGGGCGAAGGCAGCATGGTAAAAATCGGCCAGTGATCGTGAAGTTTTTCGACCACAGAGAAAAAGTTAACGTTCTCAAAAGTTGCTTCAAATTAAAAGGGAAGGGAATCTCAGTCTCGGAGGATTTCTCTGCAAGCACTCGGCACGTCAGGAAGCTTCTATGGAACAGCACTTCAGATATTAGGAAATCGGGCACAAAGGTTAAACTTGTACATGACAAAATTAAGATTGACAATCGATTGCTAACATTAGATGAAGTCCAGCGTGGAATGGTCTCTGCGAGCAGACCGCTTACCAGAGCAACTCGCAACAAATGAAACGACAAGAACGGGGGACTTTTCCGAAGCCTAAATATAATGCCCGTAGTATTCTAGCAAAAAGCGATGATTTAGACAGTGTTGTGTTAACGTATCACCCTCATCTTTTGATAATTACTGAAACCTGGCTTCGCACCGACGTTAGTGACGACGAGATCACGCCCCTGGGTTACCGCATCTATCGCAAAGATAGGAGTAGTCGAGGCGGCGGAGTTGCGATCATATTTAAGGAAACCTTACAAGTTGAAAGATTAGCCGATATACCAGATCTTGAATGCGTAATTGTGAAAGTAGATACAGGCGATCTTAAGTTCATAGTCGGCGCTTTTTACCGCCCCCCAGGTACAGACGAAGCATTCTTTGATAAGCTTAATGAATTTCTTTGCATGGTCCACTGTTGCTCTAGTAATATAATAGTTGGCGGTGATTTCAACGTTCCCTCAGTTATATGGGATACTGATTTTCCTGTACCATCTTCAAATACAGCGAAACGTTTAGTCGATATAGTCCTTTTTCATGATTTAACTCAACTAGTTATGCCACCAACCCGCGTACAGAATGCTACTGCTACAACTCTGGATCTTTTTTTCGTTAGCAACAGCATGCTGCGTCGTGTGGCAGACACCAATGTGCTTGATGGAATATCCGATCACAAATTGGTTTACATGTGCATTAATCTTAATAACGTTTCAAAAGGCAATATAGAAGAACGCGTGGTGTCTGTCTTCTCGCGCGCGAAAGACGTAGAAATACTAGACACATTAGACTTACAATTTTCTCGATTCACATTACTTTCTGAATGTAGTACTTGTACTGTTAACAACCTTTGGTGTTTCTTCAAAAACCTTCTGTTGCAGTGCGTTCATGACTTTGTGCCAGAAAGAGTGAAAATAATAAATGTTAGCCCATGGATTACTATGCCAGTTGTTCGTTTGGGGGCGAAAGGCAAACAGGATAAGAAAACAGCATCGTCAGAACCCCACTCCATCGACCATGCTTAAACTCAGTAACGTGCGTAAAGAATTAAAAGACAGTATCAAGGAAGCAAAAGATCAGTACTATAAAGTCACTTTAGAAAACTTCTTGCTGTCATCCCCAGCGAAATTCTGGCAGCATTTTGCCCCAAAGAAAAAAGCGTTTTCATAATATATGTGTAAATGGGACTATCGTAACTAATAAAGAAACTATTGCAGAATCATTTAAAACGTTTTTTTGTTCAATGTTTACTGATGACGATGGGAGAAGGCCATGTCCAAAAACGCTTCATGATATCCCACCAATAAGTGACCTTGCAATATCTGAGGAAGGAATCTTGTCTCTGCTTCTTAACATAGATCCCAAAAAGACGCCTGGTATTGATAGCATACCTAACGCGTTCCTTGTGAGGTATGCTGAATGGTGCTCGAAGTTTTTGTGCATCATTTTTCAGAAGTCATTGTCACAGCGCGCGCTTCCAGATGACTGGAAACTCGGAAAAATTATCCCTATACCCAAATCACCTAACACTTCTCTCGTCTCCGCCTATAGACCAATTTCTCTGCTTTGCTCATGTGCGAAGGTATTAGAACATATTATATTTAAGCATCTCTCAGTTTTTCTCGAGGAAAATATTTTAATCAATGACCGACAACACGGCTTTCGAAAAGGATTCTCAACCGTCACACAACTGTTGGAAACCGTTCCTGACATTGCAGCTATTTTAGATAGGCAAGGCCAGATTGACATGGTTTTCCTAGACTTCGAAAAAGCATTTGATCGCGTGTCGCATCCAAAACTTCTCGCGAAACTTAAACCTATACTAAAAAACAGCACATTAACTTCATGGGTTGAGGCCTACCTTTCTTGTCGAAATCAAATAGTTTCTATAGATAACGTCCAGTCTGATTCACGACCGGTGAAATCGGGAATCCCTCAGGGCTCTGTGCTTGGGCCACTTCTTGTTTTAGTATTTATAGACGACATCGCCAATGACATCCCGGTTTCTATCAAGTTATTTGCAGATGATTGCATTCTTTATCAGGAAATACGTAGTGCAGACGACCAGGTTCTTTTAAACGCAGCGTTAACAAAAATATCTTCTTGGTGTGCAGTGTGGCAAATGAAGATTAATGAAAAGAAAACGGTTGCTATGACCGTTACGCGCAAGCGGCTTCCTTTGAAACACTCGTATTCCATCAATGGTCAAAAACTATCGTTTGTTAAAACCTATAAATATTTGGGGGTTGGGGCAGATTTTAGGTTGAATGAGCATGTTGCCTACATTGAAAAGAAAGCTTTACAGAAACTAGCATTTCTAAGACGTTCTTTGCGCAAATCTACTCCAAAGTTAAAATTAATTGCGTATAAAACTTTTATCCGTCCAATCCTCGAGTACTCATCTGTGGTTTGGGACCCTCATAGCCAAGTAAATATTAAAACACTTGAAATGATTCAAAGAAAAGCAATCCGATTTGTATATAATCGTTACAGTGCTCTTACGTCACCTAGTGAACTGTTAAAAAAAGCTGACTTGGATACATTGCAGGCAAGACGGCAACAGGATCGATTAAAGTACATGTTTCTGCTTTACCGCGACAAGCTACGCATAGACAAGCACGCGTACATAAAAACGGTTCACCGCCAATCAACTCGTTCCGAGCATCCAAAGAAACTGAAGGAATATTCCTGTCAAACGAAAGCCTTTAAAAACTCATTTTTTCCACGCAGTGTCACTGATTGGAATGCTCTTTCTGCCGATCTGGTGAACTGCGAGACCGTTCAGTCGTTCGTGGAAAAACCTAAACACCAGCAACCCACTTGACTTTGATCCTTCTTTGCGCTTCGCCCTCTAATATTCCACCGCGCATCCTGAACAGGCTTCCATTTATGTTCCACTTTCTATCACTTTTCTCATATCAATGCGTTGTATTTTTGAATTGTTGCCGATTTTTGAACTGTTATATGATATTTGTTTCTTAGTTCTGAGTGTACAGATGTTTGTCATCATAGTTTTTTTTGTACGTGTACGCGTAAACCACTACAATTGTGTAAGTACTAGCGTTTTACTTTGATGCACTAGTTCTTGATGATGTAGCTCTACGTGACGTGTTTCCTTTCCTGTTGTATCTTCATATGTTTCCTTTTTTTGTATCACCCACCCCTGCCTAAGGCCTCATCTGTGAGGCTGGCAGTACTTCTGAAATAAATAAATAAAACGTAGAGCAAAGAACTAAGCTTGTCCCATTCTAAAGAAAATTTGGTGAAATTCGGATTTTCGCTTAAGGCAAATGCATGGACAAAATGTAGAGCAAAGAACTAAGCTTGTTCCATCTTTAAAAAATTTGCGAAATTTTGGAATTTCACTAAAGGCAAAGCATGAAATCGGGTCAAGTTTGTTTTGATGCTTTAAATTTAGAAGGAGCAATCTGATAGAGTGAGCAGCACTCGTTGAGCTCACTACTAACCAACAATTTCGTGGTCAACTGTTGCCCTTTTTGAATTAACACAGTTTGTGTAGCCAAATACAAGAGACGCATAGATAACAATTTCCTAGAAAACAGTCCACTGGCAATACCATAATTATATAATGGAGCATTATCAGTAGTCAACACATGGCATGAATGCTGAGCAGCAATGTTTATTTTGCCTCAGGAGAAACATCTGCGCTGCCTGCTACCACTGCGAATGACGTTGCGTCCTTTCTCCTTCACCATCTCATTTTGCGACACGGTGCACCTCGTGAATTACTGAGTTACCGTGGACGCGTGTTTCTCTCGAACGCCGTCGACGAACTGCTCAAGGAATGTCGCACTGTCCATCGAAAAACCTCAGCATACCATCCTCAAACCAATGGCATGACAGAACGCTTTAACCGTACCCTTGGAGATATGCTCGCCATGTACGCCTCTGATGACCACACCAATTGGGACCAAGTGCTCCTTTTTGTCACGTACGCATACAACTCTGCGCCACAAACAACCACTGGCTTTTCTCCTTTCTTCCTCCTGTACAGACAGGAGCCATCCTGCTCCATGGACACCATTCCTCCTTACAGGCCTGATGTTTCCGAAGCAACGCCTGTTTCCGAAGCAGCTGCTTATGCCAAAGAGTGTCGTCAACTCGTTCCCTCATTTACAGCACAAGACCAATGGCGCCAGAAAACTGACCACGATACCTCTGCATCTAGTGTCCACTATTACCCAGTAATGCTGGTTTGGCTCTGAGTCCCGTCTACCCCTCCTGGTCTTTCCCCGAAGCTTTCGTCGAAATACCATGGCCCCTACCATGTGGTGGGACAAACATCTCCTGTCAACTATGAAGTTGAGCCCACTGATCCACCTTCGGACCAACGCTGCCAAGGGCGTGAAACAGTATACATATTGCCACCCACACGTAGCGGTTCGACTGCAAGAGCGGCTCTACCATCTGGAGGAAAGAAAGATTTGCGTGTCTCTTCTCGGCTCGACAGCCAGCCAGGACTGACGCATCGTCGCCCGGGATGTCTGGCATTCGACGATCCTGTGGTGTCCCGAGCCCCGGGAACGGTTCTGTCTGGCGGTCTCTGCTGGGCTTGCCCGTGCTCAACCTGCTTGGGTGTTCTTGGCTGAGGATTGAGTGGTTTTAACTTTCTGTCTTAGAGTCAGATTCTATAGTTTATCTGTTTCTGAGTCTAACCATATCCCTAGTGCTCATGTCAACTAATTCTCCTGGCCAGGCGCGATCCGCCTGGTCAGCGTCCCTGCCTCCTAACGAATTACTGTTAGACTCCTTTTTTCGCAGTGGTATCGACAGCATTCCCGTGGCACTGGTACCTACAAATGGAGGCTTCATCAGACTTAGAAACCCCCAGGCGGTTCAAAAGAAACTTAAGACGACTTCAAACCATTTCGAGACTATCACAGATGTGCGCCCATTTGGGCGAGGAGGTATCGTGTGTAGGTCGCCGGATCAGACCTGCGTGCAGGATCTTCTCAAATGCACCTCATTTGCTGCTATCCCGGTGAGTGCTTTTATTCCGCCTCACCTTGCATGTACCAAAGGCCTTGTACGGGGAGTCAACTCCAAGATGAGTCCAGCTGAAACCCTAGACAGGCTCTCTGGAGCAAGAGTACTTTCAACTTAACGGTGTAATCGCCTAGTCGACAACGAGGAGGTACCAACTGAATCTGTCATCGCGACATTTGTGGGCACAAAATGCCCGTCAGAAATAAAATTATGGCCACTGATCTTCCGAGTAGAACCCCTCGCTTCTCGTTCGATTCAATGCAAAAACTGCTGGAGATTCGGCCACAGTGCGGGAGCATGTAAATCTAACGTTCGTTGTAGCACCTGCGGAGAGAGCCATCCTTCAAGCAAGTGTTTGCAACAGTGGAAAAGTGTTGTCTCTGTGGGGGTGGTCACTGCGCCGACAACTCTGACTGTTCCGCTCGTTCGCGAGAAGTTCAAATCATAGAAGTTATTGACCGCCGCCGCTGTTCTCGAAGGGAAGCCATTGACATAGTTAGAGACAGGGCTTTTGCATACTCTGGTATTACAGCGCGCTGCACTTCCAGTATGGACTCAAACCTATCGCAGAATATTGAAACTGCTGTGGAAAAGGCAGTGAGTAAGGCAATGGATAAACTCATATCTAGCCTTTCCGACTGTTTGGTGCAAATTCTTTCAAGTCAGATTGGACAAACAGTACAGACTAGTACAAAACCGCAGTATTAGACATTACCAGCGATGTCACACAGCTACGCAATGTAGTGTTGGACGAACTTTCTGCATCTGCATGCAAGGCTAAGCAGTCACGAACACAGGTGCACTTGGACCAACATTCGCCTCAGCCGAGCACAAGTACTGCTACAGATATGGAACTCGATATACGAACTAATAAACGTACCAGATCCTCTATCTTCACCGATCTCAAGTCGAAATCTCTACGGAATGAATCAGCTGTTTCACGTGAAGATGCTAACAATGGCACGACATGCGCCTCTGCGTTGCGCTCAACACCATAGGTCAGTTGAGGGTACTACAGTGGAACTGCCGTTCTATATTCTCAGCCTCAACCGACTTACATTACTTTTGCAATAGTTTTAATCTTGATATTATGATTCTCCGAGAAGCTTGGCTCACACCAGATAAAAATTTCCATCTTGCAGGTTTTCGTTCTTTTCGATTAGATCGCCCATCACGTGGTGGTGGTTTAATGATCCTTGTATCAAGTAAATTATGCCATAGGGCGAAAATTTCTCTCAGAATGTTAGAATTGAATTGTGAAATATTAGCATTAGACTTGTGTCTCCCCGGATACCACCCTTTTTAAATTGTAAATTGTTACTTCCCCTCCGGTGTGCAAAGTACGCGTTATCTTGACAGCGTTTTGGTAGCATGTAAAAAGGAAATTGTACTCACAGGAGACTTTAATTCACATCATTTGTCTTGGGGTATAAGGACAGATTCTTGTGGTAGGCGACTGTGGGATTGGACTATTGATCACAACCTCTCCTGTCTGAATAAAGGTCATGTAACATTTGTCCGAGGTCAAACTAGCACAGTATTGCATTTAACGTTTTGCTCTAATGCAATCAAGGTTTTGTCATGGGCTGTTCTGAATTCGGCACCTAACAGCGACCATCTTCCTGTAGTTTTTGACATTACTTGTCCAACAATAACTTTAGATCAGCGAAAACGCACATACATCAACCATAGCAGATTTCAAGCCTGCCTCTGTTCTGCCATTTTCAAGTTTGGAAATGCCAGTACTAAGGAGATTGCATCTACAATTGGTTCATGGCTGGAGGGATCTAGAAAAAGTTCCGAATTTTCTATTCCGTCCAATAAACGATCCTCCTCTCGTTCGTGGAACGATGAGTGTACGCGCGATTATAGAAGACGAAAAGCCGCTTGGAAAAAACTTCTTCATAATCAGAGCTCAACAAACTGGAAGGACTATCGATTCCTTGCTGGCGTATTTAAGCATACAGTGAACCGCGCGAAAGAAGAATATGACAGTAGACATTTTATTTATTGTTCTAAATAAAAAAATAAGTGTGATTTGTTCGCTTATCTTCGGATAAGAAAAGTACTGCCAGCACCTTTAACGTTGCAGTCATGTGTCTCGACGCCGGAAGAAATGAACACCTCTCTAGAAGGCATAGCGCAAGGTTTAGAACGCGGCTTCACTGCTAATTTTTTGGCTATTCAGTCCGTTCTGGTAAACTTGCATGAATTTCTAGAAATTTCTTTAGCTGAATTGAGTCAGACAGTATTATACTTACCGAGGACGGCTCCCGGACCAAATGGGATTACGAACTCTATGTTTAAATGTTTACTCCAGGAATCCCTAATCTTTTGCTAGAACTAGTGAATTATTCGTTAGGGAACGCATGGATACCTCTAGATTGGCAACTTGCCAAAAATGTATTGTTGCAAAAAAAGAAAATGATGCATACACGTTGGATAACATAAGGCCGATCGCACTGACATCAAACTTAGTGAAATCGGTTGAGAGAATCATCAATATACGAATTAATGAACTTATTACCATGAGGTGAATTCTTAGTCCTTGTCAAATTGGGTACAGGGCTGGTTGACAATTTGGGATGCCCACGTTGATTTAGAGAGTCGACTTCAATTAGCTCGGCTACATAAAAATATGCAGCTTTAGTTACTTTAGACATCGCTAAAGCATATGATACCGTGGAGCACTGTATTTTGATAGATCAATTAGAATAACTTGATTTTCCATCATACATAATAGCGTGGGTTCACAATTTTCTTGCAGACAGGAAATTTTATTGTTTTAAAGATGGCTTTTCATCATCTACTCATACCCAAACGAGGGGAGTACCGCAAGGCTCGGTGCTTTCCCCGGTGCTATTTAATTTACTAATGAGCACCATTCCACGTAAACAGGATATAACAACTTATTATTATGCAGATGATATCGCATTTTTGGCGATGGCAAATTACATTCAGACCTTATATGAACGGCTGCAGACTTACTTTTATATATTGGAGAGCTTGCTTGATGGCAACAGCTTTTTACTTATTCCGAGTAAATGTGCCCTCCTTGTTTTCCCGCTGCAATGCCCTGTGAACATCTCTCTGTCTTACCATCATGAGAATATATCGCAGGTGGAATCTGTTAAATACCTTGGAGTAATTTATCACACATCGCTTAACTGGCGACCTCATATCAAATATATCGCCGGAAAAGGTGTGCAGGCCATCGGGTTATTACGTAGGCTAAGCAATTGCCGCATAGGTATGAGAAGGGACACATTGGTAATGATATATCGCATGTACGTTCGTCCCATTTTGGAATTTGGTTGTGTACTTTTCTCAGGAGTTCCAGCTTACAAGTTGCGGCCTCTAATTCTTCTGGAAAGAAAAGCTTTGCGCTTATGCCTTGGCCTTCCCAAAACAGTTGCCAACAATGTGTTGTATCTCGAATCGAGGGTCCCTCCGCTTTCTTGTAGAATTCGCTTTCTGACTGTTCAGACATTCTTAAGAATTTATGAATCACCATTACGACATTCAGAAACGGCCTTTATTTCCACCCCGGAATCATTTTTGCTGTGAGATGGCCGCGATTACACACGCCATAAATTATATTTGTGCAAAATTTACTGGAGCCTCTAAACGTACGTATATGCGACATCATGCCGAGTCGTGATAGTTTAGCCCCGGTGGAAATTCGATTCGACGACATTTTCCCTAATAATGTCAAATTACTTCCGCATAATATTTTGGATGGTTTACTACAAGATCACCTGCGCCGTAATACAACGAACGTTATTATTGCTACAGACGCATCTCAATACGACGAAAAGTCGGGAATTGGTATTTTCAGTCTGATTTTAAATTGGATTTATTCCCTTCGACTACCCGATTTTATACTTGTTTTTGTGGCTGAGTTTCTGAAAGTAGTGCTCGCCTTACGCGTGTTAGATACAGCAATTACATCAGGTGTCATAATAACAGATTCCCTATCCCTCTGTGCGGCACTTTCTGTTGGTGCTGATAATCACGTAACAAAGGCGTTCCGTGCACTAGTACCTGTGCATCTGAGAAAAGTACGATTAGTTTGGGTGCCTGGACATAAAGGTTTGTTTCTAAATGAAATAGCCGATTCCTTAGCTAATCGTCAATCAGCCAACCAATTCTACCACTCTGTCCATCATCCGCTTATGTGAGTGCTGCTCGATTCCGCAGACGTACGCTTATGCAAGTTTTTAAAGGTTCAGCACCAACAAACTCTACAGATTATCGCCATTTATTATATCCCTGGCGAAGAGACTTTTGCCGCACTCGAAAACAAGAAGTAGCTATCACAAGGCTGCGTTGCCGAGTACCAAATCTAAATTTCTATAAACACAGGTCTGCTCAGGCACCTTCGCCACTGTGTGCGTTCTGTGATGAACTGGAAACAATAGACCATTTCTTTTTGACCTGCAGGCGGTTTAACACATTACGAAAAACCCTATTAGAAATACCTTTACGTGGTATTGGTATGGACTTATCTCTGCCTGTCATTTTGTCTTTTGGAGCTTCCATTTCTGGTTTCTCTAATGCGACAGTATGCGCGGCCGTCCGGGACTATATTTATGAAACTAATAGGTTGACTAATTAACCAGTTTCATTATCCTAACAGGTTCACATAATTATACACGTATAAAATCTGATTATTGCTCTACTCTGAGAATAAATTCCTTTATGTAAATATTTTATGCATTACATTTAGCACCACACTTTCCTAGGCTATCGGTAATCTTTCTGTTAAACCTCCACCATTCCAAATATGAACAGTAAATGTTGAAACCACTCGATTCTAGGCCAATCTCCCACAGTGGGTATGCGCCACTAACAATAGGAAAACAACAACAACAACATCGTCCTAGAGCTAGCTACCCTGTCGTTCGATATATCCCCCAGTACTTGTGACGCATCGTGACAAACTGGTGGAAGGTGCTGGGTAGTCTCACGGATTCTGCAGACCCCCCCCCCCCCAGGAAGCCGTAATACGAGTCCAGAGCCAGTCAATACTCCCGTGCATCGGACCAGCCGCCGAATCAGGGGATTGCCTCCGGAAGTCAACGATACTGCTCCCACCACGTCAACAAACATGACCAGCACTTCAGCACAAACCTTGCCAACGGGCACGGGAAGCACGTCGTAGAACTGATATACGTTGGAAAGCCCACACGCACCGGCGACGTTACATGGTACGGAGAGCGAAGACGTTGAGGACTGGTTGGCGGACTTCGAGCGCGGAGCCAACTTGAATCAGTGGGACGACGCGGCGAAACTGGGTCGTGTCTACTTCTATCTCGAAGACGGGGCTCGCACGTGGTATCAAAATCGAGAGGAGCAGCTGACGATTTGGCCCGAATTCTCTCGTAGACTTCTGCAGACATATGCCAGCGCTGACCGCCAAGAAAGAGCTGAACGAGCTGTTCTTGCCCGCGTCCAGTCGCCAAACGAAACTGTGACCGCGTACGTCGAAGACATGACGCGTCTCTTCCGACGGGCAGATTCAAGAACGACGGAGGACAAGAAGTTGCGTCACTTGATGCGTGGTGTCAAGGACCAGCTTTTCGCCAGCCTCGTGCGAAGCCCTCCGAAGACGGTCGCGGAGTTCTTGTCTGAAGCCGTGACATTGGAAAAAATACTACAGCAGCGATCGAACCAATACGACAGGCAAGTCAGTGGCATGTCCACTGCTGATATTTTCGCCGCCGCTGGGACCAGCAATGACTCCTTACGTGAACTCATCCGTAATAATGTACGTGAAGAGTTGCAAAAGGCTGGTGTAACACCTTATTCTACGGTTAGCTCTATTGCAACTGTTATCAAAGATGAGCTGCACCAGGCCATCCGGGACACCTTGCTCCTGATACAGCTGCGTCAGCTCCTGCTGAATACCACCGTAAGACAACCTACGCGGAACCCTTGAAACGCCCTGCTGCATCGCCGCCATTGTTGGTTCATCCTGTCCCTGCAGTTTCACTCGAGTCAGCGCAGCACATACCATACTACGAAGGCACGTACACGCCACCAACCCTGCCCTTTGTCCGTGGTGCTTCTGTTGCCCATCGTTCGGTGCAACCGGTCCAGTACATCGACGATCGGCACTCGTATCTTCGGAAATCTGATGTCTGGCGCACACCCAATCACCGGCCTCTATGCTTTCACTGCGGAGAAGCTGATCACTTGTACCGCCAGTGTCCTTATCGCCGTCTTGGGCTTCGCGGCATCTCTGCGTACTCGCCGCCCCCCCCCCCGTTACGGTCAGAGACCACGCGACATCCAAAACTACCTCTCCCAGCAGCATGCACCACCGTCTGCCGGGCGCCAGTCGCGCTCACCATCACCGAGGCGATTTTTATCAATGCCCCAGCGGTATTCTACCGCACGATCTCCCAGCCCCCGCCGGGAAAACTAGCCGAAGCGACCTCTGGGGGCGTGGTCGCTGAACGTCGAAGCGCTGAAGACCTCCTATTGACGCAGAACCGTGCAGAAACTGGTCCGACATCACCTGCTGCTGCAAAGGATAGCCGGCTTTCACTCGACATAGCAGTGACAATTGATGGTTGTGTAGTTAATGCGATAGTGGACACCGGCGCAGACTATTCCATACTGAGCGGGAAACTGACAACGCAGCTGAAGAAAGTAATCACGCTTTGGCATAACTCTCACATTCGGACAGCTGGTGGCCATGTTGTAACTCCACTGGGTGCCTGCACAACTAGAGTACAGATTCAAGGGTACACATTTGTAGCAAGCTGCCTTGTTCTACGTGAATTCTCCCGTGACGTCATTCTGGGAGTTGATTTTCTACAGGAAAATGGAGCTATCATTGATCTGCAAGAGCACCGCGTCACGTTCTCAGCCCAGCGAGCAATCAACGTGCAGGATGACGGAATGCGTGTCGACGTACTCCGTATTTCTGAACAGAGCGTGACGCTTCCTCCCCGAGCCAGTGTTCTAGTCGACGTAACATGCTGTGGTTTGAGTGATGGCGATGTGGTGGCCGAGACAAATTTAGAACACCTCCTGCAGCAAGGCATATGTGTAGCGAGAAGTGTAATACGCGTTCGCGACGGCCGATCTGAATTGCTCGTTACCAACTTTAGCAACGAGCATCGGCACCTTTTCCGTGGCACTTCGATAGCGTTTGCCCACGAAGTAGCAAACGTAACCAACTGTCTCACGTCAGAAATAGGGGATAACGCAGACACATCAATGAGCAACATTGACATCAATCCTGATTTGTCCACCGATAACCAGACTGCGCTGCGAGCGCTCTTGTTCGAGTACAGGTCTTGCTTCGCAAGTTGCTCAAAGATCCGCCAGACGTCCATCACTCAACACAGGATCATCACGTACGAGGACGCACGCCCAATACACCAGCACTCCTTCCGCGTGTCGGCTAAAGAACGTGAAGCGATACCTACGCAAGCTCGCGAGATGCTTGACGATGGCGTTATCGAACCATTCAACAGCCCGTGGTCATCTCCAGTCGTGCTTGTCAAAAAGGATGGGTCGCTACGCTTCTGCGTCGATTACCGAAAGCTTAACAACGTGACCAAAAAGGATGTGTACCCGCTACCGCGTATCGACGATTCGCTGGATAGACTTCGTCGTGCCCATTATTTCACTTCTCTCGATCTCAAAAGCGGGTACTGGCAAATCGAGGTAGATCAGCGAGACCGCGAAAAGACAGCCTTCTTGACTCCAGACAGCCTATACCAATTTCGAGTACTCCCTTTCGGCTTGTGTTCAGCGCCGGCAACTTTCCAGCGATTGATGGACACTGTCCTCACAGGGCTCAAGTGGCAGACTTGTCTTGTCTACCTTGATGATGTGGTGGTCTTCTCTGCCACGTTCGAGCAGCACCTACAGTGCCTGCGCAGCGTGCTGGAGGCTATCCAATCGGCGGACCTCACTCTAAAGCCACAGAAGTGCCACTTCGGCTATGAAGAACTGAAATTTCTTGGACATGAGTTAGCGCTGAAGGAGTCCAGCCCGATTCAGACAAGCTTGCCGCTGTTGCCGAATTACCAGCTCCTGTCGATAAGAAAGCCGTCCGGCGCTTCCTTGGTTTGTGCGCCTACTATCGCCGGTTCATTCATCGCTTTTCACAGATAGCAGAACCCCTGACTCGTCTCACAAGGGACGACACGCCGTTTGTCTGGGGAAACGAGCAACAAGCAGCTTTTTATGAACTGTGACAGCGCATACAATCAGCACCCGTCCTCGCTCATTTCGACGATGATGCTGACACGGAGGTCCATACTGACGCTAGTAACGTTGGGCTTGGTGCAGTGCTCGTTCAGCATCAAGACGACATCGAAAGGGTGATAGCCTACGCCAGCCGCTCTCTATCCCGTGCCGAGGCGAATGATTTCACTACGGAGAAAGAGTGCCTCGCAGTCGTGTGGGCAATCGCCAAGTTTCGCCCGTAACTTTATGGTTGTTCCTTCAAGGTAGTGACGGACCACCATGCCCTCTGCTGATTGACAAGCCTGCGCGACCCTTCAGGACGGCTAGCACGGTGGAGCTTGTGGCTGCAGGAATTTGACGTCACCATCGTCCATAAGTCCGGCCGTAAGCATGAAGACGCTGACACACTGTCACGCGCACCCCTTCATGTCGTCAGTCAGGAAGCAGAGGAAGACGAAGGCTTCCTGGGCGCCATTAGCTCATCAGACTTGAGTAAACTGCAGCGGGATGACGCAGAGATTCGTCTGATCATCGATCATTCAGAGGGCCAGGGCACAATCATACCACGTCATTTATCCCGCTCGTTGCCGTCGTTCTGCCTTCGAGATGGTGTGCTGTACAAGAAGAACGCTCGTTCGAACAACCGTACCTACCTCCTGGTGGTTCCTCGAGACATGCGAGACGACGTCCTCTTTGATTGCCATGACGAACCCACATTCGGTCATCTGGGCTACTCATGGACACTTGCCAGAGTGAGCGAGAGGTACTATTGGCCAGGACTTTCGGCAAGCGTCAAGAAGTACGGCAAGAGCTGTCGGGAATGTCACCGCCGAAAGCAACCATCTGTTAAGCCAGCTGGTTTGCTTCAGCCCATTGAAGCACCCTGCACGCCGTTCGACCAAGTCGGCATGGACATTCTCGGGCCATTCCCCCTATCTGCGGACAGCAACAAATGGGTGATCGTCGCGACCGACTATTTGACACGCTACGCTGAGACGCAGGCGATCCCACGAGCCACGGCTTCTGAGGTAGCACAGTTTTTCATGCGCCACATCGTGTTACGACATGGTGCTCCTTCGAGTATAATAACGGACAGAGGGACGGCATTCACGGTGCAGCTTATGGACGAGGTTTTCAAACTGAGCAACACCAGACACCGAAAGACAACTGCGTACCACCCGCAAACCAACGGACTTACCGAGCGACTGAATAAGACCATCGAAGACATGATCTCTATGTACATCGACGTACAGCACAAAACATGGGACCGCATCTTACCTTACATGAACTTCGCGTATAATACAGCCGCGTATAATACCGCCATGACCACGCAATTCACGCCATTTTGGCTTCTCTACGGCCGCGAAGGGCAGACCATGCTGGACTCTATGCTACGTGTCAAGACGAAGACGAGTTGGCAACTGACGCCGATGAATTCGAAGAGCGTGCTGAAGAAACCCGGCAGCTCGCGCGACTACACA
Source organism: Rhipicephalus annulatus (assembly GCA_013436015.1). Lineage (NCBI taxonomy): Eukaryota > Metazoa > Arthropoda > Arachnida > Ixodida > Ixodidae > Rhipicephalus > Rhipicephalus annulatus. The sequence goes on from WOVY01003389.1 coordinate 466,269, forward strand.
TCGGCCAGCAACAGTAGGCAGACGCACGGCGCTATAACATCCGCCACTGTGAAGTATTTTACAAGCCCGGAGACTAAGTTTGGGTGTGGACGCCCGTCCACCGCCGTGGCCTTAGTGAAAAGTTACTGAGCCAGTACTTTGGCCCTTATAAAGTGTTACGTCGCGTCAGTGACGTGAACTACGAAGTAGTTCCGGACTCAACATCGCAGGCACCATTTATTGCGCGTTGTTCATAACTTTTTTCTTGCCGTACACTGTTCTTTGTGTTATTTATTTATTTTGTGAACTTGCTTCTTCGTTCACTGATTTTTCCTATATTGGCACGCTCGTTAATTTCTATTTTTACTTTATCCGAATTTCCAATTTCTTTTTTTCCACGTGCCTATGTCGTAACGTCGTGGTGGTACTATGTACTTTTCTTTCCCCTTTTGGGACTTTTTTTTCTTTTCGAAAGGGGGGATAATGCCACCCACACGTAGTGGGTCGACTGCAAGAGCAGCTCTACCATCTGGAGGAAAGAAAGAAGATTTGCGTGTCTCTTCTCGGCTCGAGAGCCAGCCACGACTGACGCATCGTCCTAGAGCTAGCTACCCGGTCGTTCAATATATCCCCCAGTACTTGTGACTCATCGTGACAATATCACGCCTCAAAGCGTGCTATGACCCTCTTGCCGTGTCATTCCCCTAGGTCACCAGAATGGCTCCTTTCTGCGCGGGGAGTAATTGTACCAGAGCATAGTGGCGCCAGCTCTGTGCCAGCGTGAAAGAAGACGTTGACGTCCGTGTGTGGCTCGTGTTTGCTGGGTTCCTGCCTGTATCAGCTTGTTGCGGCTAACGCTTCTCGAATAAGAACCTGTGTTTTACGCTACCTCGCTCGTTGCATTAGCAACTTATTAATGACATACACAAGCAATTCAATTGCCAGTGTTCTACACTCTGCTTGAGACATCATCTGCAATGCTGTGGAGGCTAGTGAGACTTCTTGTAGTTGGTACATTTGCCATGAAAAATAGTTGTGTTCATACCACCAATAACAGAATATTTGTTTTCATTTTGTGGTGAGAAGTGATTGCAAATATTTTGTGCCTTACAAAAAAAATGTCTTAAGTGTCTGTTATTATACAGCTGGTTAGCTTATTCTACACATGACGTCACATACAGGCTCTCTACGCTGGTTACATCGTAATGGCGGTCACCTGGGTCGCCAAGGTGGAGCATAGAAACGCAAGGGTGCACCACCTCTAATCAAGATGTGATGTGAGCAAAAATGAGCAAGCAGAGTTATAAGTCTTGCTCCCCGAACTTCTTGCATAGCTTCTACAGCGTTGCACTTCATGTGTGAAGTGTACTTCTGCTAACACTACTGTCCAAGTGACCACTCGCTGGCTGAATTTCCATTTTCATGACATCACAATAAAGCAGCTTAGAGGAAATAGTTGAGAATTCTGTTTTAGCAAGTGTGCATTTGCCTGCTACACTACAAAGGTGAAAAAAGGCCGCTGTTTTATAATGCAAACAGGAAAGGACAAATACCTACAATAACCACACGAGCATTGTTTTTATCAAGATATTCGATTCAGCCCAATATTCTTCGAAAAATTTAGAATTGCCCATGCAGGGGGAGGTACTGTGATCGATACCCTGCACATAGGGATGTTATGGGGCGACATAAAAAGAGTGTATTTACAATATTTGCACGAGTACAGTGATTGGGCGTGACAACAAGTAATACTGCTTGTTTCTTAGTAAGCTGGCGCATGCACCATGGGAGATCAGCCATAGATCCAATAGCATCTTATTTTAGAGATACGATTGCTCTGCAATTGACATTTGTTTAGAAATAGTTTAAAAAGTAACTCATTGCTACAGTCGAGGCTTGAAGACTACTAACAAGCCAATAAGGTAGAAAAATAAAGTGACATTATAAACTTAACATTCCGTTTGTTTTTTCTCCCATAGGAAATTGAATATGGCTTCGCAAACATTCCTGACACAAAACGAGCCATCCTCCTCTTCTTCGTCCTGTAGATAAGCAACAAAGAATAATAGTCCAGAAAAAACATTTTAAGTAGTGCCTGCACCTGAATGGCTGCTTCTGTTTTCTATTGTGACATGTGGAGGCAGTGGTTATAAAATAGGTTATCAAAGTTTCTGATATTAGATGTTACCATTCTTGGCTGTGACATGCTTGAAAAGTAGGACAAGAACTGGTTTTATGTGAAATGATGTCATTTGGCCCAGCACGATAATAAATTGATTGTTTGGTTCGAGATAAGAAGTCAGAAATGTCATATTTTCTCCTATAGTGAAAACGCTGCCAAGCAATCTGGAACTATAACTTTTTTATTGACCTAAATGCATTCAAGGTATCAACAGTGCATTCTTGCTTGAAGAAATTTCACATAGGTGCTTAATTTGTGATCAAAAGAATGTAACTTGTTAAAATTTGTTCATCTGTGCTGGCCCTCCCTATTTTAGAAAGTTTTCATACATTGCTGCAATTCAAAAGCTAGAGTGTTGTCATTAGCCCCAACTACTCCTGTGTGTAGTTTTCAAAAACACTAAGTATAATAGCTTTGGCACGTTTGATCTTCTGCAATTGCTCTTGTTCATGCTGCAGAATAGCATCACGTAATTCCAATAAACGGTGAAGACGTTCTCCACTCTTCTGAAGAATTCTGCGCAAGTTGTTGGCCACATATTCAACTTGTCTGTGCACCGTAATGCCTAGGCCTGCAATAGAAAATTATATGCAGATATTTGATACATCCTGCGTGAGGTTTAGGTTCATTGAGCATGCTTTTCTGCTCTCAAGCTTGCGCAGTGTTCATATATGCAATAGTAGTGTTTAGAAGGAAACAGATAGAATATAATATTGTGAGACATTTGCAAGGAGAGGAATTAGAGGCTGCTGCCGTAGCAGCTTGATGTGATTCCCCATTCTGGCAACGTGTACCAGCAAACATTGTTACACCAAACTTTGTCTTTACCAAAACCAAGTCTGAAAACAAGAAGAGTTTAGGAAAAGAACATGAATGTTTTATGTAAAGCAGGTAGAAAAGAGGTCAACACGAAGTTCTGCAAAATGAGAACATCTCACTTGAGATTCCAAGTGAAGCTTCATATTTGCCGTCTGTGTGAGTCCCATGAATAGTTTTCAAGAGCAAGTGCTAATTTTATTACAATATGCAGAGTTATGCACTAAATTTGTGTTAGAAATGGTTGTCTTTGGCTAGTTGATATATGACACTACGACAATATGCCATGATGATATGTAGTGGAGCAATGTATTGGGTCTTCAGCGCGGTTGGTCATTGTTGGCTGTAGATAATCAGTTGCCCTCTCCACACATTGGTTTAAAACTGGTTTAATTTCCTTTTTTTCTATTTATTCCTTGACCTAATTTCCTGTGACACTGTTGTCTTGTGGACAACAAAAAATCGTGTCGTCTTCCTAACTTGAACCACTTTGTCCCATACGAGTAAATAGACTATCCAGCCACTACTAGTTTAAAAGTAAAACTGGCCCGACGTTTCGAGATCCATCCGAAATGAGTCACCACCTGAAGAAGCGACCAAATTGGTCTCGAAATGCAATGCCAGTTTATAATATTAAAAACTATAGATTAAACGTGGCTGGAAAGTCAGTTTATACGTACGAGTTTTTCCAGCCAGATAGATCTTTGTAAAATATGCTTAATTTTTCCAATGTCTGGTCCTTACACTCTTGAAACTGCACCACGCTCCCTTATAAATGGGCGAAATGAACGTAAATTCGTGTTACTGACCACTGATTGATTGATATGTGGAGTTTAACGACCTAAAACCACCATATGATTATGAGAGACGCCGTAGTGAAGGGCTTTGAAAATTTCGACCACCTGGGGTTCTTTAAACTGCACCCAAATCTGAGCACACGAGTCTACAACATTTCCGCCTCCATCGGAAATGCAGCCGCCGTAGGTGGGATTTGATCCCACGACCTGCGGGTCAGCAGCCAAGTACCTTAGCCACTAGACCACCGCAGTGGGGCTTACTGACCACTATTATAATTTATTCTCCCATGTGCCTTTGTGCATACATGTGCCTTCTCATCCTACTGCTCTGCGATGCATCACTGGCCGAACAACATGCTCGCATTTTGTAAGCGGGTTTCCAAAGGTGTCTGCAGACCTTATTTCAGATCGGTGCAACTGCAGGGGGGGAGGACGAGAGGGCATTCAGTACTGGCAGCTTTTCTTTCAATCACATGACATGACCGGAAATAGTAGTCGGAAGTTTGTAACGTGATAAATTGGCTCGCAAACCTGAAGGCTGCTACTGGAGCGTGGTAATGAAGCTGTGTAAATAATTGCTCACGTAAAAAAAGTATTACTAAAATTCCAAATAAAAGCAGCCATGCCCCCCACCCCCACCCATGCTCCTCCATCCTAACATTTATGTGAGTTTCCCAACACTTTTCGAAGATAATAATTTAAGTCAGAATGATCCTGTTGCTTCACGAATCTCTCGTCTAAGCATTTGATGTGTTTTTTGTTTTTTTGCGTGGAGTTATCGCACTAAATACGCGTTTTGTCTCTCACTTAATCCCCGAGAGCGTAGTGTCAACGAAACAAGGGAAGGCGATGGGTGGCAAGGAGAAGATGCCAAGGTCTGTACTAGCCCCAACCGCATGTACGCGCTGCTTAGCGTCAGCCTCAGTCGAGCTGGCCGGATCGCGTGTTGACGTGCGTTGAAAAGAGCTAGCGCTGCCGTTCAAATGCAAAAGCCCGTGAACGACCACGACCACATGAGTAACATGAGTACGCTTGTACGTGAGTACGCCAAGTTGACGTCATTTCCGGAATGATGTTTCGCAGGAAATCCGCAAGAGCAGAGCGCGTGAGGGCATGAATCACGGAGGAAAGAAAAACTCTTTTTCCTTCTTCCATGGGCCATGGTACAGTGTTCTAGAACTAGGTGTCACAAAACGAGCGCTCAAAAAGGGAGCGCTGCCAAATTCTCGCGACAAAGTGCCGGAGAGACGCCTCGAGGTCAACGATAAAAAAAAATAAAACGAGCATCCAAAGACTCCCCGGGCGTGCGACTCTCTCCCCTCGGAAGTGTAGGTTCTCCGACGGACCTCCTCACATCAACGGCCGAGCAAGCCCTGGAAAGTTCTCGATGGAAAGGGGCCTCGTGATGCAGAGTTGCGTCATCTGTCGCAGACGGCCCTCGAACTGTCTCGCGCTTTCCCCAGCCTTCGCTGCGTATCCTGCCGAGGAAATGATGAGAATTTTCTGTTATCTCGCACGGAAGGTATTTAACCGAGCAGCAGAGATAGGAGATCAGGAGAAGAAGAAAGTATGCGCCAGAGTGCGTAGGGTGTTCCGCCGTGTAGTCGGGGAAGGTTTTGTCCTCGGTGACAAAGCAGGAGAAGAAGGAATATTGCGCCAGAGTGCATAGGGTGTTCCGCCTTGTCGGCGAAGCCTTTTGTCCTCAGTGACAAAGGAGGAGAAGAACAGGATTTCCACCTGAAGGGCGAAGACTCGTGCTACAGGCAGCAGTGTGTGTCTACTGCCACTGAGCGAAGACGCGTGGCAACAGCTGCACGTGGGAAGCCCAAGTGCTACTGGCGAAGAAGTTTGGTGCTTGGAGAGCGACGAATTGAAGACGCGAGGTTTCCTGGAAGCGAAACTTCGGGGGCAGCAGAACGACAACAGCGCTGCACTTTGAGTAAGTGATTCTCGGAAGAGTATCATTCCGAATTTCGTTCCAAGTACTTTGGACTGTAAGTTTTCGAACTCTTTAGTCTTTAAGTGTCTTGGTTGTTCGATGCATGCGACTGCATTGTAGTGCGTATTGTTGTCTGTGTCCGTTGTTTCAAGTGTGGCTGATTGTACTGTGTAGTACGTTGTTTGATTGGTGACATATTGTATTCAACTATTGTCGATTGTGCATACTTGTGTATCGTTTTGATCTGCCATAATTGAGAATATAATTTTGTTTTGTTTATCAACTCTCGGCTCTGATTTGTTCTTTGGGCCGCAGCCGGCGTCCGCTGGCGCGCCAAATAGGACCACTTCTAAATTGTCCACGCTTTCGAGGTGTGGTTCATGGGGCCGATATTTCGGCCCTTAGAATTAGCCCGGCGATCGCCTCCCTAATTAACGGGACCCGTGACACTAGAACACTGTAGCCATGGTACAGTGTTCTAGAACTAGAACACTGTAGCCATGGCGTGAGTTTTCCTTTCCTTGCGATTATGGCGTCCCCGTAAGTGTAGGGCATGATCTGCATATATGAACTCACAGTCGCCTGATCCAGGCGGCCGGGATAAACTGCAGTCAAGCCCTGCTTCGGCAGGTCTATACATGACGCGTGCTCTCGCTCTAGGAAGCTGGTGTTTGCCGCGGGCTACGACCTTCAGAATGTTTTTTTTGTGTGGCTGGTGCGGCCTCAAATCTCACGATGCTTATGCTAAGATTCAGATAGCTTGCATGCTACCTAAAGGAAGTATATAAGCTATTTTCTTGTGTTGTCAGCATGTGGCCACATCCTGAGGGTGGGCACGGTACACGCGAGTATTTTTGGGGTGTTTTTATTGTGTAGTTCCTGCTACATGCAGTACAATATTTTGTTCAAGTGTTCAAGGAATATCGACAACGTTTCGGCGCAATGTTCAAAAATTGATTCAGGACTACTGAGTCCTATTGAGCAGCTACATGTAGCGACATGAAACTTTATGCGTCGGCATTAACGCACTGCTTAGCACGAAGTGATGTCACAACTTTGGCCGCTTACGTTCGATTGCCATCTTGAGTGATGCATCCACACGATGACCGTCAGCTTCCTCTTCCAGATCATCATTATCTGCATGACCTGCGCAAGACGTGCAAACAAAATAAGGTGCCATCAAACTTTAGGTAAATAAGATACACATAGGCAGGCGTGAGGTTAAACTTAATGGGGGAGGGGCAGAATCGTATGCAGAATCTTTTTTTTAATTTTTTTCTTCGGGAGAGGCTATTTTTTTGTCTGAAGTGGGGGGCCGAGCACCCATATCAGCCAAGGGGCAAGGGAAACACGAGCCGCCCCACCCTATTGAGAAAATTGGGGGGCTGAGTTCCCCCCCCCACCTTTTGACAGTGGTCACTCTTGGCTGACCACTGGAAACACCAAAAGTATACTCTAAAAAAGACCTAGTAAAAAGGGTGTCTTTTTGTCCCACAACAATAATAGCCATCTATATTGCGTTCCATCCTTGCGCTATCGCCCCGCGCCCGGTACATTCCGGTCACGATCGACATGCCCATTATGAGGGTTACATTGCATTCTCGATAGGAAAGTGCCCAGCGCCGAGTTTTCAAGAAAAGAAGCACACGCAAGCCTGATGACGATTATTGTTGTGGGACAAAAAGACACCCTTTTTACTGGATATTTTTTTAGAGTGATAGGCCGTACTTTTCCATCACAACAATAATCACTCAATTATGTTCTTACGGGAGAATGGAATTGTTAGGAGGCTATGTACAATATAGTGAAATAATGCCAACATTTCCGCTGTGGTAATTTTTCTTGTAGGCTCTTATATATAATTATATATCCCCGCTGACAGTTTGCGGGTATAAATTGGCAGCAGCAAGCACAGGACCGGGTTAACTGGCGGAACATGGGAGAGGCATTTGTCCTGCAGTGGACGTAGTCAGGCTGATGATGATGCTGACGGTTGAGGTAGGTTCCCCCCCACTAGCGAAAGAGTTGGTCTGCCTCACTGCCGAGAACGCCAATGGCAAATGGTCATTTTGCGCTATGTATGCGTGGCGAAAAAGGATTTGGGTTGGGGGCGCGGGCCTGGTGTGCCAACCCTGGCTACCTGACTGGGAGCGCAGGAAATGGTAGATCATCGCAGACACCTCCCCACTAGGTTAACATGTATGGGGCAAGCTTTATCCCCTTCCCCTCTCGTGCAAACGCCTATAAAGATTACAAGAACGCATTACAGGTACGTATATTACAAGTATTGCAAGTTCTCCTTACGTACAAGTAGTGACTCTACGGATGCAAAATTACCGGTGAAGGGTGAATCGGAGAGTCTTTCGAGCTCACTAAAACAATAGTTCGTTCATACGGAAATCATTAGCAATCTCCATGCCCCATAACGTGCAATTTCCAGGGGCGCCTTATCAGGATTGCGAGTTGTAAAACGAAAGTAAGAACAGAGAGCGAGGCGCGATCCCTCTATCACTCGAGAGTAGCTTAGAGAAAGTCAGCCTAAGTACGTTAAAACACTCCTAAATGTCCAGCTAATATGCCTATTAGGTAACCGATGGAAACAAGAAGTGTCTTCGTAATACTCCCGAAACAGCCCCTTAAAACTTTCATTGTGTAGGTTCTCTAAATTTACAATGAGGCCTGCTGCAGGTAGTTTAAGTGATCTAAACCGCAAATCACCGGTATATTTACTCCATAAACAGACGAAAAGAAGAACACGAAGAACTTCTTGTCTCTGTGTCGTCGTTCTGAGTGAGCTCCACAAATTTTGCCAACCCATGCTCATGGAAATTTGCAAGTGTGTCCTATGAAACTTTGCAATCATGTGAGCCTATAGTATTATGCTGCAATGCAATGACCTCATGTAATTAGCCAGCCTCATTCATCTTACTTCAAATGCAGAGCAGAGTTCATAAGTTGGGTCACTTACGTTCGCCCGCTAACGCACAGTCGCTGGCCGGAATAGTCTCGGCTGTTCATACACTCGTTCATACACTCGTTCATACATATTTAACTACGCGGTAACCTACATTCGGGGTCATAGTTTTCGGCTGAAATGAACGGCGTTTTGTACAGCGCGTTTATTTCTCCCTGCACGGTCTGAATGGAGACAGTTGCGTTAACCGTTGCTGACACCTCAAAAATGGATACATCTTACTGTTTAAGGTCGCATGAACCTTACCTCGTTGTTGTCGACCTCCTCGACCGCCTTGACGCATTCATTTTTGTCGCTTGTGACGACGAATCCATGTTTCGCTGAAACTCCTCGTACCACGGCTGGGAAGCAGGGTTCGAAAACGTCCTTCCGCGCATAAGGTCCCTAGATGAAACAAGGTAACGTCACTCATTGTTCTCGAGCCACCCTCCTCACTCTCTCGATTACTCCTCTTTTTCTCTGCCATCCGCGTCTGTAATTGGCACATTACTTGCACGTGACCTTGCAAAAGCCTGGTGGTGTTATTTATTATTATGCAAAAGTTTCAAAACGAGTACGCATGCGCATATGGCTCCAGCCGGATTCTCGCCATCTCGCCGTGACCAGAGACAAAATCGTAGCCAGAACATAAACTGAAGAGGAGGAGCGTTTCGGTGTGCGCTAAGTCGACCAAGATTGTTTTGCCATGCTCGTTCAATGCAACATCTGCGTTTTTCAGCAGTGCTGCGATGCCGTAAACAACAGAAAATGGTTTCGCTCTCTTCAACACACCTCGTGCTTTCCGAGATGAAGCGCACCATGAAGTGCAACTATGAACCATTTCACGCGAATGCTTTCGTGCAACACCGTCAACGTATGTCGACGCGGATCTGCAAAGCGAGTTCACTTGTCGGTTTTTATTGAAACGCCAGGCGCGCGTCTAATGCGTGTATAGTGCATGCCAGTTGGTACAAATACATGTGGGTATGCACGTATACAGAGCAGTTGTAGGTTGTAATCAACGCACCTTCAGAAACATTTCACTCTTGACCACTTCCCGCTTGAGCCGAACGCGCTGCTTCGAGACACCTCACCAGTAGAGGCACCTCTCACCTCTCACTTTTCAGGAAGTTCCCAGCACCGCATCAGAATCACTTGGCATCACAATTGTCCAAATGATCACATTAAAAAAAAACGTAATCGCAGTGCTGCTGGACGAGTGTTGGTACCAGTCTGGTCGTAGTTTTTTTTTCTTGCGTGTGCACAAGCCGGTTGTAATCAATCGTCTCAACGTCACGCCCTGTGGCCACTTACAGGATCCAGCAAGAAGCACGTTCACTGTGTCACATCACGAACAAAAGACAATCGGAGAAGTGGACTAGTTAGAACTGGACGAAATACCGCGGCCGTGGAACTAAAATGTACTACGCGAGACGTCATGGCTAGTGGTGTAAAGTATAGAGCTCCACAACGTTGCCGGTTGAGTAACGCACATCCCGCTTGCTCTTGTGTTGTGCCGTTTATGTTCGTAAAAGTAACTGTTTATTCTGCGTCTTATTTCGTTCTGTTTTGTTTCATTTACATCTATTCACCGTAGCAACAGAACTCAAACATTCGCTTTTGGATGAAAGTTTTAAACCTTCTAGGGGGCACTTCAGGAAAATAGGCGGGTAGACTTAACTAGGAGGTTATCTGATTGGTGGCTAAAGTCAAGGCACAAGTGAAAATTAAACTCTTCACTGCAAAGTACGAATCCTCAAACTCACTTTTTAAGGAGAAAAAATAAATATAGTTTTTAATTCATAAGGTATTACGGCTTGGTGGCGCTAGCCACAGCCCGATCTAAAGGGCCATATCCACCCACCGAAGAGGAAAGGAAAAGGTGTCGCTAGTCTCGCTACCTTGGAAACTTGTTTCATCTAGGGACCTTATCCGCGCATAGACGCTGGTGAACTCTGGAACAAAAAGTAATCAACTATTCGCTTTTTTCCATCTTTGTTTTTAAAAATTCGCCGCGCTTCACGAAAATACATAGTTCGCGGTGATGAGCGCCTGCGGACGCGAGCAAAGTTTTCTCGGAAGCGACACGGTTGGCGGCGTTCGCGGCATAGCCTTTGAGATTTAGGTCACACAGCTATCAAGGAGACATTTTTGTGCATACAGTAGGTGCCGTCACTTCCGCGAGGTAGCGACACACGCGCTGCTTCCGCGCTGTTTGCGAGCGCAACCAGGCGCAACGGCAACGCTCGTTACCAGCGTGTGCGCTACGCTGGCTGGCTGCACTGCGCCGCGCTCAAGCCATTATCGTCGTTATCGTCGTTCCGTACCGAGACCGGAGCGAGCACCTGGACCTATTCCTGCAGCACATGCACCCGTTTCTGCAGCAGCTGCACTACGGCATGTTCTTAGTCGAGCAAAGTGAGCGGCACACGTTCAATCGGGCCAAACTGTTCAATGTTGGCTTCGCCGAGGCCCTGGCCCGAGACAGCTACTGCTGCTTCGTCTTTCACGATGTCGATTGATTCGCTGTACTTTGTTGGCGCCGACAGTGCTCGTCAGAACCGGGAAGTTGTCCAGCACGGATGCGCCAAGGTTGTAGAGGATTAAAGGGCTCGTCGCATCGTTTCGTATCGGGCCGGAGTCACCCGCCGTCTTTCCGTGGTCGCCCTCTACGAACGGACTGAAGGGGATCTACGAAGGATCGCGGCGGCGGAAAAAAAATATGTAACGGCGTGCCAAGGTGGGTCCCACTGGCGTGAGCCGCGCATTTGTGCCGTTGTTGTCGCTAACTGTCGGCAGATGGGCGCCAGAGGGTTAACAACCTCGCACGCCTCTTTCAAGCTACATCTTCACACTTTGTTCTAGGGGCATTGCATGGTTTCGCATGTGCTATCCTGTATTGACTAGACTGGGTGTGATAATGGGCATGGATACTCATCGAACACTTTCGTAGTTGATGATCGATAAGTAATAATCAAAAGAGGGAGGGGGGCAAGCACCGCGCTTTTCGTTTTGTTCTTTGCGCACGTATGAAGTCCGTTCTTTTTCGTGCGTTCAATGTTTTGGGAGTGTATTAGCGCGATTTCGTTGAAGGTGGCCCATTTTGCGCTATTTTTATCTGTTATTTACATTATAATTACTTCACCTTTTCGCGCTTGCGTTCGGACAGACGTGAGAGATTATGAGAGACGCCGTAGTGGAGGGCTCCAAAAAAACTATTAGAAGACGCTCGATATAACCTTCTTTTGAAGCCCTTCTCAAAGAGCAGGGGGTAGGAAAAGCATGTGGTTTAATAAAGCCGCCCTGTTCATGACAGAGAGGTGGTATTTGGTATTATGGACTCGGTCTCGTTTTGTTAACAAGCTTCAACGGTGTGGTTACGATGTGAACCTACTCGCTTTCCTAAGTGTAGCCGTTGTGTGCATTTTGTGGTCTCACTACAGACATCGGCTATATTGGCGTTCAAAAGGATAACTAAAGGTCTTTCGTAATGTCACGAGTCGCGTTAGAGCACATACATCAGCGTTATCAAACTGAAATGCACTTGTCTGTGCGTTGATGTGAATATCGCACCTAACTTCCGTTTGCGTATTCATCCTGGCTTGAGCAACGCTTGAATATAGCTTACTGAAGTATAGAAATACAAATGTAATGCTTATCAGACTGATGTAAAACGCAACCAAAACTTAGACCACAATTAGCCTTAAAGCTACATGACGCCTGTATCAAAGGAGAACTTATGTGATGCTTGTTATTTTCACATGAAATGATGTAGTGTGTGTGTGTGTGTGATTTTAAATGAAAAGAACAGAAAAGTGAGTGTTGTAACTGTCTCTCAGGGGTAGGACACCTGAACAGTAGTAGCTCATGATGGGTGGGAATAAAGGAGGGATTAAAAGGATAGGATTAAATGGTGAATATTGATTAAATGGTAAATAGTGATAGGATTAAGTGTGAATCCTTTCCTTGACCCTGCGAGGTGGCTGAAGATAGCCGATCGGCTCTCCAAGGTGCTCGGCAGGCCCCGCCGCGGTGGTCTAGTGGCTAGGGCACTCGGCTGATGACCCGCAGGTCGCGGGTTAGATTCCCGGCTGCGGCGGCTGCATTTCCGATGGAGGCGGAAATGTTGTAGGCCCGTGTACTCAGATTTGGGTGCACGTTAAAGAACCCCAGGTGGTCAAAATTTCCGGAGCCCTCTACTACGGCGTCTCTCATAATCAAATGGTGGTTTTGGGACGTTAAACCCCACAAATCAATCAATCAATCAAGGTGCTTGGCAGGTGCTTCAGCATTCACAGTGTCAGGGAAGGCTTAACTTAATCCTCCTGCGTTTTTTGCGTGATCAGAAGAAGAAACTTAAGAGGTAAGTGCGTCTCGTGTTGGGCTTTATTATGTATTGTTCTTTCCCATTGACAAAAATTGTGATTACTGGCTCCACAATAGTTCTGGTAGAGAAGAGGAGCAGTCCGAGCTGGAGGACCTCCTGCAGCAAGCGACTGACATAGCGGACGAGTGCGGCTACATGCCACAGCCATCAACCATACGACAGCTCGCTGAACGCGACGGCATTAAAAGAGCCACGGGAAACTTGGTCGCCCGTCCGCCAGCAAAACGTCGCGTCGACAACAGGGAAGAAGATGCCCTGGCAGCCTACGCGGAGTTTCAGTGGGGGACGGTGTTGAGCCTGGTAAGAAATGTGCCGATTTCGTAATTCTTACTCGTACTTAACTGATGGGGAGTCGTACACTTGGCCTGCGTTGAATTTACAGGTGGTGTCGTGTGACAAATTGCATATACAACAGTGCTTCACCGATTGAGTAAGTTAAGAAGAGAGTATAACAAACTGGACAAATATTTGTAAACATTTGCTCTCTGTACGATCATAGCAGGCGCAACTTCTTAAAGTTTTCTGTGTGAAATCTGAAGGCAGCAGCCATGCTTGCAGCACACTCTGCGGCCTGTTGTATGATTTAGGTGCTACCTGTGTGGCACTGTAGTATATTTACCAGATAGGTGGAGACAGAGATATAGAAATGTTTAATAAGATTCCCTGAAATGTTTGCTCGGTTGCCTAGCTTGCTACTTCTGGTGTCAGGTGATTACCATGATGAATAAAAGGATCACATGTACAAAAAGATATGTCTACTCACAAACACACACATGCTCAAAAAAGAGTCACGCAGAGAACCTTGAACATGAGTTATATAAGAAGAGAGTATAACAAACTGGACAAATATTTGTAAACATTTGCACTCTGCACGATCATAGCAGGCGCAACCTCTTAAAGTTTTCTGTGTGAAATCTGAAGGCAGCAGCCATGCTTGCAGCACACTCTGCGGCCTGTTGTATGATTTAGGTGCTACCTGTTTGGCACTGTAGTATATTTACCAGATAGGTGGAGACAGATATATAGCAATGTTTAATAAGATTCCCTGAAATGTTTGCTTGGTTGCCTAGCTTGATACTTCTGGTGTCAGGTGATTACCGTGATGTATAAAAGGATCACATGTACAAAAAGATATGTCTACTCACGAACACACACATGCTCAAAAAAGAGTCACGCAGAGAACCTTGAACATGAGTTATATCAAGTGGCAAAATTGACAATGCTACAGACATGACATGCAGCCAGCTTGCATAACATGGACGAATCGGAATATCTTCTACAAGCCTTCGTCCTGCAGTAGCCATAAATTCTTATGAATATGTAAGTGTTTTCTGTGTTACATAATCATTTTACCATTTACATGACATTTTACTAGGTCAGAGCTTGAACTATTCTGCCAAAGTTTGAGCAATAGCTGTCTCTCCAATGAAGGCTGTGATATGCCATTTAGTGTCTAGCAAAGATTAGAACAACTTCACTATTCTGAACTAAACAGCGGGGTTCAATGTCAGACAGATTGTTGGGCTGAGGTACTGGCTAGATTTAAGGATCAAGCAACAACATCTGAAAAGGATGAAGTTTTTTTTGTTTCAAAAAAATAGGTGACACTTTTGCATTCATTAGCTTTACACAAAGTTGCGATAGACTATTTAGAAATGTACCTGAAATAATTGTCTAGCTGGAGTTTGTAGATGTTTTTTTAACATATGGTTCTCCATTTTTCTATAACTATTTTTATTTATGTGTAACCTACTAATTATCAATAAGTAGTTGTATTCCCTCTATTTTGTTTTTTGTTTCTTGTTCCTTGGTTTAGAGCCCTTATGCTATAACAAATCAAACTTGTGCTGGCTATATTAAGTAGAGTTCAATAAAAAATTTTTCTTCCTGACCAGCAGATGGTGCAAGCGTGTCACAGGCTCAGACACTGCTTAACTCAATGTATGAGTCGGAGAACCTAGAGTTTCACATGGATCTGCCTGGCTATGGTGACTGAAAATACAGTGAGAAACTCTAAAAGTTTTTCATTACACACGTTCTGAATACACTGTTGCATAAACTAGTGGATGCTGTAGCACGCATAATTGGGCTAGGTGGTGTTAATTGATTTTAAGACTGGAAAATGCACGTACACGAACACAAGAAAGAAATGGCAACACCATGGACCCACTTAAAATAGTCCAAAATAGTCATTTACAGTCAGGTGTGCCTCTCAGCGTGGCCTGAAATTACTTTCCATTATTTTTCTTTTTTCTCCTATCTCTCGTTTTTAGCCTTGCAGTGGGTTTTTGAAGCTACTAAGGCTGCAATATGGGGCTAGTTGATAGTTTGTACATCACCCTGTGTTGTTTCTCATTTTTTTGGTCCATGTTATACCTGGGAGATCATCAAAAATAAGGTTTTTCAAGTAATTGCACCAGCACTATTGAGCTCTAGCCTCCAGCATGTAAATAAGGTTCTGGAAAGAGCCTGTATTTCTCATCAAAAGAGCTGCTGCATGAGAGGAGTTATTGCCGATGTGTATTGGAAAGGAAAGCTTGGTTCAAGCTCAGCTCTTATGTTGGTTCACTTGTGATGTACAGAACTTGAAGACAACCCGACGGCCTCATGCCCTGCACCTGACCGCATCGCAACTGCTGCACCCAGCCGTGCTCAGACCCTAACATCTAGTCCTTCAGATGTTGCTGCTACACGTTTGTAATCCCTAGTTTTGTTAGTGCGTGCCTGCAGATTGAAATGATTGTTGTCATCAGTGCTTTCAACATCAACAAAAGCGACTTGAGGTGCAGCTATTGAGTGTAGGAAATCATTCAAGATGGCCTGAATAATTCTATTTCATGCTATGAAAGAAATACAAAGTCAGATTTCAGCTGTTGCTAACATTTGCACCAATTCCGCTTTTAAATTAATATGAGCTCAGCAAAGAACATTGTTTTGTTTTTCAGTACAGTATTTTTGTCCTATGCAATATTAATCGATAAGAGAATAAGTACCTAATAAGTGTAAGTAGTTTCAGTATGTTCAAAAACTAGTTGCATAGTTTCATCAAGAATCCACTTCTAATAAGTCTGCTTTATGTGCATTAGGACTCAAGTAGCAGCCTCCTTCTGAACTTCTTTACTTGTGATCTCTTGGACTGCCAGGAAATGCAACTGTGTGTGGGAGCCCCCTGATGCCTACACTGGTGAGACCAGACTGGTGGCCAACGCTCGTGTGCCTCTGCAAGGTGTGTAACAAAAAAAAAGAAAGCTTGTTCATATCAGGCTATCTTGTATTTTGCCTAGTAGAAAACAAGAGTATCATTCAAAATGCAGGTACACAATTGTAAACAAAGATGCTTGTTATTGAAGGCAAGAGTAAAAAAAACACTTCAATTGTCTGGTAAATCTTTTTTTGAGAGAGCTTACTACTCTGTCCCCAAAATCTCTGAGTATATGACTTTATCGCATCTTTAGTCTTGGCCAGGAAAGGAGACATCGGCAAACTAGTGTCTCATGTGTCCTTTTATGTTGGGCATATTTGTGATGTGGCATGTGCTTGGGTGTGCCATCGTCTGGGTGCTGTTGTGGCCTTCAATAGATCCACAGTCTCAGGGACATGTGGCCACTCTCACTGTGAAAAATGTTTGAGCACACGTGATCATCTTCCAGTCGGTTGCAATGATGTGAACTTGTAGTGAGGTTAAGGTGGCAATAAAAGGTGCTACTTTTTAGTGCAGTGAAGTGTTGCATATTACGATTGATATGAAGCATTTGCTGCACTAGGAGACTATTGAACTATTCCAGTAAATATTTCAGAACTAAATTGTTAATAAAAATGTCATCACCTTTGCTTTGCTGTCAGAAAATATATAATGTGTGTAGCCAAAGAGCATTTGCATCAACTTCAAAGAGCCGTAGACATAGAGTAGGTCATCTTTGTTTTAGGATTAATTTTCGGAAATTTGTGCATGATCTTTTAGTACAAGTTCATGGAGCTTCATGAGTAATACAGAACAAGCTCGTTATTTGACCTTTATGAATTATGAAGAAAATTGAATGACCCGGGAGTCTTCCCGCGCACCAGCCAGCATTTGTATAGTGCATTGCCATCAAACGTGTCGATTCGGTTACATCTGGTTCCAACGTGGGTTATGAATGATTCGCGAAGCCCGCCTAGCATGAGGTGCCACAGGCGTTGCTTCAGATACCAGGCACGAAGGTACGAAAACAGCATTTGCAGGAGACCGAAATAAGCCAGTGCTGTTTGCATCGTTATCTATGTCAGTTATTCATCATGTGTACTTGCAAACTCAACACTCAGCAACTTCATTTTAACTTGATGCAGCGCACATACAATGTCACAAAAATCAAATATGGCAAAAGTAATTGAAGATGAGAAACTCAGCCATAGTCAGTCTGCTGGCATGAAACACATTTGCTACATCGTTAGGAACTATCAGTTGCTGGTAATTTTATCTTTGAAACAACTAGCGTCATGTGCGCATGGTAATAATGGCTGTACGTAATAAGAAATAGAGGACGAGCGTCCTTCAAGCTAAATAAACTCTCAAGTCTGGCGCCATGATTGCATTACCCACAAAATCACAAAAATCGTTACATATTTATCAGAATAACGAACGCGTATTGATGTAATACCCCTGTCACACGTGGCAACTTAAGTGCACTTTGAGCGAGTGTACCTACGCTCATCAAGTGTCATTTTGGCAGTTCGCTGCTACACGGGGAAGTGAAGTGTACTTCATCTTCCTTTATAATTGCAGTGGCAATTGTTTGGTTTGTAGCCCAATATATAGTTGTTACTTTTGCACCCATGTCTCATCGTTGGATCACAATGTCTTCGTTGAACTAGCACCAGTGGCACATGCCACCGTAAACGACTAGAGAATGACTTGCCTACACATGTGCAAGTGTGTCTGGAAGTAAACTACGCGATGGACGTGCAGTATTGCACAGCATGTGCTGTCGCATTCCCGCAGCGGACGTGGCCTCAAACTGCCCGAGGGATAGAGTAGCGAGAGTTGTTGATTTACGACTTGTTTTAGTATATAGCGAAATTTCTTGTAATGAAAACAATAGTTTAAAAATAGTATCAATACCGCTTTAGGCAACAGCGTTATTCTGTGCAAGCTACTTGGACCGAGGCTACAAACTTGGTCAAAGCGAAGTGAGGTTAGGGAACGCGCTTGTCGGCAAGTGTGTTTTGCGGCGAGTGACACTAAACTTGCTCGTGTGACAGCGCGCAAATGACACTCGCGGCGAAGTGTACTCGCTCGAAGTGCACTTACGTTGCCAGGTGTGATAGAGGTATAACAGGCATTTCTTCATTTTCTTGATACTTTCAGTAGTTCAACAATAAATAACTCAACCATTTTTTTTGGTCCTGTGTTGTTTGACTTAACAAGCTTTTACTGTATGAGAAATCGGACAGAATCAGCCAGTTAAAAGCGGGGGGGGGGGTGAAATGTACTGCATGAATTCGCATGACTCAGTTTGTGATTGCCCTTTCAGAGTTGCCAGTTGATTCGCAGCAGCGCAGAGCACAAAGTAGCCCGTGCTCACCTTTTGCCCGCTACGACTCGCACTTCAACACCAGTGCACCCCCGAGCCCCTCCAATCAGAAATGTATACATGTAGGCAGTTGTATGTGCACCAACACTGACTTTCAAAGCTGGGTTTTCTCTCTTATACAAATCTCCTGTGTACGGGCATGTCTCTGAGCGAGTATAAAGGTCCGGAAGTGCTGCTAAGATTTGAATGGTTCATGTATGACGTCGGGCTACAGTATCAATTCTGGTGACTTCACACACCCGAGCACGTTGAAGAACCCCAGGTGGTTGAAATTTCTGGAGTCCTCCACTACGGCGTCTCTCATAATCATATTGTGGTTTTGGGACGTTCAACCCCACATATCAATCAAAAGTTCACACACCCGAATGAACACATGCGATGTCAGATACCAAAGCATACGAAATTGCTACTTGCATGTTTCTTTTTCTCCTCGCTGTTCGATTGCAGTAGTTCAACATACCTTTCAATCGAGTAAAATAAAACATGGATTCTGTCACTGTGTGTGCATTCCAACCTCGTCTAAATTGATCTCAAGGCAAAAAAATAATTTTATTGCGATTTGTTGTCATGACAGCAACATTTTGCCCTGTATAAACTTTCTGTAGGAAAATAGGCCACAATAGATACAAGTTCCATAGATTAGTTCACTATCGGGTGCTACAACAAGTATGCAGCAACTTGATGCCAGCCAGAACAACACTTGGTCCTTCTTTGAGCCACATGTGTGTAGCAATAGATGATGGAGTGTCCGTGTAATGTCACCATATCACAATATCTAGCGTGAGCATGTCGCCAACTCATGTGGCTACACTGTGTCTTGACGTCAGTATACAGTATATGAAACAAAACCAGCTCTTTAGAAACGAGTTGCATTTGCTTTTAAAAGTGTAATCAATTGCATAATTGAATTTTCTTGGTTTTGAGGACTTCACCTTTCATATGATGCATAGAAACAACTTATAAAATTTCTGCCAGTACTCTTTTAAGTATTCGCAACATTTTGTTGCTAGTAATTCTGTGTGTGCAGAGACAGTTTGACTATTATTGCAGTATTTACCTGCCTGTGTTAAATAGATCTAGTATTTTGGAATAGTACTTACTCTACAGTAGACTCTGGTGAAATAAAATATAAAGAAACTAGAAAATGTTTTCTATTTAAGGGGAGATGCGAGTCGAAAAATCGCGTTTTTAGCGAAATTTCTCGTATTTCTGATTTTTATTGCATTGTAATCTTCAAACTTTCTTCTTTCATCTGTGAAAACTTCAAAACTAAATTCGAACCGCAAAATGCAAAAAAATGTGTATGAAGGCATCGCGTTGGCTCAATAATTCGTGAATTTGCGCCGATATTGGGCATCTTTGACTGCGCGCTGCTCCCCGTCGCAGTGCCGCCCGCCAATGCAATCGGTTGGGAAAGTTGCGTCCGGCCTTCTTCTTACAGCTCCGATGACCGCCAGTTTCGTACGTGGGCAAAAAAAATAAAAAATGAGGCCTTTTTATCACGTGGTTTGAGCGGTTTGAAACGCGCGGCACCCTAAGCCGCATCATTGGCTACCGAGTCATTGTCAGCTGTGTTGGTGTAGACCATCGGCATTTGGTGAGCCTGCTTTTCTGCGCGTCTACGCATATTTCCGCGATGACAAGCCAGAAAGAGTGCAACATGAGACCGCAGATGTTTTGAACGAAGCACAAGTTCAAGGGAAGGCAGCGTAAAGCGCCCCGAACGATGGCGACGAACGAGAACGCGCCTACATGTGCTAGGCCTGACGGCGGCATCGAAGAGTGCGCGAGCGACAGTGACTGCGATGAAGGGATTGACGCTGCGCTTTCTTTCGTCAGTGCTTCGGAAAAGAAGCTCGGCTTCTTCGAAAAAGACGAAAGACAGCGCGAT
The DNA here is from genome assembly GCA_013436015.1 of Rhipicephalus annulatus. Taxonomy (NCBI): domain Eukaryota; kingdom Metazoa; phylum Arthropoda; class Arachnida; order Ixodida; family Ixodidae; genus Rhipicephalus; species Rhipicephalus annulatus. The sequence goes on from WOVY01003389.1 coordinate 486,783, forward strand.
CGGTTTTGTGCGACACCCTCTTGCTGACAGCGCTTGTGGCAGGTGCGGCATGCCCTGCTTGCGGTATTCAAAAACTTGCCGTTCGGGAGCCGGCAGAAAAGCGCAAGAACTTTCGTCGCTCCTCGAACTTCATTGCGAAAACAGCGAATGCTCAGCGACTGTTCTTTCGTGCTCCTATACGTCACTGCGTGTTATGGTGGACGGCAGCAGCCGAGTGAGCCAACGGTACGACAGTGGGAGCTCCCGAGATAGTTTCGCTGTAAATGTGAAGGCGGTGGTGGGTGCACGCGTTGTCGGCATTGGGCATGAGCAATTGTCGAGATTTTGCTCCATTATTGGACTCCCAAAGCCAATGCACCACCGAGAATTTTTTTCGATAGCAAAGAAGGTGCACACCGCTGCCATGGCAGCTGTGAGTGAAAACTTGCGCCGATCCAGAGAGTTGACAAAAGAAGTAGCAGGTGAAACTGATGTGGCTGTTATATTCGACGGCACTTGGCAGAAGAGGGGCCACAAAAGCCACAACGGGATTGGCACAGTTATCTCCTTAGATACTGGCCTCTGCTTAGACTTCGAGGTCTGATAGTATGTTTGGAGCTTCTGAATGGCTGGCTCTTTCAAATTACTGCCTGACATGCAGTAGCCACAAGAATATGGGCCCAGACGAGGAAGTGTGGCAGGCATTGCATGGCCCAGTCTGTGAAAAAAATTGACTTATGACACCACACTGCATTGACTTATGACACCCCACTTATGAATATTGACTTATGACACCCCACTGCATTTCATGACATTCTTAAGTGACTGTGACAGCAAAGCATATTGTGCAGTTGCAGAGTCAAAAGTCTATGATGCTGTCAATATAGAAAAAGAAGACTGCACTAATCATGTGGCCAAGAGACTTGGCACCACGCTACGGAAGCTGCATGTGCCATTACCACGAGGGCAGAAAATGAAAGAGCCAGCCATTCAGAAGCTCCAAACATACTATCAGATTGCCATAACAAGCAACAGGAGGAGTGTACGGGATATGTACACTGCAGTATGGGCTTTGTACTTCCACTCATGCTCTACTGACAATGCTGGCAGCCACAAGTTTTGCCCTGCAGGAACAGAGTCGTGGTGCAAACATGAATGCGCTGAAGCACTTGGTTAACCTGCACTACGCCACACACTTCTCCTGACAAAAGCACAGGGATTGGCTGTTTTTCCCATTTATAAGCGGCTAACAAATGAGAAGCTCCTTGCTCGATGCATCAAAGGGAAAACCGAGAACGCATCGGAATCCCTGAAGAGCGAAATTTGGCTACTTTGCCCCAAGACTATGTTTGTCTCCCGAACGGTTGTCGAGACTGCCGCAGCTATGGCAATCCTGTGGTTAAACAAAGGTCATGCTACTTTCGAGCACAACCTGGAAGAGCTCAACATACTGCCATCTAGAGATCTAGTTACTTTCAGTGATTCCCGCGATGACAGGCGCATCAAAAGAATGTCCGAGCGTCTGACAGCACAAGCAAGGGCCCACCGTCGTCGTGGAGTGAAAAGGGCACGGCTAGAAGAGAGTGCTCGCAAGGATCGTGAGGGCACAACGTATGCTGCAGGACAGTTCTAGTAACTTGCAGTGCTTTTCAAAGTTCTGTTGAACATTATGGCCAAAGATTATGCATTTCTAACAACTCTGTGATAAAGAAAAGGTTTCAAACTTTTAAATGCCTTTTTCTTCTTTTGCAGTTTTGTGTGATCTGTGCTTATTATACACACTAGTTCATATACTTAGAATTGTCATACCTCTATGAAATTTTGCACATAGCATGATGAAGGCCCATAGAGTGCAAGTATCTATTCAGATTGTCAGTGCTGCTTGATTATAGTTTTCAAAAATTACATAACATTGAAAGCCCTTGGCAACTAGAGCCATAGTAAATTTTTCTATTTTATTATTGTATTTCACCTTTTTACACACAAAATTTATATGGCTTTTTGCACTCTACTGTTCCAAAGGATCATAGTCAGCTATATCTGCATGCTTTATCTCAAATTTTTATAGGTCAGAATTGTTGCATAACAATGGCCATAATTTTGCAGTATCTGACCTGCAGAAAGAAAACCAAGCAATTTACATGAAAATAAATGACATATTTGAAAAGAAGAGAAAAAACACACTTAGCATACCAATTTTTGTTAAATTCAGACTCTTATTAAAGAAAATCATTTTTCGAGTAGCATCTCCTTTTTCAAGTAGTAACAGTAGTTCCGAGATAAAAAAAAGTAAAGAATGAAGTGGAAAAAAAGTAGAGTACGAAAGCAACCGTGCTGGAGGAAGTTGTTTCATTTACGCAACAATTTCACTTAATATATACGCGTTTACTGAGAGTCTACTGTGTTAAAAAGAACTATGTGTGATCAGTAGAATATCATGGTGCTTTGTAAACTGTTGCACTTGCTCATCCATTTGAACCTAAGACAGTTAACTGTTCCTTGTAAATTTCTGCAGGTCCACAGCGGTACGCTGAGGGAACATATGCCCTCATTGAGGCCCGTTGTTTTCGGAACACTGCAATAGAGAACCGCCGCCTTCAACTTGACGAGGACCGGCTGCGATTCGAGATAAAGCGCCATGAACAGGAAATGAAGCTGAAAGAAATGGAGCTTGAACAGAGGTAGGTGAAGCAGGAGGCGAAATTCAAGCTAAAGGAGCTTGAGCTTCAGCAAAGGCGGCAGGAGCTAGAGGCGTTAGCTGAGGAGCGCTGGCACAACATGGGCTATCAACAAGGCAGCTTGAAATCATAAAGTCATTCATAAATAAGTAATGTATCCGTTTGAACCTCCATGTAACTAAGTCCGACATAACTAAGTACTTATTAGGGGCCATGACTGGGTCACCCTCCGTACTGCTGTTCTCATCTAAAAATTGTTGAGTATCTATTGCGCCTGTAAATGTATGAAAAACAGACATTCAAAAAATATTATCTGATTGCTAAGTCAGCTATAGAAGTCTCCGGCTATAAACTTGGCTCACTGCTAGCTACCGTTATGTTGCCATAAGGTGTGGGACATCATGCGTTTAATGCAGGAGATCTCTCTTCTCCCGAACTTCAGCCACTGCAAATTCTTCAGTTTTTTAATTCCAAGGCATACAAAAGTTGAAGTAGCTCCATTGTACCGCAACTGGTCATGAAACAGTTGTTGGACGGAGTAGAGATGCTCACAAAGCAAATGGCTTATTATGTCATGGTTCACAAGTACTGTTGTAAGGCTACCGGGCCACATGCATGTTGATAAAAATCCTCATTGTAAATTAGGTTTTAACCTAATATGCTGAAATTTCACCGGCTTATTTATCAATAGCAAAAGACCAACTTTTATAATACAGGTTACGAAAATTGCTTGTCATGGCTCCTTGGAATGAACATTAAAGAGAAACAATGACTTGGTTTTAGATTGACAAACTGCATTCTGGGAACTCTAACACAGTTAGAAATGAATTATTCGTGAAGAAAATTGAGGTTCAAGTTTCATTTTTTATTTAGCACCTGAATGTCCATGCGCTTTATAAAAAAATCGATAAAGGAATGCAATACACTAAAACATCTGCTAGTGCCAGTGGTCAAAACATGTAGCGCCTCCTGTTTGCCACTCGCTTTTGCCAATACATTGCTTCTCTGTCTCATATAAGGCCAGTGAAAAATGTACGAGGTCTGTTAGAAAAGTATCCGACTCGTTTTTTTGCAAGCACTTGATGGATTTGGAAGAAGCGCGCTTGCATTAGCTGACTTTGAGCCTTCGTGTGCACGTGTGAATTTTTTTATGCCTGGCAATTTCGTCAGTCGCTGGGATGCAGTGTTTGAGTGAGGTGTGCTCAGTGCTCTCATTGGCTTTACAGTGGAAGGAAAATGAGGGAGCGACTGGAGCAGCGCTAGGATGCTTCCAACAATGGCAGCACCGGTAAGAGAAGTCTGTAGAGTCCCAAAAGGCTACTTTGAGGCTGTTTAGGTTTACAATGCTCCAATAATGCCCATTTTTTCTCTTCCACCAGAGGCCGGATACTTATCTAATAGATCTCATATGATGCCTGCAGGTGCATATATGCTTGCATTGAGTGACAGCCTCCTCTTCATTGTTGAATTTGTTGTTTTCCTAATTTTATTTCAGGCTGAGACATTTTAGCTATGGGGCACAAGCTCGAGATTCAGATGTTGCCTCTTTCTCTTACTTTATGGTTCAAAGCATACAACTTTATTGAATGTCTATCAAGGTTTAATGCAATATCAGCTTGGCCTCGCACGGGAAAACGTCAAAGCCTTGCCTCAAAGCCGCCTCGTGAGCTTGCTGGACTGCTCACATTTAGATGCCAAAGTTTGAGATGTGCAGAGCAGTAGCCAACCTCAATGAAAGGGTCTCCAGAGTAACTGCAAGCATTCTGGCAACATAACTACAACTATATAACACATGTTAAAGTGTTGCACGTCCTTTCTAGTACGACTTTCACGTGTCGTTTTGATGGTTGTCCGAATATATCCATCTTAGACGGACTGGGTGAGGGAAGTTGTTTATCTAGAGCTGTCCCCAGAAAATGGCCTGTCTGTTGTTTAGTTTAGAACTAAGCAGTGGGAATATCCTTCTTGTGTTATCATATAATTTTTTTTTCATTATAGCTAGTAATTCTTTCCTTATAAATAAGGTATGTTCCTTATTGTACGAGAGGCTTGTTTGTCTTCAGCGCAGCATGTCTCTGGCCGTCAGGTGTGTAGTCTCGTTTTTATTCGGGAGGATGTCACGTTCTGTGGTGATGTGGGTAGGGAACTACGGGGTGGTCGAGCTCAGATTTGCGGATCTGCCTGCTTTTGCCAGAATGGCCGAGGCTTCCTGGGGAATCGTGCCTTTAGCGTAGTTTTTGATTGCTATTTCGGATTTGCATTAGGCAACCTCGCATACCTGATTTTTTAGGGCCAGTTGAATATTGTTGCAATATAGAGAACGAAAAACCTCGCTCAGATTGGACGAAAATGACGTGACTCGTTACCCCCTGGACAGCTGCTAAAATTACTGTAAATATACCAACTATAAACTCGTGTGCCTCTGCACTCTTCTCGCAACATTTGGTGGAGGTGCTGGGTACCACGATGGATTTTCGCAGTAAATGTCACGTGTCTGCCACCATGGCAAGCCGACCGCCAATGTCTTAGTCAGCAACAATGGCAAACCAAGCGTCAACGGTTATGCCATGTCGGAACCACCTGCTGCTCGATGATCACACCTTCTCGCCCTACACGCCGAACCAGAGCATGATTGTCGGCAATTTCTCGCCAAGATCTTGCCACTTCCCGTCTTCTCCAGGTCATCGGACATGTTCACCGCTCATGCAGCACTCTTTGTCCCCATCCACAGGCCGCTTCACTTCCGGAAACTAGGTAGCGCTTAAAGTGATCAATGTGTCTCTTTTATCTAGATGATGTGATCGTGTTTTTGGCAACTTTCGAAAGCCACCTGCAGCAACTCCTATGACCGCGTAGGGTGCCGCTTCTTCTGTCCAGGTCTCTATCACTCTGTGCGACACTATGTCGCTTCTTGCGACCCGTGTTAGTGGCGAAAGACGCCTGCTTTGCCACCTGCTGGTTCCGTTCAGCCAATTGAGGTGCCAACAGAGCAATTCTTCCGTGTGGGCCTCGACCTGCTTGACCCGTTCCCTATAACTACGAAAGGGAACAGGTGTGTAGGCATGATAATCATCATCTTTATTTCTCAATCACCGCACTGCACCTCTCGCGCAGCTGATGCTAGCTCGAGCTGGGCGAGGATTAGAACAAGCTCACGCGCCTAGCGGTTTCGTCGTGGCAGCCGCCGCCGCCGCTCCATTTCAGCAATCGAATAAAGCAGAGAGTTTGACACGATCACGTTGGCCGCCATCCTGTCTTCCTCTCTCGCTACATTGGTGACTCGGAGAACGCGCCCTTCGACGCGCCATCGGCTGCCGTGTTTCCGCCACTCTGCCTGCCGGTGCCGCCGTTCCAATCGACCTACCCCAAAGTATGGTTTATGCAGCTCGACGCTGTTCTTGCGGTGAATGGCAGCATGGACCAGCCGCTGATGCACGCTATTCTTCTCAACGCCCTTATGATGCCCGCTGCTCTGCAGTGCTCGCCCACAACAGCCACACGTACCGCCTGCTTCCTTTTACCCGCATCTGGCAGGTTTCTCAGGCATCGCAGAGCAAGGTACGAACCGGTCCACAGCCCTCCATTGGCCGCTACCTCGGTACCCTGTCTTCGACTACTTCTACCCCTGATTCGGTCGCAGAAACATCCACTCCTGCACCTGATCACGAGGTAGAAGATGCCCCCACTGCGATTTACCTCTTCTCCGAGAGGTACATTTCCTCAGAGCCCCCGTGCGCGGCTTCGTCGCACGTGCCTGCCACCTGCACGTCTTCCGTGACATCGACCGCACGCGACACCGTGGCCCTACCCGGCTTTACGATGGCTACCTGGCTGCACGCCTCGGAGTCTGGCGCAGACATCCTTCCGCCCGCTATTCACCTCCTGGTCGCGGAACCTTCACCATCCCCAATGTCAGAAGGGGACTCTCTATAAAGATAAATAAAGCAGCGAGTTTGACACGACCACGTTGGCCGCCATGTCGTCTTCCTCTCTCGCTACAGATGGATCGCCATTGTGACATCATGCAGCAAGATACGCCATTGCACGAGCAATGCCGACCAGCTGTGCAACAGATGTTGCGAACTTTCTACTCCCTGATGTTACCCTACGCCACAGCGCCCTTCGACAGTTACTAAAGGATCATGGCCGTTACTTATTGTCAAAGGTCGACGATGGCCCCTTCCGCTCCTGAGCTTCTGAACACAAGATCGCTACCGCATACCACCATCAAACGAAGGGGCTCACCGAGCGACTAAACCACATTCTTAACTGACATGCTGGCCATGTACGTTTCCGACGATCGCCATGACTTTGTCCACCGCTTTACCGTACAATCATTTTGCTTACAATTCGTCCCATCACGAAAACGCTCAATTTTCACCATTTTATTTTTTGTATGGCTGCGGCCCTGTCTTGCCGTTCGACGCATTCCTACCATCTGGTGTCATATTTTAAACGACCAATTACGCCCGCGATGCAATCACTTCGGCCGCCCATGCCCGAGAGATCGCTCGTCAAGACCTCGCAAACTTCTCAAAAGCAACGCTACGATCATCAGCACCAAGACACAATTGCCTCTTGGTTCTCTTGTCCTGCTCTGGACGCCCTCGCGCCATGTTAGCTCGGCTGAAAAACTACTCTCTTATTATTCTGGTTCGTACAAGACCTTTAGGCCAATATTGTGACGTGGTATACGAAATAGCACCAGCTGACGTGTTTTTGCTACGTCACGTCAACAGTGACGTTCATGTTGCCAGGATCAAGCCATATATACTTCGCCTTAACTAATGCTCTATGATTTGTACCGAGATGGAGCTACGCTTGCTGAGAGATTGATGTTGCACTAAAAAGAACGAGAAAGCTCGCTTGGATTGGAGGAAATGGACCTGACTGATCACCGCCTGCGCAGTCAATACACATACTGTCAAAACACCAACTCTGCACTCGTGTGCCTGTTTTCTTCCCGCAACAATATGGCTACTTCCTCTGCTATTTCCAAATGTTCCACGTGTATGCTGCATGTAATTTCATCTTTGAAACATGTGTATTATTACGACAGTGTAATTAGTACCATTGTAATACTCGGTCACGTCAACAAAGCATGCATTTCACTCTCTGCCAAAAGAACAAAGCAAAGCCTCCGCTTTTGCCTTTCGTCGGCCTCTGTTGTAGTTACAACAGTGTAATTAGTACCATTGTAATACTCGGTCACGTCAACAAAGCATGCATTTCACTCTCTGCCAAAAGAACAAAGCAAAGCCTCCGCTTTTGCCTTTCGTCGGCCGCTGTTGTAGTCGAGCCCTATCGCGGTGGTCTAGTGGCTAAGGTACTCGGCTGCTGTCCCGCAGGTCGCGGGTTCGAATCCCGGCTGCAGCTGCTGCATTTCCGATGGAGGTGGAAATGTTGTAGGCCCGTGTGCTCAGATTTGGGTGCACGTTAAAGAACCCCAGGTGGTCGAAATTTCCGTAGCCCTCCACTATGGCGTCTCTCATAATCATTTGGTGGTTTTGGGACGTTAAACCTCACATATCAATCAATCTGTTGTAGCCGAGATGCACGTGTCCATGAGTATTAGCCGCTGCAACGGTGTCCCCAATTTTTGTGGAGATAGAAATTTTCTGGCAATGCTGGTAGTAAATTGTGCCTAGTTTGTTCATAATTTGTTTTCCTATGGTGGTGGTTGACATGCATTGAAGCTGCAAAATGCATTGTGCTTTGGCTATTTCTTCCAAGGTGTTGTGTATACTCAGCTTGGTCAAAAGCTAGATGAAAATTTTTGGCTTTGCAGAAAGTGTCTTCATTGTAGGGGCTATCATGACATGTTATTGTGATACTAGATTTACCTGAAATTTGTTACATGTACTGAAGGTCTTGAATGTCCTCAGCTATTTCTCAATAAATCTAGTCAGTTAATTATGTGATAGACAATAAAGTCAAGTATATTTACATTGCTTAGCCGGCTGTTGCCTCTTGCTTTCATTTTGTAGATCAAAATTTCCGGCTGGGCTAAAATAGTTTTCATTTCGTGGTCTTATGTGATACATTCTCTGATGCATTTTGCACCTGAAGTTTTACAAAGACGCTTTGGAAACCTTGAGTGCCCCAGGGGAGTAGTGACTTTAGTAATAAATTATGTCAAACAAAATAAAACCTAATATTTTTCACCAGGTTTATGTCACATTCCATGCACACTTGGCGACATTGAATGAGCAGTGAGTTTTTTACCTAGGCCGTGATTTTTCTACTCCATACTACTGTATGCTGTTTCAAAACATCGACACTGGGTGAGATACTGAACAATTCTTTATTTTCCCGCAGCTGCAGAAACCTGCATAAAGACTACAATCTTTCGGCACCAAACAGATATACATCTATGAAACTGCAAACCTCCCATCAAATTATACATCAAAGCAACCACAAATCCTAAAAACGCATAGCATAAGAGGCACAAAGTATGTTAAGGTTTTTTTTATGTGTGTTGGGTATGCATGAACAAGAAAGATATGCTTAAACAGACACAACAGAAGTCTTCAAACTAGTGTATGAAGTCCCATCAGAAGCACTCAACAAGCATAATTAAGCGTGTTATCGGTGTGAAACTCTACGTGGTGTGTAATTTTGTTTGGGTGTCTCATATTTCTCACTCGCTATTCCGCAGACTTTGCACAAGCAATATTTGCAAAATGTTTGACCATTATTGCCCAGCCATGTGCATCAAAATGGATATATATATACATAATTTGCAAAATGGGCATTAAAGTTGGCTTTAAATACATTTAAGGTGTGCTGAAAATAAAATAAAAATGGGTTTACAGCATGGGCAGAGGGTGCTGCTACAGGTAGTTGCTTTCATTCCTTCGACATAACAAGGTGTCTGGCTCTCAGTCCTGTATTTTTGTTACATGGTGGTTAATAAAAAAAGTTTGAGATTTTTAGGTGTGGAGCGACCTGATAACACCATGATTACCTTTTTATGTGCATACACACACACACGCATAGTTCACCAAACATCATTGCGGCCTTCAATAGACCATTTTACAATAGACTAATGGGAAAATGCAGACATGGGTAGCTGTCAGGTTCTGTTGACACAACGACCAAATTTTTTGTTTTCGGAATGTAAGAGGTGCCTTGTGAACACTCCTTGAAGAACGACACCACTAGAGAACAACTCCACTTAAACCAGAACACATAACACCTAAAATGACAGAAGATAACAGTGTAGAAGTACAGTCGACTCTCGTTAATACGAAGTTCACGGGGATCACAAAAAACTTCGAATTAAGTGGAATTCCAATTAACCACAATGAAAGAAAAATACATTTATTTCAAAGCAGTTCACGAGAAAAAATTTGTGATTGTCATTTGCTTCTGTTTGCTGAACCTAGCAACAGAAAGCAAGTCCTGCAGGCTGTATATGTGCTCGAGTGCTTCCTCGGCGTTGCTCTCAGCAGTGAAAAACCGCTGCGCTAGGGCAAGGCCTGCGGCTACATCAGCAGCCCGCGGTAGTGGCTCACTTGTGGCGGCGTCGTCGTCAACCTCAGTTTTGTGACTAGGCTCGCTGGGCCGAACCATCTCCACGATCTCAGCGTCCGACAGAGCACCGCACGTTTCTAGGAGACCACCAACGTCAAGTTCACTTGTGTCTTCTCCCACTGTACAAGACGCGTCATCATCTGCACCACTTGGAATGAAGCCGCACGTCCTAAAGCAGTTCGCAATGGTTTCATCCTTTACGCGACCCCACGCTCGTGCCAGCATATGGATAGCACTGAGAAGGCTCTCATCATATTGACTTGCATTGTACATACACAACAGCATCCGCTCAAGAAGCTTCCTGTACCGTACTTTCACGTTTTTTATGATCCTCTGGTCCAGTAGTTGTAACACCGATGTAGTGTTCACTGGCGGGTAGGCGACATGTATTGCACTCAATGGTGGCACATTCACGTGTGTACTGCATTGGTCCACAAGGAGCCATACATTGCATTTAGATAATGCGAACTTGCGATCCAATTTCGTCAGCCAATCCTTGAACAGGTCTGCGGTCATCCACGCTTTCCTGTTAGACGCGTAGTCGACACACAGCGTTTTCACGCCCTTGAAACATCTAGGCTTAGCAGCTTTGCCTATCACGAGCAGGCGACATCGCTCACTGCCCGTCATGTTCGCCGCTATCAGCACCGACACTCTTTCTTTGCTACGCTTCCCTCCAGCACAGTCATCGTCCTTAAAGGTCAGTGTTTTCTCGGGCAACATTCTGTAAAAAAGTGCTGTCTCGTCGGCATTAAAGATATCTTCCGGCCGATATACTCCCAAGTATTTGCGAAGCTGCTTTTCTCTCCACTTATCACAAGTTTCAAAGTTGACAGCAGTCTTTTCCCCCCTCAACGCTTTTAAACACCATATCGTGGCGCTGCTTGAACCGTGTGAGCCACCCATCGGACGAAGCAAAGTTCTCAATGCCTAGCATGATCGCAAGTGATGACACTTTCGCTGCAAGAATATCGCCGCTGATATGAAGTCTGTTGCTTCGAGCCTCCCGAATCCAGATGAGCAGCGCTTGCTCTCACTCCGGGTGGGCGCCGGTGCTCGTTCTCTTGCGAGACATCTTGAACTGGTCATTTTCTAATGTGTCCAGTACCGAGCGCTTGTTCTTCAGGATGTTAGACAGGGTATTAGGCTTGATGCCGTATTTCTGTGCAATATCTTGCTTGGCAGTGCCTCCTTGTTCAACTTCTTTGGTAATTTTTACTTTCGTCGCCAAGTCAAGCGTCTGATAAGGCCCGCGAGTTGCCATAGTAAATGCACGTGGAGCTTCGTAACGTGGAAACGCTGAGTCCGCACACGACCGTAACGAGAGCAACAATGAGGCCCGGAACCGCCGGAGCTGCCACTTCGTGATCTGAAGCGCTGAATGCAACCGCGATGCCATCAGCTGACGCTTTGAGCTGTGGCGCTGTGGTCAACTGCGATTCCCTTGGGTGCCGGTCGGACATGCATTGTTGTTTAGCAATTCGAAAATAGGAAATTTAACAAACGTTACGATTTTCTCCGGGAATTCGATTGAAAATAAATTCGAATTAACCGAAATTTCAGACCTCTAGCTTTCAATTACCGAGAATTTCTTCCTGTTGAACTGCGTGCAAAACTTACCGGGACCCCCTCTCCACTTCCAATTAACCGATAATTCGAATTAAGCGACTTCGAATTATCGGGAGTGAACTGTAATCACCCCTACATCTGAAGATAATTCACGAAGAAAGGCATAAGCTACATGTCTAGTATCAGACAGTTGTGCATTACACTATACCTAACATACTGTTATGTGCGGAGCGAAGCGATGACACGGGAGCTGATCCCACCAAGGTCAATAATGAAGAAGATGCCTTAAAGCGAAGCACAGCAGCCAATAAAGGGTACCAAAGCCATTAGTGTCTAGCGGCTCGAGGATTTGTCATATCAGGACACCTCCCAGGGATCGAGCTATAGATGCCAGCACCACACCCGTGCAAGTGGGAATAGGCGTTAGGCAGCGCATATACAAATACTCAGCAGCCGTGCTTCGTTCAGTGGCTCAGGGGCTAACACTATACTGCATTTGCCCCGTGTACGCACTTGTTCTCGCACCATTAAAAATATCAAAAATCTTAATCAGCAGAAAGCTTTCATCGATGTGCTTGACAGGGCTACAACAAAAGCTTGATTGATGAGACAAGCATATTTTTTTCAGACAAAAATTACCACTGCCTTCTGTCAGTCACTAACAGTGCCACATAAACGCTGAAGACAGTGTAACAAAGATGAAATCTTCAGTTAAGTTACACGACATTATATATAAGGCATGTCGTCTGAATCATTTCCAATGTCTGGCTTCTTGAAAGAGTTCTTAAGTCTAAACATACAGTTGCATGCGGTAACGCTGTTTTTAGTACACTTTAAGTACTGATGTGTCACTGTTTATAAGGTAGTAATATTCCTATGTAGCGGTACCACGGCCAGATAAACACAACTAAGGCTCCTAGTACGATCAATAAACTACAGTCTATAGAAATAGGTTGCCGGAGAACTATGGGCCTACTGACGGCCGTCCAAATGTGTGCTCCCGACACGGGAAGCGGGGCGCTATGCAGCCCCACGAGGCAAGGAGTTCGACGAAAAATACTGCAATGGTTCTCGGCTTCCCGGTCACACCGCCCTGCTTGAGGAGAGTGGTGTTCGGGTAGATGACAACCAGCCTCGATAATTGAGCATGGCAAGCAGCAGTCCTTTTTTTGCTCCATTACACGAACATGAGACGTACGCCCCAGCCCTTTTCACATCAAGAAATGGACAATTTGGTAAAATGTGGTGGCAATGCCTAATCAAAAACATCGACCTGCAGGCGGGCGTGGGCTCAGTGGAGACATTGTCGTCTGGTTTCATGATATGTTCGTTAGGTAACAAAATGCTTGTCCTGTAATTATTCAAAATAAACGTCAAACTTCCTTCTGCCGAAGGAAATTTAGTAGGGAGTTTTAGCTTGTACGTATACTTCTTTGCGTTACCGTGTTACCGGTGCCCGAGTTTTAGCAGCGTTTCGCTACACATATGTGAACCTTTACTACGTTCGTACGTAAAAGTTTACGTTCACCGATGATGATGATCATCGATGCTCACATATACGTTTTATTTTAAATAAAAATCAATCAGCGCTGCGGAGCAAATATAATAACTGTTAACATGTAAAACTATCAAGTGTTTTGGTGCTATACCTACCAACAGCTCCCAAATGTATGGCCTAGAGCCTGTTTTTTTTCTACCGAGTGTCTATAAGACGCTACATTTATACACTATTTAATAGTCCTCATGTTTGGGAGGATTTTGTGGTATGCTTGAAACGGAAAGCAGCACCCACTCTGAAATTATTCTAGTGAATGGAGGGTACAACGACATTAAACAGCACTTTGGAAAGTTGATCTCGCTGATCATATTACAACGCGTTTGCATCCGAAACACCAAATGCTCTCGTACTTCGGTATAGGCATAGGTAAAAACAGTTACACTCGCACTGACATGACTGAACAAACCGCACTTTGAAAACGTGCAAGACGTTCGCGCACATAGAAGCATGACGTGGCTAGCCCACGACGCACGTGACAATCCACCAGGCGACGACTTTGCTTGTTCTCGCGGCCGATCGGTGACTCCAGCAGAATCCGAGCTCTGGCACGGAGCCCGACTGCTTGCACTTGTCCAAGGGCACATGAACGTTTTCTCAGCAGCAGCAGCAGCAGCAGCACACCAGCAACCCACAGCCAAGAACAACAGGTGCTCAGGTCTCTGGTAGACTGAGATAGACGCCTTGGCTCATGTCGGAAAACTCAACGCCTGATATGCATGGCCTGTCTATCTTGCTGCTTCTCTAGCTCAAGTTCTTCTTTTTTCAGTTCAATTTGTTTCCCTCACTTCTCATGCTTCAGAACTACAGCCGTGGTTTTCTCCAAGCGGGATTTCATTTATTAATTCTTTTTGCTTCGACACGCCAGTGCCAGTTTTTTCTTCACTGTCCTCCACTGTCATATCACACACCGTCGTGGTGGTCTAGCGGCTAATGTACTCTGCTGCTGAGCCGCAAATCGCGGAGCTAAACCTGGCTACGGCGGCTGCATTTCCGATGGAGGCGGAAATGTTGTAGGCCCATGTGCTCAGATTTGGTTGCACGTTAAAGACCCCAGGTAGTCGAAATTTCCGAAGCCCTCTACTATGGCGTCTCTCATAATCATGTGGTGGTTTTGGGACGTGAAACCCCACATATCCATTTATCACTCATATCACGGCATGCACTTGAATAAAATACTATAACATCATCTGATAGTAGACTTTCTGAAAAAATCAAATGTTCCTGTGTATAAAGAAAAATATTAATACAGTAAATTGACCAGAAATGAAAAAGCATAAGATTGCATCAAATAAATGGAATTAAATAGTCACTGAATGAGGGTGGCTCAAGGCCGAAGTACATAAACACCGGGCTGTCGTACAGGCAGGTGCAGCAGTTGGTGAGAAGTGTAGCAACCTTATACATCCTTCCAACTCTCTGACGCGTCACTTTCAAGTTCTTGTGAAACTCTACAAATGCGAAGTCTGCAGCCACTTTGCCAAAGCTCCACTCAACAGCCTGCCGTACAGTGCTCAAGCACTTGTTGAAGTGCGGCTGTTAGAGTTGCAAGCGGGCGCCTCTATAAGGCTTCAGGAGCAGAGGCTTTAATGGGTAGGCCGGGTCTCCATAAATCACATATATGTTACCCTTGGCAACCTTGACAAATTTTCGTAGAGCTTGGTGTCTTTCAGAATGCCTGCAACAAACAAAAGGTGTCACAAGTTTTCTTATGCCAGAACTTGGCTGATGCATGAGTGTCAGTGCACAGCATTAACACAAAGTTCAGTTTCAACAGTATTTTTTGTGTCCATTTGTTGCAACATGGTTGTAAAAAGTGGCAGAGAATACCATGCCGGCTCTACACCCTGTCTTCTCCTCAGACATGCTGCATACCTGCATTTGACACTATTTGCCATTTAAGCTAATCTGACAACTTTCTAGCAAAACAACTAATATTTCAGCTAAAAACGTGAGAAGTTGGGAAGTTCATTACACATGGCTGCAAGTGACAAAGTTTTCTTGAAGCCAGCTCTCAGAGAGGGGGCAATTTTTCACATTGTAGGATCTTGAAGCAATTCGGGCAAGTCGAATTTACCAGATCAAAATTATTGTGTTTAGCTTGCATTTAAGGAACAGTATACAGTGCAACTGATTAGATTATGGTGCGACGGATGTGAAATTTCTACGTGCGACTTTTTTGCATGGCATGTAACAAAGAAATGTTTAGCTTGCACTGTAATCATCAAAATATTTACCTGCACTATCATAAACCCTATAAGGAAATAATATTAAAGAACTTTTTGATGCTTGAGTGTCAGTGCACAGCATTAACACAAGGTTCAGTGTCAACAGTATTTTTTGTGTCCATTTGTTGCAACATGGTTGTAAAAAGTGGCAGAGAATATCATGCCGGCTCTACACCCTGTCTTTGTGACGTATGAAGCGATGGTTAGTAGAGGTAGATGAGGAAGAAGTGCAGTATGGAATAAACATGGGGTATGAGCCAGGCCACGTCGCCCATTGATCGTAGCGTCACATATATATATATATATATATATATATATATATATATATATATATATATATATATATATATATATATATATATATATATATATATATAGGGAAAGAAGTGTATACCTAAGGGCTCGTTTTTCCTTGTTTTGACACAGTCAGTTGAGATCTAACAGGCAATAATGCCAAGAAGTGTACAGGAGAAGTTATTAGAACTAATGCAATGTAAAAAAACAAATGTAACACGGAAAACACGGAAAAACGAGCCCTTAGGTATACACTTCCTTTTCTTATTCATTGACGAGGGCCTCGTACTGGCAGAGTTGGTGCCGTTAGGTTGTATACGAGAGACTATTGGTCAGCTGCTCACTCGTAATAAGTTAACGTGCTACGTGACGCCACACACGCTCAATAAAGGGTGTTCCACACTAGCCGCTATGCCTACAGAAGGCGCTGAATGACACTCCCGCGTTTAAATTCACATATAAAGCCAATAAAACGGCTAGGTGGGGGGGGTATCCACCTTGATAGCTCAGTGGTTAGAGCATCGAGCGCCTTATTCGAAGGTCGTAGGTTAGATTCCTGCTCACCGCAAGTTATTTTTTCAACCACTTTTCTTTCTTCTTCTTTACATTACATTGGTTTTAATAACTACGCCAAATACATTCGCTGGCATTTTTCTTTGTTAGATCTCTTATATATATATATATATATATATATATATATATATATATATATATATATATATATATATATATATATATATATATATATATATATATATCGTCACACAGAACAAGACATGACTGACCGCCCAGGCGGTATCTTTTGGTAGATTACTACGACAGCGTGCAAAACCAAACATTTGTTCCAAGTGGTTTTCGCTTCGTACATCGAGTTGTTGGTCTAAGCTGAACACACTACAAAATAGATGAATAAACGCATTTCGTTACTACAAACCTAAAACCTAGCGATTGCTGGTGACATTTTCTTTTGTACATCTACTCCGTGTTAGGTAACAATGGTTTAGGTACCGTAATATTTAGTCACTTGTTATGCGACATCTCTAAACACAGGCCCTGCCAAGCACCGGCTACTGCCCACCGTTTTTGCGCAACAATTGGCACTCTAATTGCGCAGTCTTTCTCTAGCCACCACGCAATGAGGTTCCTCCAGGGTGTGTAAAAAAGGTGATCAGAAGAGATCAAGTTTCAGTGGCTAAAGAAGCACTGTTCTTTAATATAATGAATATTGTAAAAGGTTACGCGAGCCAGAACTCACGTATTGGTGTTTTAAATCTTTTATACATGGACGCCTTTTTCATATGTTGCATACATGTACACAATTCTTGCGCATCACAGGCCGTCACCCTCGAATCGTTCAGTGGGCACGTGTACACTCCCTGCGGGCATCCAAAGCACGAATTCTACCGCAGTGCTTACAGGAAAGCCTGCGTACTGACGGCCACAGACCCAGCGCACGTGTGCAACCGCGGCTTCAAGTGGTTCTCAAGCATCAAGGGCTGCCTTGCTAGCTGCGTCAACGGCCGCCACGTGTTGGACCGCTGCTACGGAAGCACACTTTTTTTCCCTGCACCCGGTGAGTTTACTGAATGCACCTTGGTTTCTTCCCTTGCTGGCCTCGCAGGTTTTTACCACGATTTAGCTTTGATATCTTCCTGAAGTACGAGAATCACTTCATTGGGCTTATATTTGAGACATAATTTATGTGAAACGCCGAAAATCACTACCATCTGTCTGTCAAGCAAAAGAATTCTAATATTAGGGCAAAGTTCTACCACTTCCTCTACGCCCACCAATCTTAATCTCGTTTTCTTGTTCATGCTTCTGCGCACTGTCGAATAAAAAAAAACATTGTGCATATTTGAAGCTCAATATGAATCCGTCAGTATTCTGTGGCCTGTTTTTATATACTACGAAATGCTTATATAAGTAGTTCAAAGGACTATAGCGTGTATTACGCTGCGCTGAGAATGCGACGCTATGCACGAAAGGGTGAATAATTTCTACGCTTAGATAAGACGATGTGGTGCTGCTACCTACCTGTGACCTTGCATTCTACAAACTAGGGCCTCTCAGATGGCCCACGCAAGCTGAGCGCACGCTATATTGGAGGCCATTCTTTCGTTTTCCAAGATTACTGCCAGATGACGCTCATGTCTGACGCAGCGCCTCCAGAATCCCACTCAACAATTTTCTCGCGCACAAAGCAAATGTTTTGTTCACTCTCTCCACATGAAAGACTATCGTCTTTCGAAGATATTTGCAGTCAAACATGTAATTATGGAGCCTATTGGTAGACTACTTTCGACCATGCTTTGCCCCTAGACGGCAAATGGTAAAACCTGAATGAAAGGCTTTTTGTACTTAGACAAAATTAATGATTCTCTTGTTGTACCCTGATAAGCTGAAGTTGTAAAAGACAATGTTAAAGGCCGCGCACAGTATACTGCACTACACTTTGCTTGCTCACAGTGGGCATATGTTTGAGCTTCGCCTTGAAGAGCAGACTGCAAAAGTGTAACCAGGCTGCGTTCGCATCATGCTATGATTTGCTTAGACATTCTACCTCGTTCTGTCAATACCTCAACCTCGACGCGGGGAAAGCAACGCCTACTGCTATAGTGCAGTTAAGAAGCCCGCAATGTGCCATAAGATCGTTTTGCCAATTACTGAAATATCCAGTGTGCGCCCGCAAAACAATAGATCGCTTGCACTGACATACCTTATTATGCCACATAGAAGCACTGAAATGCTGGGAGGCGAACTTTATGATCTCACATGCTTGTTAGAATGCATCGAATCAAACGCATTGCCTTGCATTTTCATTCTGTCGCTATGTACGCACAGAAGGCAAAGAGCGTTCCAGTGACGTCATTTTCAGACCGAAACAGGTGATTCGCATCTGCATATACTGCCTTGACATCATCTGTAAGCCGTCATGCTGGAGCCATCTATTGTGTGTATAACGCCAAGGGCGAGTTATGAATATGTGGAGCTTTGCAGCTGTGCAACGTTGGGGATGCTTTAGGTGAGAACTAGGACCAAGTGTAAGGGTGGGTGTGTATTGAGGGGGCGTTGTGTAGAAGGTGGAGTCTCTTACTACCCAATATTTGCGCGATTTTCAAGGTGTGACACATGGCGCCATCGTAATATTCTGCCACGCATCATTGCACTTCTTGACACGACTCCTTGGGGTGCATGGGCGGTGTATAGCTTTTACTTTCGCAGCAGTTCCGTGCACATGTAGGCGTGGCTCTGTAGAACGCCTGCTTGCTGCACAGATTGCCTATGCTGAATTTTGGCTCGGAGACATTTTTTTAATTATTTGCATTCACCGTCATTTTCAAACAAGGACCCTACCGATGTTTTGCTCGCAACTAACAGAGTCGCCGCAGATACCGGAAGTTCTCCGACACGAGCTCTTTGATGCTCTCGCGTCAATATCATCTTTGCTAGTGAGAAATGCGTACGAACACTTTTGTCTTTTATTGTAATAGCAAAGGCATCAACACTCTGGGAGTTTTTTTATAGATACCGTAGCCGTCCTACTGCGAGTTATTTTCATATAGACAACATGTCGGCACGCATCATAGGTTAGACGAGCGAACAAAAGCGCGCTTCAGCTCTGGATAAGAACGGCTAGCTGAAGAAAATATAAAGCTAGCTACTCATGTGTTCATATCCGCCAAACGGAGAGCGCAAGCTAAAGCATCGCCACGCGAGCGAGGCCTGCCGATGAATGCTCTTCAAGGAGAGAGACAACTTCCCGCCCGTAGTTTGTCACGTCAAGCACCAAAGCAGACACACACAAAAAAGGGATCGGCAGATCCCACTTACTTTGGCAATCGACGTTATGCAAAACATGCGAATTGAAGGTGACTGTGTGGTAATTTTTGTATCAAGCCAAATGCTACGAAATGACGCTAAATGCACAAATATGGTATGCACATATAATTGTTCTACATTCACACTTTTACTGTTGTGTAACGATGGTAACAGCAACATAGGTATTAGCAACACCTGAAGCGATAAGCTGATACGTAGCGCTTGTGCAAGCGAGGTTGGTGGCCATGCATTGATTAATTAGCTTCACCGGATGGAGATTCACTAAAATTTCCGTTAATACAACGTGTTGCATATATGACAAGGTCACATAAGTACGGTTTATAAAATTTGATAGCAATCACTGCAAACACAATTGTCGTTGTACGAACAATGCAGTCTACTTCAAAAGCAGTTCTGGGACCTGGCATCGCTTTGTGATAGAATAGTCGTTTGCCACGCAGAATACTGGGATTCGATTCCTGCTCGGACCATGATAGCTATTCTATGCGTTCGTTGGATCAACGCTGCTGATGCCAGCTTTTGGGGAGAAGCTCCTATAGGCTGACCTTCTTGGTGTCTGTGAAGCCCCCAAAATACCAACTTAAACTGAACAGCTGCACTACAAATAACAAAACGTATGTGCGTGGCGAAACTACTATATGGATCAACCATAGCAAAACTCTGATTTGGTCAGTCTATATCAAAGTTATGTACTTGAATATGGACCGACCACTTGCCAATATAGTCCTGTTGTCCAGCTAGTTCGTAACAATTGCTTCCATTTTATCAATAAAATTAGATTGATTGATCAAGTATACGACAGCAAAATCAAGTACAGCACAATACGTGATCACCCGCGCTGCCCGTCTGTCAATCCGTTCACTCGTTCATTCAATCGTCCATTAGTCTTTACGCCCACTGATCTGTCGTTCATATATCCGTGCGTTCACCCGTCCGTCTGTTCGTCCATTCATCTGTCCATCCGTCCATCCATCTATGCGTCCAGCCGTTCATGCATCCATGCATACATCCACCTGTTCCTCCTCGCGTGCAGACGTCCACATGTCCGTCTGCGCGTCCATCCGTTCATCTGTTGTCCTTTATGGCAGTCGGTGATTTCAGTGTAGACATGAACCTTACGGATTATAGCTTCGCCCAGTCATCATCGTCATTCACTTGGTGGAGGTGCACTGATTTTGTTAACGATCTCGAAATGAAATTAGCAATGTCTATTCACGCTGTTGCTTGATTCATATAATCTATACATCACATTCAGTGCATTGCGCCTAACGACAGTTAATCGTTAACTGCCATGATGGTGGTATATAGGGGTGCATATAAAATACTTATGACATTCGGTAGCCATCATTGCATCCCATATGGGCGATTTACGCACATGACGGTCTATTTCAAAAGTACTTGCGAGACCAGGCATGGCTCTTTGGTAGAATATTTGGCTAGCACGCAGAATGCTTGAGTTGGATTCCTGCTTTTAACCAACTTTTATCACAAGGGGGTGGTCGCGAGCGCTATATCGACGGACATCGGTAGACGACTCGAATTCCTTTGTTTTTGCTGTGTGGTTTCACTGCTCGTTTCAAGTTGTGGCGACAGATAGCACAAAATATGAAGTTTATATTGAATCAGCTCTATTCCCTAACATGAATGTTTTGTGGAGTTCCGCTAGATCAGGTGCAAAAGAGTCTCCGTAGGTGTTCCACTTTCTGGCTGTCGGCCTGTGTGCTTACATTTGCGTACACTTTAAAAAACTCCAGGTGGTCGAAATATATGGTGGTTTTTGGACAGTAAACCCACATATCTGTCAGTCAGTGCGTCAATCAATCAATCAATCAATCAATCACTTCCTGGCTGTTGCATCATTGCTGTGCACTCAACACGAAACTGTTGTTTATATGATATTTTTGTCCACCTTATTATACGTAACGCATACACATATTCCCCGTTGCTTTGCGAATGGTTTGCGTCTGATGTCTCTCCGGTCACACTGGCCCAACTAGGAGGCTTT
Organism: Rhipicephalus annulatus; assembly: GCA_013436015.1. Lineage (NCBI taxonomy): Eukaryota > Metazoa > Arthropoda > Arachnida > Ixodida > Ixodidae > Rhipicephalus > Rhipicephalus annulatus. Next base: position 508,470 of record WOVY01003389.1, read on the forward strand.
AATCGAAAACGGTGAATCGTTGACCCATTCTGGCAAAAGCCACCATGTGCCCTCAAAAATTTTCCAGGAAAGTACGGTATACGGACTTATCATGCTCGTTTCCAAGCCATAAATAATTTGATCCCGATTATGTTTTTATATTGAAGTCATTAGGTCTATTGTTTGGACGTTGTTTTAATGTGTGTTCTTCAAATTTTCTGACGATGTCTTGTCGAGTAGCTGTATTCGAGCAGGGGCGTCTTGTCGCCCAGCTGAGGCTCGGAGAAAGAACGGACATTACATGAAGGACATTACATGAAGGAGCTTGGAGGGGGAACGGTTGGCCTTCATCACGATTTTTTTTGCACAAGTCTCATAATATATACTATCCCAAACGGTATGTTTCACATCGTCGGCGTATTGCGCGTGCAGATAAGGCTTCACCGCAATCGGCGACACAATGCCCAAGAGCATTCCGGATCGTTTTCAGACCATCTCTTTGGCTTCAGGGCGCAAGCGCAACATTTGAGTTTATTATAAAGAAACTCGGCCATCAGCGATAACGCTCGAATATTTGAATCAACGCGTACAAATGATGTTGCCGCGGATCAGAATATCGATGGCCAACGCTCTCTTCAGCGCTACCAGTAACCATGTATAAACATTGCTTGCTTAAAATATTCGGTTTCCTGGCCACAAGTTCACCCAAATACGGTTTGAGCCTAGATACGCTGACTGCTGCCTTCATCGACGTCACGAGCACGTGGCAATACATTTACCATAATGTGACAGGTAATCATTCGTCAGCTGCGTGTTGCATTGGGTTGAAATTTTACGTAGGGTGTAGTAGCAGTAAATATGAAGCGCACATGATCTTTGCTTCTCTGTGGAGGCGCCGTACTTGCCATGCTACCTGCTCCTAGATAGTATTTGCTCTGCAGTGGCAAGGTTATTAAAGCCCTTGAAATGCATCAAGCCTACTAGTTGTTACATTCTATGCAAATGTCTTTCTTTTTCCTACGTGTCAAAACTATACGGAACGTCTTAGTTAAATATAGAGAATTTTGATAAAACTGTCGTAACAATCAGGCTTCTGCCATTTTCCTCAAGAGGCCTGAGTTGTGGCGGAGACATTTTTCCGCATCTACCATCAGTTTGATGTGAGGAATGAGCGAACGGTCGTTCTTAAGCTTTTTAGTATTCTATTAATTGAGTGCATATTGATGGTGAACTTCTTGTGCATCATAACTTGAAGCATGTCCATTTTTTAGAAATAACAAAAGTGGCACGTATCTCGTGATATTCACAATTGAATTTGAAGTGCGAATGTGAATGCGATCGGGCTCGGTGCACCCAAAGTTCCTCTTAACCTGGCATGGCTGGTGACAAGGAAGAGACGAAGTTGTAATGTGAGCTCGCCGAAGCATAATCTCTTTAGAAAAGTTGGCAGGGATTCTGAACTACGCAGGTATATTGCTTATTATTTGCTTGCCAGTGGTGGTGCTTATGTGCCTATTTCTTTGCTTGTGCGAAACCTATTGCACCTGTCTGCAAGAACAAGCGCCGAAGTAGCTACCCCTGACTTTCATGCTTCGCAGAGAAAAAAAAAGTGACAGCTTTACCGGAAAGGTGTAGCAATGAACGCAATAGCAACTAGTTGAAAGGTCACGCGCAGAATCGAAAGCATGTCGAAACATACCCACGTTCTTCACGCAGAAATGACGCACAAAACGTACTCACAGGTACGGATGCACGCGAATAAGCGTCTCATTTGTTACGTACCTGTGTCTGAAAAGCGCGCGCTTTTAGCAAATGGAGACTTCAATGATTGCAGTGACCTTTGTGCACCCGGTAACTACAGCAGAATCGTTACAGACAGAACCCGAGGGCAGCCAAAGCGTATGACCTTCCCCTCCATGCCGCAGCGAGATAAGGGCGCGTGAGGGAGCTTTCGCTCTCCTTCTCAAAGTCGGGCAAAGTGCGTGTAGGAGACTAAAGTGGGCGCCGCCACGTGATGTGGCGACGCGCGCTCATTGCGCCATATTGGTGGTAATGCTAAAAACACAATGCCCCCCCCCGAGATACTCGTAAGCAGCGGTAAGTGGTAGATATAAGTAGCTTGTCATTTGATCATTCAAGGATGTGCTCCGGGGTATCATAATGGCTAACGCCTCGCTTTAACGACGCAGAGGACCCACGTTTGATTACACGCGCGGAGTGTTTTTTTTCTAGATTTTTCCCTTTCTTGAGTTTTCATATACGGTGTAGGACATTGACGTCGACGCCCACGTTGACACTGACGACGACGCCAGTGGCAAAAACCAGCTGACAGGGATCATATAATTGCTATCGCAATAGAAGAGTCTTATACTGCAGTTTTCTTGTGCACTGCTTGAAAGAAACAGGTACGAACCAAACACTACAGAAAACACAAGGACGATGCATGGGCACTAGTGAGATGACTTGCTGCTTTTAACGAAAACCACAGCGGTATGCCTCATTCATATTTTCTCAATCCTTGGTCATGCACAGGTGGTTCTGCACTGATTTTTTCAACGGGTTAAATTCTTGTGCAAACATGGGCAATTTTTGCGTCCAGAATCAAGCCTAAATCATTAAAACCATTCTAGAGGTGGCTAGAGACCAGCGTTGCGGAATGGGCATCACCATTTCGTTCCGATTCCATTCCGGGGAATCACGATTTATCCACAGTTTCATTCCTTTTAATTATTCGGATGTAAAAAGTTCGGCCATTCCAACTCCGTAAATGGCGGAAGCGTTCCATTCTATTCCTTCAATTCCTCAATGTAGGAAATGCATCTTGGTAGTTTTAACGAGTCAAGAATGAATGACACCATAAATACAGTGTCTTTAGATGCATTAGGATCTATAAAAGTGCGCAAAACACGTTACTAAGGTCGAGGGTTAGTAGCTTTGTGGCATATCGTGTGCAGTAAAACCACCCTACTAATTTCCTAAGGAACAGTTTTTGCGCTACATGTAGGGTTTTCATGGCCAGCATTTTTAAACGAATGATAATATTTTATTTGTTTAAGCTTAAATTTGTTAAGGCTAAACTGACGACAAAGCGCATTTTCATCTGACAAAAGTAGTGTGGCTAAGCAGTATTGCCCCGCGTCTCGAGCAGTCATTAATGCGAAGAAACCTAAAATTTGGTTATTGGGAACAACAACAAAAAAAACTCTAGATATGCTGGTATTAGATTGAACAGTGCACCCTTATTTGGGCACTTTCTGCCTTAGCATCCTATACGGAATATAGTGCCGCATTGCTCATCAGCACTCACGCTTGTCAAGCGCGCCTCGCAAGCAAAGATTGGGTGAGAAATTTGTGTTCCCCTGTGCGCAGGTATGCGATGTCTTTCTTGTCGAAAAAGGTATTTGTGCCAGCTACCAAACTTTGAGATAAACACCAAGCCATGCATAGAGTATCGTCCCTTTAGTGTGGGGTATCAATGAGAACGAACGAGCGAGGATAATGTATTCTCCCTTCAGTATCTGTCGGAATGATTCATTTGTCCTTACAGCGACCTATGCTACAGTTTCTCTTTTGTAAGTTGGCAGATTTTTCACACCCTTACATCACGCCTACCCTTGGCTTTGGCTAGCTAAAGGGGGAGTTAGAGAAAGCGTTGTGGCCTTTGACTTTGATAGAGCATGTATTCACGCCTATATAATTACTGTGAGCCTGATATTAGAGTAGTAGATATAAAGGGCATAAATATATTTTTCAATGTCTTCTTTCCTTTGCGATGCAAACACGGATATGCGCCGAGTCATAGGAAAAAAGGGAAGTTACAAAAACAGATAACGGTCATAATGAAGTGATCTCAACCGGTGGAGTGGGACTGCGGGATGACCAGCTCTCAGCTCAAAATTCAGGAATGTCTGATCTTCTAGGCTTGCTCTCCCGAACGTCTCGTCATCCGAACACGTTGGCAATCGGTAACGAGTGTTTTGTTCACTCGATTGGCGTCGTAGTAAGCGTCCTCGAGATTTTAAATACTGCAATAAAGGTCGCAAGCACAGCAAGGGACAAAAATAACATAATTTTGGTTGGGAGATGACTTAGACTCCACCCAAACGTTTTTGAAGAAAACCTGACGTTTCGGAACCGACTTGATTCCTTTCTCATGGGTGACTGCAGAGGCTAAGTAGCAGCGTCGTCTTCAAAGCACTCGCGGTTTGGCTAATGAACCTCTCTCTCTCTCTCTCTCGTTTTGCCGTGAAGCGCAGTGCGTGTGAATACACTGGGGGAAGGGTTGCGATAGAGTGGTTGATATTATGGTCTGTCCTCTGTATGTGCCACGACACAAGTAACAAATGTGCCACGACTCGAGTAACAAAGGAACTGGCAACTTTTGGGTGGAGTCTAAATCATCTCCCAGTTTCATACCCAACCAGACAGACTTCTGTCGAATGTTTACTTTGAAAACAATTTGGTTTCATTCACCAAAATTTTGCAACGTAAAGATAAGAGCTAAATGAGCGATTCGACGTTTGGTTATAAAACCTGAATTCTCACTGGATGGCCCCTTATAACAGTTGCTGTTAAGCAAATGAGATATGACAATGGCTGTCTACCTATGTGTTGCGCTTCACAAATATGAGCTGCTCAAGCGAGAAGTGCTGGACTCAGGAGCCTGTGTAGTAGTTCATTATAGTAGCGCTTCTCTAACCGCCAAAACCAGTGGCAGCGGTGGCTGTGAATCCCGGGCTTTCCCACCCCTCTCCATAGTACAGAGGGAACGTAGGTTTAGTTCGGCGCGTAGGTTTTTTTTCGGGAATCGGTGATTGCCGCTGTGGCCTTCATTACGTCAGCTTTGCTGCTTCAGGCGGCTTCCGGAAGCAATGCTTTCAAAAGTTTATTCGCATTCTCTCTCTGTCTGTACGGAGTGAGAGCGGACACAGTTCATCCTGTACGAGTGTTTGCTGCGCCGACCAAGAGTTCTTCGCCGTCAGAGTTTCTCGCGAAGGCGCTCGTGTGTCTAGACAAGAAGTACAGTATGACAAAAGGGCGGGGGGAAGAATACGAGGGCAAATATCAGTGAACAAAATCACCGCACCAGTGGTAATACAAATCACAACATCACAAGGGTTTTTTGAAAGACGCGTCCGAGTTGGCATAGACTGCGAGAAGCTAGCACAAAGACATGAAGGATGTAAAGAGAGCAGACGGCTTCGGCTGTAGCTGGGGTGCCACTGAGAAAAAAGAAATGACATGGTGTAAAGTGTGGAGGGGGTCATGTTGCCGCAGTTCAACTCGACCAAAGCTTCACGAAAAATAGAGACAAACTTCAGAGGAGCACTGTCAATATAAGGACAAACTTTTAGTATATGCGCTGCTTATAATTCTCATCATCATCATTACCATAAACAGCCTGCCTACCTCCACTGCAGGACAAAGGCTTCTCCCATGTTCCGCCAGCTAACCCGGTCCTGTGATTGCTGCTGCCAATTTATACCCGCAAACTACTTAATCTCATCTGCCCACCTAACCGTTGCGTTGCTTATAAATAAATTGTGCTTGTAATTAGCCAAGCCATTTTAAAAAACGCTGCTTATTGATATTCGAGCCTCTCATTTACTAATGTTTGAAATAAAAAAATAGCTCATTGACGAAAACGTGCTGTATTTCTGGTAAAAAGCGTAATTCTATAACCATCCTATTCGGGGAAAAAGATGCTTAATTAAATTCCAATTCCATTCCTCACAGCATTGTGTTCCTTCCATTCCGAGGCTGCAAAAATGGGCAATGATTCCGAAATCATAATAATTCCGGAGTCACCACTCCGCAACACTGCTGGAGAATATACACCCGTTGTTGTTTACTTGAACCATCACAAATCTACCGCTAGTACGTCATGGATATAAGTCTTGCGCGTCACGTCACATGGCTCCTAAAGGTAACTAAGTGGCTCCCTCGATATCGAAACGTAAAGTGTCCTATATAAGCGAGGCTTTTTTCAGGCACCATACTACACTGCTTTTCTTGCGGTTCCCGAAACCCGTGTTTCTATTAAGAGCAACAATCCCATATGCTTAAAATTATCACTACTCCTTCAACACTCGCAGGAACCGAACACCGTCGAAAAAGTTCGTTAAAGTGACTGTGTTCGGCAAATGAGACACACGCTAACGGCGAGGGTGATTAGTGCATGCTTTCGGTGCTCTCTCGGTGAACTATTATTCAAATTCTTGATGTGTGTCGCCTCATAACCCGCTGCTCCAGATGCCACGTGGTGCAGACAATGTGCTCGGCAGAGAATAGGCAGTTGGTGTGAACATGAGTGCGTTGATGTCAAATGCTACCATGCTGATGGAATAGCAACAGAGACTTTAGAAGTAAGTTGCTAACGTCCAACAGAACTGTTTTGTACTTCCATTAAAGTAGTTTCAGTTCAGATTTATGAACTATTGTTGGAAAGAAGGATAAGCCATCATTTAGAGCGCAGCTATCAGGTGGCAAAGCGAAGGAAGAAGAAAGGGAGCAACCGTGTGTTCTGCTGATATCACGAATAATTGTCCTCTAACTGCGCTTTTGTCCCCCGTCACGTGCGTGGGCCACTCGGTCGGAGGTTGTGCGCTTGCAGGGCCGGCAGGTACGCCACGGGTGGCTTTGATTGTCTTAACGGGGCTGTCGGCGTTTCACTTGGTTCACGACGCCCGCATTGCACTTAGTGCTGTGCAAAGCAAGCGAGCACTGAAAGTTCCTGCGGATATATTAAAAAGATAACATTACAGTCTTCAACCGCGGATATCCAGAACTTCAAACACGGTTGTCGTTGTCCTGGTATGAATTTAGCCTTCGTTTTTTTAAGCGAAGCTCGTGTTCATATAGTTAAGCACACGTCGATTAAGCAACCCTACGTGGTCGAAACTTCCGCAGCCCTTTATTGTGGCGTTTCCCAAACTGGTAGCGTAATTTTGGGACGTTCAACTTCAGAAAATTATTATAATAATAGTATAATAATAATTTATTCTAATTATGTTTATTATTGTTGTAGTTTTCCCTGTTTTTCAAAGCGAAGCTCTCAGGCACCTGCTTCAGCAATGAGCAGCGTCGGTGGCCTAATAACTGGCAGAGCTAACGAGGATGAAAAAGAACGAGCGCGGAGCATAGCTGACGATGAAAAACAATGACAACAAGAGAGTGTCAACAGGAGTGAACCACAGTAGAAGGACGACAGATTTGTAGGCGCTGTGCCTTGCTCCCTAGCAGGCTGCAGAATTTAGCGCCTTCTTGCTCATCTAACCCCTACCACCATCACCACCACCACGACAGATTACGCAGACCGCCTTTAGCGCTACAGTAGTGTGCGTAGTGCCACTACGTTGCGTCGTGCGGTCACTGATGACGTCATCCTTCAGATATGGGCGAGTGTCACGTGAAAGGACACCTCACTGGTGAGCTGTTGTGAAAGGGTTGGCCTTCCGTAGCCTGTTGGTCAGGGAGGCACTGTCGCTACGCTCTGCCTACAGCGGTTGATGTGTAATGGGCTTCACATAATTGTTCGCGCCGGTCACCCTACTAAAGCCGTGGTGTAGCACTGCAGATACATACATACAACTGTCTCTCAAGCTGTTTTCGTCAACTTTTCGCAAACTGAAATAGCCCAATAGGCAGTATTATATTCGCCAGTTAACTTTTTTTCATGGACTTAGTGGGCCTATGTACATAGAGTGTAAGCTTTTAACGTATTCACCATAAATACCCACACATTATGGTGATTATAAAACAACACAATAACTTGTTTACATTTATGTAGGCACTACGTGCTGGACGTGCCGTGGAACTTTGATGGCAAGAAGTGCGTCGCGTGGAGCTTCCCGCAGTGTACGTGCTTGTCCGTGGGCCGTCGTGGCGTGTACCGCAGATGGGAAGAATGCCGGCGGCACAGAGTCGGAGTGCGGCGAGACGCCAGCTGCCGAGACGGGCTCACCTCGCCAGCTGAGGCACCCTTATTTCGCCGACATGCTGGCACACGGTGGAGCTCGCTGTGTCAACGTGACCTGGCGCGTTGAAGTCGCACCGTACCTTGATCGGGTCTAACCAGTTCGATTCGCTGGATGGATGTTCCGGAGCATGTGTCAGAAGATAGAATTTACCTTCGGGCATGCTGCGCAGTACTGTTTCCTCCGTGATTTATAAATTTCGTGCATTTTATAATTAAATTAGAAGTTCATGTCGAATCTTCTGGTCTCTCTTTATTCAATGTATTCTAAGAGAGCCAAGCCTACTTGAACTAGAACCGGCAAAAACAGAGTCATTTGGTGCTGAGAAAAGTAATGGGCCTTATACAAATCCTAAATTCTATATTTTGTAGGTAAAATCTATATACCTCACCGTACTTTGATACTAGTATTCAGATTTGGTTAGGGTCATATTCTGTGAAGCATTTAATTTGGGCTTGGATTCACCACGAGCAATCCTTCGCTACAAAAATTAACGCCATCTTGTGTTTTTCTTGGTGTCTCCTTGGTTTCATGGGCGAAGCGGCCTAAACAGTGAGCTGTCCTTGCTGTGAACAGGATAAACTCCGGCACAGCCGGCAGCTCTCACGTGTTCATGGCATCTCTGGAAAGCTTTTAAAACTGCTTAAGCACTTCTTTTGAGTTTGAGGGAATGTAGTAGGGTAAATGTTATATGTTAGTTTTAGCATAGTATTTAGAAACGACTGCAAGTATTATCGATAATTTGACGTGCTCACAAAAATGCCACTGGGTAACAAGTGACACCTTTTTTGTAATCATGGGTTGCTTATGCTTCTAAGGCCTAGTCCCAAATTTTAAAGTGGGTTCATTTATTCAATGTATTTTTCTCTACAACTACCAAAAGTGTGTACCCATATTCGGCCGTGTTGTTGTAGAGACTCGTAGGATATATCCAAACTAAAAGAAATATTAGCTTCATAAATTTATGTAAAAAAAATAAAAATACTGCTTGCACAACACGACGGAGGGTGCGTATTGTTGTGAACTTTCGTTACAGCTTCACATTTATGAAATCGGATCATTTTTTAAGTTAAGACTTTTTCAAACATGTTGTACTTCTCGCCACAAAGTTTCGTCGAAATATAAAAACTTGTTTGAGGAAAGGTACAATCAAGTTGCATAATGTACAGAAAACGCATTTGAGGAAAACGATGTTTTATTTGCGCTACTGCTTACG